>JAAEAF010000112.1:0-396029 GCA_011037195.1 Triatoma infestans | reverse complement strand
AAAAAAACTCGTAATAGGCGATCTGTTCGTGAGAGCCGAATACGAATTATATCGTAGTTTGCTGGACCTGTGCCTTTTTCGCACAGCTGCGAGTGTATTTATAATACACTAAATGCCTAAATTTAGTAGTATTTTCTTAGCGTCTAGAATTGGCAATAGAATTGATCGACATTGTAAGAATCACCAAGGTCACGTCGTCTGTCGCGCTCCTATTTTTCTTTCCACAACCCATGTCTAAGAATTAAATGCCACAGTCCTTGTAATCGGCAATCCTTGTGACAATCAGTAGGTGGGAATTAGATGTGTACATAGATAGGAGTGGACACAATTGGGTATCATCTCCTCAGTCTTTGATTTACAGTAAAAATGTACATTTAACAATGAAAATTTTACAGTTTTAATTAGAGTAATTAAGAAGATGGTACCTTCTTTTTAGGGTTTATCATAGGGCAATGACGTCGATCGTTCACTGATTAATATTGCTGTTAACTTTGCGTATCCCACGACAGCTATACAAATGTACAAAAATTTCTCATTTGTACGAAAGTGACTTTATATTTCAGACTCACACCAAGTTGGCAATACTGACGTTTTTCAAAACTACTAAACGAGCAAGCTGCAATATAATCTAAATATTTCAAGCCAAAATCCTTTCGCACCCCAATTCGCAACTAGGAGCTGTAGATCTTCCTTTGTCTTAGTCTAACTATGGTTTCTACAATTGAAGATCTCCTTTCTTCTAGCTCTTGCGCAAATCCTGCTATTCGATCTCAATTCCGAAGAACAGGTAAGACATTTGAAGCGTAGATGGCTCAGCAATCTCCTAGATATGTAGTAAAAAGTTGCCATCGTAGCTAGCTTATATTGTTAGTTAATTATTCATTAGTAGAATTGTGGGTTGAGCGTTATGCGTTCTATTCTTGGTCTAACAATAGGGATTGAAATAAGAATTTTTAATTTATAGTATTAGCCTATAGTCCAACAGTCCATGAATGGCCAAGAATTGTAGACGGCGATCTTTATTGAGGCGTGTGGTAAACGCGCCGCGGTTCCCTCGCCATTTAATTCTAGCCTCCGCTACCAACTGGAGCTTCCCACTTTTTTCTCAAAATGCTGGGGCAACGTTGTCTTTGCTTTCATGGCAAACGAATCCTGAATTCTCTCACGATAGTCAAGTGCGTAAGCCACTAACTAACGCGTGAGGGCTTAATTTATAGTAAAGAAAATAGTAATCGCTTCTACCTGGGACATTCGTTCCCCTGAGATAAAGCTGCGAAAAAAAATAAGCATTAATTTACTTTACACTTAAAACTTATTTATTAATTTACTTTACAAAAAAAAAAAGGGGGGAAGTTTCTAAGTTAAATATTATTTTTTTTTTATATTATATTATATTAATATTAATTATTTTAATCTTAATATTTTATACTTCATTTTTTTTCCACCTTTTTGCTTAAGTTATCTATAGAAATATAAATATGGTAAAATTATTAGGAATATCCTTTTATAAATCCAGGATTTCAATTGATGGTTGTTGAAATTGAAACTGTATTGAACATTGCCACATTTTATGCTTACCTCTTTAACCGGAAATTAAATTCACAATCTTTCAAATAAGGGTCCTTCTAAAAGTGAATTAGTAAGAACCAATAGAAAAGCTTTTATTAAGTCTGCACCAGGATTAAAGAACTTGCGAGGGGGTAATACTGTTATCTTGCAGTAGCAGACTGTCGAGCCACAGTGCCGACCGCAGCTGTGCCGTCTCCAGCCAATAGCAAGCAGTTACAAAAGCTCCTACAGATAGTTATCAACAAAACCTGTGGGTAATTGAATGATCTTTTTTTTTTTTTCTTTTCAATAGAAAATTGCGTGACATTATTGAATTTTAAAATATTCAGATAGATCTGTTTAAATTTAAAAGATGAATGAGGCAAAGCTTTAGTATTCAATTTGGCATTCATTAACTTAATCATGATTAATTTATTCTCTTGTTTATTGAAATTTATTCATATAATTTGTGAGAGCAGATTTTACTTTAATTTGCCTTATATTGCTAGCCTGTTTCGTTTGATAAAACAGGTTTCTTTTTTATTCACCTTTTTCACCTGGTGAAAATTGACATCCATCATCCAGAATAAATTATCGAGATAATGGCGATGTATGGTCCATATTTTTTGTAGAATTTCTTGCACCGTATTTTGCTAGATGAACAAAGAGAATCAGTTTTTAGATTGGCTGGATTTCAAACAAAAAGTATTTTTTGTTTTGTAATTTCTCGAATGGATTTTATGTAATAGTTCTTGAGAAAATTAAGTTATAAAAGAATTCATTAAAGTCTTTAAAGTTGTAATAATTATTATAGTTGTTGTGGTGGTTGGTCCCGCAGAGCTGGAAAGCATCAGAGCATTTGCCGTGGTAGGCCTGCGTCAGTTTGTGTCATCGACCGGTTTTTCCGGCCGTCGCCCCATCTTCAGGATGCGTTTTTCAGACAGTGGACAAACTAAGTTTGCTCTGTGCAAGTCTGTGTTGTCACACTGTCTGAAAAACGCATCCTGAAGATGGGGGAAAGCCCGAAACCGGTCGATGACCACAAAATGAAGCAGGCTACCACGGAAAATGTCTCTGATAATTATTATATTTAACATGTTCGCTGTGCATTTGGCTCTTAGTGACCTTTGACCAGCCATAGCGCTTTAGATGAGCTGACGTGGCAGCCAAATTTTCAAATTTTATAAATATTTTATTACTTAGAATAAATTTTTTTTTTTTTTTTGTCTATTTATATTTACAATCTGTAACAACAGTACAATAAGTAAATGTGGTCTAAGATACATGTGGCTTGAAGGCTTGAAGAATAAAATTAAATTAATTATATATAATTAAAACTGTAAAGGTAATTAATATTGATGTAAACAATATTTACGTTTGGCCGTAGTTAATTAAACAAGCTAAAAAATTAGTTGGCTGTGGCCAAAGAAGAAACTTTTTATTTTTTTTAAAAGTTTATTCGACGTTTCGGACACCTTTGGTATCCTTTCTCAGAAACTACAAAAGAAAAAATATGGATATCAACAAAATTGTATGATAAAATTAAAACATTAAACAATTAAACAATATTAGAAATATATGATACCTGTTAAGGATGGATGGAGAGTTAAATGTTTTAGGAGGTTATTGTTTGGTTGTAGAGTAAGGTATGCTTGCAAAGAAAACAGTGAGGGGAAATTTTTTCCAAGTTGGGAAATGTGAAGAGTGGTAGAAATGAAAAACAACTCAGTTAATAAGTATAAGAGAAATAAATGAATATGAATAAACTAGAAAATAAGTGGAAAGTGTAGAAAGTTGGTGTGTGTAATTTAGTGTTGGGGGGGCACATTCACCTTCACCTTCACATGGGAGGGCCTTCACCTCTTCACATTTCCCAACTTGGAAAAAAATTTCCCCTCTCTGTTTTCTTTGCAAGCATACCTTACTCTACAACCAAGCAATAACCTCCTCAAACAATTAACTTTCCATTCTTCCTTAACAAGAACCATAGCTTTCTTAATATTGTTTAATTGTTTTATGTTTTAATATTATCATAGAATTTTGTTGATATCCATATTTTTTCTTTTGTAGTTCCTGAGGAAGGATACCAAAGGTGGCCTTAAACGTCGAATAAACTTTTTTTAAAAATAAAAAGTTTCTTCTTTGGCCACAACCAACTAATTTTTTAGCTTGTGTAAATTAATATTGATTTATATAATTATGTATCCGATTCCGGAGTAAGTCTAAGTATGTTAATAACGTTATGTAACTTTAGAATTTAACATTTTTTCCAAGTTTTGCAATTAATAAAAATGCCAAGTACATGATAGCGTGACTGTAGAAGATTTTTCAGTAGAGAAAATGTTAAGTTTACACTAGTAATACGCAGGGTATAACCTGAATTTTACGATTGCGATAAATTTTATATAGAATATTTAAAAAAAAAAAAAAAATAGAAAACATATTCTACGCATGACGCAACTATCATAAATGACAGATTACTGGTTGGATTTCATTTTTCTACTCAAATACTTACATATAGTGGCAATAAGATTGGGATCAACTTCTGCTTTATTGTGCTATGCCCCCTGGGTGCCGCAGGTTATTGCCCACAGCACCTGAACAGATGTCCTTTGAACATCCGTTCTACAAAACCTCCATCAGGTTGAGATCCTTGAGGAATCCCAATACCCAAACAGGCTCTAGAGAGAGTATATCCCTCTCTTCCACCTGGTCTTCCATCTTCTCTGAGTGGCAGCCTCGCTGTCTGTTTTAGGAGATGTAATGGAGTGTCCTCCAACTCCCCATAGAATCTGCATGAGCTGTCATTTTCCAAACCCAGCTTCACCACGTGTCCTCTAAGTCGGCAATGCCTCGTGAGGAAACCCGTAAGAACGCGGAGATTGTTCTTAGTCAAGCCGATGCAGGCCTCCGATCTCCGTTGGTGATAATTCCCCAGGCAGATCTTGGCCTGCTACAAACCGAGGAAGGAGTACCAGAGTTGAGATCTCCTCGCCTCCTCCTCCAGAGTTGAGATCTTCTCGCCTCCTGCTCCTTCCTAAGTTCCTCCAACCGGAACTGGTCGTTAACCCCACAAAAAGGTTCCGGCCCTAAAAGCGGTGTCTTAGCACTTATCTTGACCAGGGCGACGGCCATCTCATTCCCTTCAATGCCAACATGCCTCGGCACCCACCAAAGCGTAACTTTATTTCTCCTGCCTAGGTTATTGAGTTTACCTAGGATTCCCAGACCATTTTAGAGTTGATAACTGATGCACTCAATGCTCTATTGGCTGTTTGACTATCGGAAAGGATTACAATCTCCTGATTCCTATACCCCTATCGAGGTTAAATTGAACACATCTTCCAATAGCGTATATCTCCGCCTGGAATATGCTGGGAAACTTACCCATGTGTTCCGAGTGTTTGATCCTTGGACCAACCACTCCATCCCAGTCCCCTCGAGCGTCTTAGACCCATTATATCATTTATTGGCATGTTCCTTAATGCCCAACATAGCGGATCCTTCGCTCCACCCACTTTTGGTGCCCAGCTTCAGAGAGAAATTTTTAATGAAGCCGTATTTCTTAATCATGCCATCTCTTGGGAAGTGCCATGTAAGGGGACCCAAAGATGAAGATAACTTCTCCCCAACTCCCAGGCTCTCCCCTCTCCCCCTGCACCACCCTAGAGATCCTGAGAAGAGCTTCCTTCGCCGCCCTTTCCACGAACAGGTGCAGAGGTAACAGATTGAGCATAACCTCAATCCCGGCTGTGGGACATGTCCGCATAGCACCCGTCATGCATAAGCATGCGAGACGCTCTATCTTGTCAAGAGCCCTCTTGACTGCTACCTTGGTCTTCCCAAACCATGCCACTGCGCCGTAGGTGATAATCTGTCTCACCATCATCGTGTACATCCACCGTATGATACTCGGGGGGCATCCCCAGGATTTGCCCGCCATCCTCTTACATATCATGAGAGAGCGCCAGTGGCCTGTAATAATAATAATATTTATATGAGATTGTATTAGTGGAGAGTATATCATATTGTGATAATTTGACATTAAAATTTGTTTACAGCTGTCCCATAAAGCAACATTTGCTGTTGTACCGTGCAGTTAAAATAATGATTATGTTTTATTGCTTGTTTAAATGTGTTATCTTCAATAATGCAGATTATAATGCAGATATTATTTGTCATATATTGGTAAAAATATAAAATGGCAAATTATGAGTATGAGTATGACAAATTACTATTGGTAAATAGATTCTTAAGGAAATATAGTTATTAAATGAATAAACTTCTACTAGTGGAAAGTCTAGGTTAGCAAATTGGTAAGAACTTTCTGGCATATATAGAAGCTTCTTCATAGAGCTCTGAGGGATGATAGTTGATTACTTCTTGAAAGTGGTAGGTTAAATTTAGGTTGACATAAGCTCTGACAATCCTGAGCTTTTATATGATTTTTGGTAGCTTCTGCAGGTAGTTAGTTATACATAGAAGCGGTAAAAGGGAAACTATATGGTTGAAGATTGTAGTAAATTCGCCTGTTCAGAACAAGTGGACATGACAGAGAGGGTATTACACAGTTGAGATGTGCTTTATGAAAACAGTAGCGCCAGAGAAGGGATTAGCTCAGAGGTTAGCACACTGCGGAGATCCCAAGTTTGAGTATAGCTGTGCTGCTCTTAGTCTTTTTCTTCCTAGCAGCCTCTACAGCCCAATGTTCGGTGATGGACGTGTTGTCTGTAACGAGAGAGTACTGCTCGGTGGTTGGCAGTACACTGAGAAAGCTCTGAGATTATGAATGTTGTTAAAATTTATGGCTGTTTGATATATTATTAATTTATGCAGCGTGGTAAGAATATGAACCTCATTAACAGCCTTATATAATTATACTTTTCTTAAATAGAATTACATTTTTCCCGACGTTCCGACACTGCGTGTCATTCTAAAGGGAAGATTATTTTTCAATTGTTAATTTATACAATCTGAAATACAAATTGTAAAATTTTTTTAGTAGTACACTTATACAGAAATTTTCGTACCTGCAGATGTATTCCGATGATGGGGTAATCCTAATCACAGGGAAGCATCTGAGTGTGGTGAGTGACTTGATACAGTCTGCGTTATCTTACGTGGAGCAGTGGTGTAGGAACTACGGCTTGTCCGTCAATCCGGACAAAAGCTCCTTAGTTCTCTATACCAGGAAGAGGAAACTGAAGGGCTTGGGAGACCCAGGATCTTCGGCAAGGAAGTGCCAATTTGCAGGGAGGTTAAATACTTGGGAGTCCTCATCAACAATACGTTGAATTGGCGGGCTCACATTGAGTATGTATGTGAGAAGGGACAGAAGGTTTTCTGGCAGTGTAGGAGATTAGTGGGCAAGACCTGGGGAGTTAACCCCCGAGGCATCCACTGGATTTATGAGAAGCTGGTGAAGCCAAGGATACTCTATGCCGCTGTGGCATGGTGGTCTGGTACCTTGGTGGGAAGGAACAGCAAGAAATTGCTAGGAGTGCAGCGCACGGCCTGTTTGGCTATTACTGGCACGATGAGAACGACACCGACGGTGGCATTGGAGATGCTGTTGGGGCTAACCCCTCTTCAGTTCGTGGTAACGGGGGAGGCAATGAAAGGGTACCCCAGAATGTTACCTTGGGTTACCTTGGTGGAGTTCGAAATTGGTGGGAGAATGTCGGAGGAAGCTCAATGCTTTAGCTCGGAGGGGTACGGTGCGCCTCTATTGGATACCCGGACACGCGGGAATAGAGGGGAATGAGAGGGCAGACCAGTTGGCTAGGGAGGATCATCTCAACCATTTTGCGGTCCTGAACCAGCCCTGGCTGTCACAAAGACGTTTCGTGACAAACAGATTAGACTTTGGGAGACGAAAGTTTTGGAGAAACGCTGGGTGCCTCCCAAGCCAAAAGATTTATAAAGACAAGTAGGCAGGGAACTTCGGAGTATCTCCTGTCCCTTAGTAGGACGGGTTCTGAGGACCCTGATAGGGAGTGACTGGACACACTTGGGTGTCCAGACACTTGTTTAATATAGGGAGGACGTCTAGTCCCATTTGTAAGAACTGTGACGAAGGAGTCAGGGAAACGGTGTACCCTACCTTTGTCAGTGTCCCCGTTTCGCTGGAACTAGGTTTCATGTTTTTGGGAGGGCATCACTCTCGTAGGATTGTCTGCGCGAGATGGAGTTTCGGGATATCTTGGGACATTGTAGATTAACCGGTAAGCTACCGGGAGAGATTCATTAAGGGGATAGGGGGGTCTCGGGGCTTAGGTCCCGCGCCATTAGGCACCCGAATTACAATAATAATATACAGAAATTTTAATTATTAAACATTATGGATGTCCATCAAATTAGATTTACCAACCTCTATTGCAAGATGTGATATATATATAGCATTTTAAACACCAGTTTCAAAGGTATGTCCAGATTAAGCTTTTTATTTTATTTTGTAACTCTGTTGTTACTAGTCACATTTATGTCGCAGATTGTCGGAACGTCGGGAAAAAATGTAATTCTATTCAAGAAAAATATAATTATATAAGGCTGTTAGAGAGGTTCATATTCTTATCACTCTAAGATAATGTTTTAACATGTTCTTCCATTCTTTCACTCCTATCAATTCTTATCAATTTCTGTGAATTAAGGGATTCTTCAAGAAGTTTTGTAATATCTCAAATATACTTTCTTGTATTAAATCTTAGCTTATGAACTGCCTGGTGATTAAAGTTGATTAAAACCTACCCAGGAGAGACTTTCATTCGGGCTTCATAACTTTCTTATGGAAGTTCACTATTCCTTCAAACCATAAAATTTAATATGTGAATGGGTCCGCATTGCTGGATAATATCTGGTATTTTATCCGTCGTAGCATGCATATTCATTTGGTTCCTGACCGGTTTCGGATTATCATCAGAGCAAATTCACCAAGATCGTGTAAAGAGTTCACTTCAACGTAATGTTTCTGTTACACTTACACTTGTTGATTGTTGGTTGTACACATGTGGGGAGGTTATAAGGTTCTACACGAACTTGGTGAATTTGCACTGAGGATGGATGAAAATCCGAAACCAGTCAGGAACCAAATGAATATGCATGCTACAATGGATAAAATACCTGACATAAAATTTAAGGTTGATGATACTCTTACTGAATTAGACTGGCTGAAGGTTTTATGAAGGTGTTTTTACGCAATTTATTTCTAATTAATTATTTTATGGACACTAATGAGTAAGGAGCCAAAAGCAGTTCTCCTCTCACTAGATTAACTTTGTTCAAACTTTTACTGATTTTCAAGTTAAAAAATAGTATTTTTTACTTTTTCATATCAAAAATTTATTTTTAGTAGCTGTGATTCAAAGAATGCGGCCATATCCTGTTGATCCGGCCTTTAGAGAAGTTCTTTCTGGTCTCTCTGTTTCTTATTTCTTTATGATGAAATTTCTTTAAAAAATAAAACAATACAATATTGTTATTTCTTTTAGAATAGACAATAATTATAATAATTATTTAATTTATCACGAATTTAGAAAGAAGAGCAAGAAGAAAGAGATTGTCTTTTATCTTTGGAGAAATTTAAAATTAATTAAGAAATTTCAGAGAGAAAAATTAATAATTTAATACCTGAAGAATTAATCGAAAATGAAAGTGGAGTTTATCGGCTTGTCAATGTGAAAATATAAATAAATGCTGCTTCATTTATTTACTTCATTTTCGAACCAATAAAAGATTCATTCATTCAGTAAATATTAATTTTGTTCAGATATAGAATTAAATACTAAAATATTTAACAGATTTACAGATTTCAGTGCTGATACCTATCTATTGAATAAGTTACACTTAATGCATACAGTTCTATCACCTCTCTTTAGTTTGTAGTTACTAACTAATTTTCTGTTTTGACGTTGGAGCATTGAGCATTAAATCACTGCACCTTCTTCCTTTTGTAACCCCTTTCCTTCCTTCTTCTACTAAAACGTTATAGTAACACCTCCCCACTCACCAAATAAATCAACCCCTACTAGCCCGGACATGCAGATAAGCTCCATTCTAAACTTGCCGAACAATGGTGATAACATTGTTACTCCATGATCTTTGTTTGATAAAACTTTTTAAAAAGTGCTGGATATTTTTCTTCTGGGCTATACCATTATCTGGATTTTGTTAATAAATTAAGTACACTAAACAGATTGTTAGTAACTTATTATTACGCTAAGTTTGTTGCAGTAAAATGTTTCGCATATCTGTCAAAAGCTGAAATCTTAAAGCTTAAACATTTAGATCTTTCATATGGAAGTATCATGTGGTTTTAGCATTTACATTTGGACAGCAAATTGCTTGGGACGTAAGTTAATTAAGGCTGCAATTGAGGTAGCAATAGCACATAGATTCCTCTGGTAAGATACATATCGAATTTAAAGAAGCAGAGCATTTCTGGGCTTTCTTTCCAATTCAGTTTTTTCTCTTTATGGTATATTTTATTAGAGGGCGATCCCACTTTATTGAGAGAACAAATAATATTATTATTTGGCAGAGAAGTTTGTTGGTGTACTTGTTTTGCGTTAATATAGATAGGCACCACGATAGCTTAGTGGTTAGAGGCGTGAACCGGCAAGCAGAAGTGTATAACTGGCTTGATTTCCAATCCTGTCCTTTGATTTTGTTTGATGCATTTAAATAATTAATATTTCGTAAAATGTATTTGCTGTCCGCTTCTGTCCACGACCACTGATCGATAGGAGGACCTAAAACTTTCTTGAAAAAATAGGAATATATTACAAGATTGAAAATGTAATAAGATGAGGTAGTACATACTAATTATTTAAACCTACAATATTTAATCAAAAAAGTGGTCTGCATTTCCCTTTGCCAGCGATACTTTCTGTAAGCATTTGTTGCCTCTCTTTTCGAAATTAACTTAGATTTTATAAGGCTCCAACTTTCAACCACCAATCTTCCAGCACCGAGCTGCGCCAAACTCTCACCCCGAACTACACAAAATAATATAAAAGTTCGCTAGTTTCGCCGCCTGTCAGTCTAAAAGCAACTGTCAAGAAGCTTTACTTTTGTCTAAATATCACTCTCTAGAAGTCAAAAAAAGCAACATTCAAACAAGCAATGAAGAAGTCAGGAAACAATGAAGTAGCGTCTACAAAGAATATCAATGATTCTACAACACAACTCTCAAAGAGTTACAGTAAGCAGCAATTGATATCAACTAGTAGAAGAAGTCTTCACTTAAATATCTACAGAAAACCCTTATGAAGCTTTCAAGCCCTTAGATTCACTATTAGCTAGTCAGGTAGCTAAACAGTTGTTAGAACAAGCAATAGATGTAAACTGCCAACGCTACAATTCTAAGCTTCTAATCCCACTCTTCGCTCGTCACTCTAAACCATTCTTACAGTTATTCTTCTCTCTAGTTTTGTAAAATATAAATTCTGAATATAAGTCTCAGTAATGTGTGTGTGTGTATGTTGTATTCATTTTCTTTCAGTCTTGCCAACATTTACACATGCCCTGGAAGGAAATAGACATTACCTTATTAGTATAAAACATAGACAATAAAAGTAATGCCAATTTTTTCAGGCGGGCTTAACGTCCAACTACCAAATTAGGTGTCGTGGACGGGAGCGGAAGCACCTACTTTACTATTAACGTTTTTTAGACAAATATAAAATTTAGTTATACGCTGGATTCGAACTGGGGTCCTCCCACTTACAAGTCCATGCTCATAACCAATACACCAACACCCGCCCCAATAAAACATAGACAATACTTAAACATAGAAATACTTTTTCATGAGAAATGGTTTTTATCATTTTGTGGAATTGAAATTTTGTGTAAGCGATTTTTTTTTTCTACGGTTACTAAGTAATAAACTGGTTTTAACGGTCTCATTTAATAAACTAGGTGATTCAATAACTTTTAACGACAAATTAAACTCCAAAAATTAGAATTGGAATTTGGGAATTGAATTTTATAAATTGAAATTTTGGGAATTATGATAAAGTGAATAATCATGGAATTGTTTAATAATAAATTCATAAAATGTTTATGTTTGTTTATCTGACAAAAGAAAATATGGCAAATACTATAATCGGATCAGATTTTTGAATGCAATCAGATGCCCATTCTTAACGTTTTAGCTTTATTTTGGCTCGAAGAAAACAAACTGAAATAAAAAAATATTAGAACAACTGTCCAAGAAAGCAATGCGACGCTCTCTGCCATGTGTAGTCCACATTGATATGTATTATACGATGCGACACATAGAAACAAGAAAATTTGAGAACTAAAGTGTTTAAGGTCAAAACATATTATATTCTTGTTGTCTGTGAAATATGAACATGGATTTAATCCGTTATTTCTCAAGTTTTGTAGCTGTATAAAGCAACAATGTTTTGAAAGGAATATGTAATGGTACAATCGAGAGTAATTGCACCGTACAAAAGTTGGACACAATAGTTCTATCAGGAACCGCATCAAGGTGCCACTACTCAGTTTCAAAGCCCGCATTCTTTTATTATTATTGTCTGCACGCCCACAATACATTGTACTGGCGATTAGGCTTCAACTCTTACAGTCGTCTCTCACCTAGAAGCTGTCTCTAGTGGTAAGAGAAATTGAATAAAGCTGACCATTTGAGGGGCTTAAGAGTCAGTCGTCAGATAAACTATAAAGAATAAAAAAGAGTCTCAACATCAACTTTAGCCATTAAACTTCATCAAGTTAGCCGCAATAGCTCACCACCAATAGAACAAACAAAAATTCTATTATTACATCACTCATCAAACGACTCATATGATTACGCCACCATACTAATTCATCTCGCTATATCACATTAATTATTCACTCAATGCTCAGTCGCTCTACTATTCTTACTTAGTAAAACCCTAAATGTTCTCATTTTCATCATGTCACCGTTCAACGTTCCTCACTGTTTCCTGCTACCATTGCAAATACCTATCTGTTATGTTAAGTAATGCTAGGTAAGAGAAAATTTTATTTGTTCCACGGGGAAAACTCCTATTTATGTCATAAGATAATCAAATTTATTTTAATAACAATGACAATACTTTTCCATCTAAGTTGAAGATTTGTTTGAATCTAGTACAATTTTCATGATTTTTCGGCCTTAATTTCAAAAGTTCTTTCTTTCCGACAAGTTTCTCTTTAGAATTAATATCTGTTTCCCTTTTTTTTTTTAAATTACTTTGTAAAGCAGAACACGAGGACTTTTTTTCGTTGCATTTGCATTAATCCCACCTTAACTGCTTCGTTCCCCCCGCTCATTCCATTTCTTTTAATATTTAACAGAGAGAGAGAGAAAAAAAAGAAGAGATAGTAAAAAAAGAATGTTGCAACAAGTTAGTGAAGTTATTTATATAAAAAAAAAAAAAGATTCTGAAACGTAGAATATTTTGATTAATATCTTTGATATTTGTGTTAAAATATAACTTTTGATTTACAGTAGCCCACAGCTGACACAGTGTTATTTCGCGCTGTTATAAATAAATAAATAAATATAATAGTAAGATAGTATGGATAATTAATTATAAAATAAATCTCCTTCAAAAAACCGTAGTTTAAGTTACACATCTCCATGTGTTAGATGTTTCCATTTTTAAAGGATATAATATGCCTCTTCAAAGACCGAAACATGTGTTTTTTCCGATTCAGTTACCAATACCACTCTTAACCTGGTTAGGCACCAACAAAAACATTTAAATACCAGTGTATCAACTAAATTTGCTTTGTGCAAATCTGTGTAATCACATTGTTTGACAAAAAGCATCCTGATGATGGGCGAACGCCCGAAACCGGTCGATGGCCACAAAAAGAAGCAGGCTATTGAAATGTTATTGGTGTGATGTGTTGTATGTTTGTAGTAGCATGAGCGGTTTTGTAAAAGGGCTTGTAAGTATATGTGTTTAAGAGAGTGAAGTATTAGTAATAATCAATAAATCATCACTGTTTTTAAAATAAATATATTATTCTCTAAGTAAATTTAAATACATTACAATATCACAACTGCATCTTGATAAATGATGTGTATCTAGAATAAAGGCAATTCTCTATCACTGGCATGAGTTTAAGAGAGCGATTCCTGAAGCAAGTGTTCTGGCTTTGAAAGCAGAATGCAGACTGTCTTGAAGGAATGCCCTCTCTAGCGGGGGATTTTCTTTTACAAAAGAGTTGGCCTAACGGGTTCTTGTGCCTTTGTTTCTTTAATTGCAATGACCTTATATTTCAGTACCTGACTCTAAATACACTCTTTTTGAAGGTAAATTCACTATTTATTTTCCAAAACTGCTTCATTAAATATTGTCAAAATTCACTCAACAGTTTTTCAAAACTATTATTTTTTCCATTTCGTTCTTCCACTACACTCTCACGGAAGATATCTCTAATGTCTTCCCATCAAAATAGGTCAAGATGGGTCGGCGGATTAGCATTTTATGCAGTGTAGCTTATGATATATATTCGCAAATGTATATTACATATGTTGGGTGTAGACACCTGGATGATGATTTGATATATTGTTTGAATTGTTTAGCTACATTGTAGATTATGATGATTTTTGTGTGCGCCTAGAGTGTAATGGTTGGGTAGAAGTTATTAGTGATGAAAGTTATCATCATATCACTCATTTATGATATTTTTACCCAAAAGTTTTATATTTTTGCGAACTAGAGAGGATAATGATGCTAAGAGATTAGAGAGTGGCCGAGATATGCTGTTAGCGTACCGTGATCTCTAGCCCTTCAGTTTGTTTCCTCGATACATCTCTTGGGCTTGAACCTACAGCTTGTAATATTCAGTACCCATTTTTACTATGGCTTAACGAAATACGAATGTCGTCATGAAAACATCGCATGTGCACGTAGAATCGTATTGGATTCTGATCTCCAAAAGCTTCCCAAAGGTTTTCAGCTTTCTTGGGAGATATGTTTATTTTCCACTTTAAGTTTCATTATATCACATAGACAACTAAATAATTAAATATACTAAAAGATAATTATCTATATAATATACATAATTATTGTTAAGTTCTAAATATTTATAATTATAGTTAACACCTTCCTTACTGCTGGGGAAGTTCTAATTAGATGTTGACATCTTATTACTTGTCTTGTACAGACAACTAGGTCACATGTGGAGAGACAAACTTTAAATTAATCACCTACTCTCTCTCCTCCGCCACCTCGCTCCCGTGCAAATGAACACGCAAGACACAAACGTCTAACAAACGCTGTGAGCGAATGTTAGAGCAATAGGTGTGCGTATAAACTTCTACTCTCTACCTACCTATCAAATACAACACTTCGACAGATTATCTATCGTTTAATCTACCTTTCCTTAGCTGCTCCCTTATAACTTACATACTTTGGATCCTATTCACTTAGGCATTAATAAACGCGTACTTCTATACAACAGACGTCTATCTTAAATCATAACCTTAACATAATTAATCAAACAGGAATATATATTGTTTTAAATCTAAATAGCCGCAAATTTAAGTTATGGCGTTTAATGTGCGTGCTAATTACCCCGCTTATATCCATTTGTAAATTGTTAATGTTATGTAATTAAACTTTCATCAACAAATATTAATGAACACTGAGATAAATATCTAGAATAAATAACTAGAAATTAAATTAAAACTTGGAAACTATAAACGGTTTTTGTCGCTCTGTAAACGTAACCCACATTTGCTGATTTCTTTTTCAGTTTTTTGGCGGTTTGCCTATTTTGAACGAAACAGATTTGAGTGGAATATTTGCCCACTCACCATTGCTACCATAAGCAATCCAATCAACAATTCATCCCGGAATCACGAACTTTAGCCTGCTATTGGTATTATTTTTGCTAAACATTTTCCATCGTTAGGCCGACATCTCTCAGAAAATAGGTCGTCCAGTGCTCCTGTGCTCAACATCCTTACCATCATTTCAGGATATTTTCCTTTTTTTTTGACAACAAATATTTTGACTTCACTTAATTAAAGTCCGACACTTATTTTTTGCATCACGTTTTAACGCAGAAAGTTTCCCTTATAGTACATATGCTTCGTATTATCTATCATGACACTATTACCAGCGCAGATAACCTTGATATGTTCCGGTCATTGTACTGTCCACTATAAGCAAGTTTGGAGAAACCCTCATTTTAGGGAGCCTCAAGTGGAACTGAAGAGAATTAAGGCATGAACCTCTTAAGTCTTTATTGTAAATGACCCTTCTGTCCTTGACACACGCACACACACACACACACACACACACACACACACCGCAAACACAACACAGCAACGTAAGAAGCGAGACGAGTGGGGCAACCTGAGCGATAGGTGGGCACTTGAGAAGAATGGTGAGTTGGAGCGAGCATTATGTGCCAGATTAAGCTCGAGATTAATCTGACCGGCCGGCGCTTAGTAATGAGTTCAAATATTTTGACCAAATAGAGACTGGCAATTGACTAGCCGGCCTATTTCCGATCTCCGTCTATCAACACAAAGCAAACACTGCTTGTGATTGTTAGCAACATAGTCAATTATATAATAAAACTGTGGCTCATGGACTCATTAAACGAATCCAAATCCAACAACATGCGAATTAACTTATGTATTTGCATGGTGTGTGTGTGCAGATATAAACAGAGACATTTAATTTAACAGTTAACTATGTAAATAGGATTTTTCTTTCAGTTTCGATTCGCTATTTCTTTTATTTTGTTATTATTTATCTTTACTTCAGGGGTTTCCATATTATTTTTTTTAATAGAGTTTGTGTCAAGGTAATTAGGATCTACTTTATTCCATAAATATATCATTTGTGATAATAATATATTGTTATTGTGAGCATAATGAGGGTAATAATTGCAAATCAACTCTCCCCCTTTTCGTCTGTCCCCTTCATTATCCGTTTAACTGCTTCTCCTCTCGTTAGACTTATCTAACGTCTCAAAGCTGGTAGTGCTACTTAAAAAAAAAATTCAATTGGGAATTCCTTTCCTTTATTTTGTTATTTTTTTGCAAAGAAACTGATGATTTATGTGTTACCAGAAGTTAAACTTGTTATATTATATTATCATTAAATCTATGTTAGAGAACAGCTGACTTTTTACTTAACAAACTTCTTTCTAAATACTTTTTACGCAATTTATGCACAAGTTTATAACTATATAGAATATAGTTGCGCTTACAAATACATTTTCGCAATTACTACTTGCAGTTACGATTTTCAGCTACCTTAGCTGGAAAAAATAAAAATACAAAAGCGATTACAGTTATATTTTTAGTTGATAATTAATGAAATTTTAGTTTATAATTTGAGGCTGCAACTACATTTTGCCCAAGCCTAGTACAATTCATGCTTACATCACACAAATATACCTTCATACTATGTGCATACGATTTCGTGGACCTTATCTGACTCAAAAAAATTCAAAACAAACAAACAAAAAAACAACCCTGCCTCTTACAGATTTATTAGTCTCTTCTTTCCATCATCGGCAAAGTGTTAGAGAAGCTGCTCCTATTCCGCCTAAATAATATTTCACCATCCTCCATCATTCCTAATCATCAGTTTAGATGCAGAAATGGTTACTTTATCAACCATCAAGTCCAATATGTTGAAGTTACTGTGATGGTTGGTTCCGCAGAGCTGGAAAGCATCAGAGACATTTTCCGTGGTAGCCTGCTGTACAAAGTTTGCTCTGTACAAGTCTGTGTTATCACACTCTCTGATACAATAAACGCATCCTGAAGATGGGCGAACGCCCGAAACCGGTCGATGACCAAAAAATGAAGCAGGCTGCCACGGAAAATGTCTCTGATGTTGAAGTTACCATTGCCACCTCCCACAAGTTGAACTGCCTGGAAGACTTCCGAAAGTATCAATGTATCCGCCGCGGCCTTCAACAGTGCTTGACATCTGGGACTTACGCTGTAATTCAAGAACAGTCTTCCCACAATTACTATCTCATCATAAAATACTACGTATCAGTCGGCTTCTTCCAAGTTATCCAAGGCAAGTCCATTTCCTCTGTCCATCTAATCTTCGCCTGAGTCCTGCAAGAAAGATCCATCCATTTTTACATTATACTTGTGTATTATAATATTGTCTAACGATTGATCTCTTTTTCCGTCCTAATACAACTGAACTCAGGAAATCTCAAAATCTCGTGAATTAATGGTGAAAACTCAATATAGAAAGTATGACACGATTACAATAATTTCGCAAACAGCAATTACAGAAAGTACAAATTAATTCAGAATCAGAATGTATTTTCTATTGATTCTAAATGGATTAATGTTCTGTAATCCATGAATTTCATGTAATTATTAAGTGATGCATGTAGAATTAAATAAATATCTTTATTATTTCTTGTTTACTAAATTTCTTTTTAGTTTTTATTTTCCATTTTCTGGTCCATTTATTTTGTTTAACTTTATTTATTTTATATTTATTTTAAGCTTTAATGTTCTTATCAGATTTGAATGTTGCGCAGATGTGAATAAAATAACAAAAAATATATTAAATAAATAAATAAATATGTACAAAATCTGTAGTTCCTGTAAAAACTCAATTCTCCAAAATATTACATACTCTTACAGTAAGTGATAAGAGAAAGTAAAAATTATTTATTTAAACGTTGATCTAATTAAAATTGAATTCAAATGTTGTTACTATAAACGTTTACACAGTATATATTTTGATGATATGATTCGGTCCAGATTAGGTTAATTTACATTTGATTCAAGTCCATGTTGAACCTCCTATTGGAAATAGTCGTTCTCTGTAACCTCTCTCTCATCCTTGAATAAATCCCCCCCTACCCCGTCATCTGAATGTTCTATCAGCCTACACTTACACAGACATTCTACACTGATACTCGATTAGACGTCGCCCAGAATATTTTTTTTTTTTTTTTTTTTTTTTTTTTACAAGCTTCTTCTTATCTTATCTTTAAGTTTCTATAGGAATAGTGTGGTGGAAGGAGAGCATAAGTTTTGTGTAAAATGAGTTGGAAAGAGGCATGATGGGTGTTATAGTCGTCGGCCTGATACTGTCCTCTGTGTAAATATCTAAAAGGTTACCCGCTACATAGATAATCGATTTTCTGTATTCACTTTCTTTAGTATCTAATTCACTTAGTAAAACAAATAATATCGACAACCTGTAACCAAAATAAAATAAATGTTTATTAAAGTATTTCAAAGGTAATATAATTTGCGAATTATTATTATTATTATTATAAAAGTTTATTATTATAATATAAATATTGATTTTGTTAAAAAATTTCTCTCATTAAATAATAAATTAAGATCAGAGTATGTTAAAGATCAGATATGAATAGATTGTTGAAATCTATAAAGTCTCTTGTTTATGCAGATTTTGCATTATTATTTTTTTTTTTAATTTCCTTTATTTTTACTTTCTCTTACTCCTAGTAAGAGGAAGTATTGTAATCGTATCAAATTTTCGATATCGAGGTTTCACCGGAAATATCCGTTTTGAGGTCCGTTCTGAGTCCCAAAGAAATGGTTTTTAGCAAATTGTGTGTGTGTGTGTGTGTGTGTGTGTGTATTTATGTGAATAGCATAGCTCAAAAATGAAAAACCGCAGAAAGTTGAAAGTTGATATTCCATTTTGGTATCAGCATGGGATCTGACAGTGCGTTATCTGTCAAAATTCCTCAACCGGAAGTACCACTATACTAGTTGTGTTTTTTTTTGCAATTTTCTTAAAAATGGCTTCGACGATTTTCTTCAAACATCCTATAGCAACTACACATACAAAGATCTAGAACTTTTATTTGAAACATTGCTCGGGGAAAATTCATTTAAGATCACTTGTGGCGGAGGGGTGGGGTTAGATTTTCCTCTAAAGTGCTAATTCAGTTTACTATACAGTTGCGGCATCTAAATAATGTTAAATTAGAATTAAATGTGTTGTTGAAATTCCGAATTTGAAAAAGATCGGATGACCGGAAGTGCGGTTTTACTGAAATGTAGTTTTCAGTTTTCTGGTATTTTCTCAAAAATGGCTCCAACGATTTTCTTCAAACTAGGAATATGAACTACACATATAAAGGGCTATATTTTTTATTTAAAGCATTTCTCCTAGTGAAGTCATTTAAGGGGGTTTTTGGGGTGGAGGTGGGGTCAGCTTTTCTCTAAAGTGCTATCATATGTAAGGGTGTTGTGAGGAGATGTAGGTTGTTGCTTGATGAGTGATAAATAAAACCTTAAGATTTGGTTTAAGATATATAATTGATATATATGTATATGACTGACTGCCAAGGACTTTACACTAACTGAACTGAACTGAACTGGACTGAAGAAGATATAACCGGAGCGATGTTAAACTGATGTGTAAATCAACAGAATTCTACCTGAATGATGTCCTATTGCCTATTATTATTATTCACAAAAGGGGAGGGAAGTAAACCCTACGCTATCCAAAGCCCCCTCGGGCCCATATAGCTACCCCTAAAGAATACCTACCACTGGGACTAGAACAAAAATCCAGGCCCAGGGTTTAACCATCTAAGTTTCACCACAGACCGAACAAATCGGACCAAAACCTTAAAAGGACACAGCTTAAGATCCTCTACCGATATCCTATTCCGGCCGAAGGTCCTAAACCTAATCTCCTCACAACCCAAACAATTCGTCATCAGATGCATGGGTGTTTCCTCCTCAGTCTCACAAACTCTACAAAAGGGGTCAGGCACGAGTCCCATTATATAGAGATGTCTCCTTAAACCACAATGCCCAGTGAGGAATCCAACCAGATGTCTGAGGGAGGTCCGTGAAAGACATCGGACCCCGCTACTCAAAGCTCCGTCCGGGCCCCCAATGAGCATTTTAGACTGCCGACAACCCACTGCACTCATCCATAAGGATGAGTGCTGTGAGGTCATCCACGTCTGAAAGCCCGACAAACATGTGTCAGAAGACACACCAACAGCAGGCTCTTGGACCAATGAAAGGGAGAGAGGCACCTAATTTGGCAAACCTATCCACCTCCTCATTCCCAAAAATTCCCATATGACCTGGAACCCAGACCAGAAGCACATCCTTTAATGAAGAAAGATCTTCCAGTCTTTTAGAACATTCCAACACCAATCTGGAAGTGAAGACACATGAATTAAGCGCCTTCAACGCAGCCTGGCTGTCCGAGCAGATACAAACACCTTTTAAATTAGTGTACAGCACTTATATCCAAAATACAGCAAAGAATTGCATAAACCTCAGCCTGGAAAACGTTGGCCCCCCCATTGACTATCTCTCATATATATATATATATATATATACTGGCCGAGCCTCTCCTCTCTTTGCGGGAGGGGCTGTTTCTCTCCGCTAGAGTGGATGAGTGGTGGGGGTTCACGACCCCTACACATAGTTCATTTCACAATTCTATTATCCAAATAAAATTAATTGAAAAAAATAAATAAATCGCCAAAAATTCCGACTTTCAAGAAAATTAGTAAACCGGAAGAGCGCTTTTACTGAACAGTTTGTTTTTATTTTTCGCGATGTTCTCTATAAAAACACCTTTCGAATTTCATTAAATTTGGTACACTAGCTATAAAATTTGTCAATTACAATTTTGAAAACTGGAGTAAGAGAAAGTTGTGTGAGTGTTTCAAACCAGATTTTTTTTTTTTTTTTCACATCTATGAACAAAAAGAAATACTGATTGATTACTTTTATTTGAAACATTTTTCTATTGTATTTATATTTAATTATTTCTATTTGTACGGCCCAGGTAACCACAGTAAACGTTGCACTTTTAAATTAAATTTATTAATTAAATTGTATTTATTAGAATATGAGAAAGTCGTGTGTGTGTGTTTTGTAACAGTTTTTTTATTTTTATTTTTTTAAATAGCTTTGAGATTGTATGTAGAACAAAATGTAGTACACTTCAAATTCATTGTGACCTAAAGGTCAAACCTGGAGGATGAACTTTCCGTTTATTATTTATTGCCCTATTGAAGGTCATCCTATATAGAAATGAACGTCGTGTCAATTTCTTAAAATTTTAGGTGAAATTTATTTAAAAAAAGAAGAAAAATGTAAATATTATCTTGTATTCTCCGATACATAATTTATCTATAGGTTTTAAGATGTTTACAAATTATAATAATTCTCCAAACTCACTAACCTTACGTAGTTCCTATAACCTCCCCACCAAACTCGTAGTATAATGTACACAAAATGTCAGTCCTCCCATACATACAACTCAAATATCCCCCATTTCTGTTTTTAAAACTTGTACATACCATATTTCAACAATTTTTATAGCTTTTTTGTTTATTATTTTATTTAACTGAAACAAAGAATAGATGTCAAACATTATCTTGTTCAAAAACCACCCCTGCTGAGAATAAACTCTGCGTACCATATGGCCAAACATGTATACACACAGTTTTTCCATTGTTGATTTCTACATTTAAGAAATAAACATGAATCAAAAGTATTATATTGGTGAAATATTGCTAGAAATTATTTGCATAAATATTCTATAAATAAAGTTCAAAAATCGAATAAATATTTAACTATAAAGTCAGGTTTTACCCTTTTTTTGGTCGACTTCAAGACATGAACAGTCTGTCCGGTGGCCTTGAGTATGAATCATTCACAGTTTAGGACCACTGATAAGGATAACTGATGCATTTTCAGATATTTGCATTTTCTATAAACGTTTTCCACACTCACATATTCATTGTCATTCACTGGTATTCATTCATAACATTCGCTAAAAACATTTTATTTTCGTACTCAGGGAACCTCGAAATATTATTTCCGGTGAAAACCTAATTTTAAAAATATGAAAAGATCGGAATAATTCCTAATAATAAAAAAAAAAAAAAAAACCTATGGCGCAACAGCTCATTAAAGACCAAGGCTTGCCAGACGGCGAGTTGAATAGGGGGGGCATGTGGTAAGCACGCCGCAGTTCCCGCGCCATTTAGTTCCGGTCTTCGCTACATAGGGCGCTACACTGTTGTAGCTTCCCACTTTGGGTACAGAATACCCGCTTCATCTGAATGGCAAGCCAAAGTCCCGGCCTCATCAGGAGGGTGTTGTAAAACCGGAGGCCTATGGACAGGCTTGCCTGTCCAAGGTCGGACCAGTGACCATTCTAGGCCTTTAAGTAGGAGACTTGTTCTCTCTACATAATGGTACCACGGCATCGTGAGTCAGCCCGGCAGAGTTTTGCTCTGCGCTCACGAGCTGAGGAATGGCCTCGTGGTGGTCGAGGTTAGCAGTGAAGATATAGATTTTTCCAAACATTTCTTTTAAGTGGGCGGGAGTTGTTTGGTTTCCCCTCTAGGAATAGTTCCGCCTTCTCCCAATCTCTCACAGGAACATGTAGCTTCCCACTTTCACTATCACGATGCTGGGTCAACACGGACTTTGCCCTCATGGGAATCGAACCCTGAATTCTTGCACGAAAGGCGAGTGCGCTAGCCACTAGACCAATGCATGAGGATATTCCTAATAATAGCTAGTATAAAATACCGTTAAGTCGCCCTTTTGTAAACGGTGCAGTTTAATTTCATGTTTCATGATTAGAGCGTAATTTTTGGGTTGTTTGATCAGGTTTGCGTGTGGCTCTTCTTAATCGTAACAAATTGTTAAAATTGAGCTTTCACCAGGAAGTACATTCATTTTGAGGCCACCTGAATATGAAAAATGGATATTTAACGAAGGTCTGTATGTGCGTGCGCGGGCACGCGTGTGTGTATGTAGCTATGGGTGAAAAAAATATCTCAAAAACAAAACATTGCAGTAAGCTCAAACTAGATATTCCGTTTAGGCCCTACCACCGCTTCTGACATGAGGGTTTCGGATAATATCCATTGGGATGAATAAAATAAATATATAAAAAATGCATAGGATGAATGTATTTATAAGGATGAATGTACTTTCTAGGATAAAAAAATTAAATATTAAACAATCAGAATTAAGAAAATAATGTATTTATGTCTGTGCTAATGATTTAGCAAAATTAAAAGATGTGAGTAGCGTTAAATTGAAATAAAAAGGTTAAGATACTATCTATTTTTTTTTTTATTAGAGTTCATTCGTTCCAATAATATAGAGGGTTTTATTAAAAGGTAAAATTGTCTACTTAATATTATAGTTCTGGTGCAGAGGACCATTGATGTTGTGCACCTTTCAAAATACATTTAAAAAAATCCATCAACCGGAAATGCGACTTTACTAAATGGTTCTCTCAGTTTTATCAATATTTTTTCTTCAAAAAATCCCGATTTTTGCCAAAAATGGCTCCAACAATGTTTTTTAAACTTAGTACACACATAAATACGTCTCACTTTTATTGAAATCATTTTTCCAAAAAAAAAACTGGTTTTTGATAGTTGTGCCGATTTTGTGGCTTTAAATTCCAGAGTTAATTATACAGTAGTAGATCAATGTTATTGGCATGTAGTTCTGGACTACCATGTAAACATTTCTCTACGTATCCTTGGAAGGTTGGTGTTTGTCAAACCTTTTATCATCTCTAATTTATTTTAGGAGAATGAGATAAATCTCTATGAGTTTGGAGGAACTCCATAATGGAACTCTTCATTTTTGTGACTTCCCACATGACGAAGTTTCCAGTGTTTATTATTATTGTCTGTGGGGAGGGAAACCTTACGATATCCAAAGCCTCACTGGGCCCATATAGCTACCCTAAGAAAAACAACAACAAACCGGGTTTAGAACAAAAATCCAGACCCGGATCTAATCCATCTAAGATTCACAGCAGTCCGAATAAATCGGACAGTAACCTTAAGCGGAAATAGCCTAAGCTCTTCCACAGATATCCTATTCCTTCCAAAGGTCCTGAACCTAATTTCCTCACAACCCAGGCAATCAGTCATGAGATGGATGGGTGTTTCCTCCTCTATCTCACAGACTCTACAAAATGGATCCGGCATGAGCCCATTATGTAGAGATGTCTCCTTAAACCATAATGTCCAGTAAGAGATCCAACCAGATGCCTGAGAGAGCTCCGTGGAAAAACACAGCAACATTTCACTACTGGCCTTGTCCGGACCCCCGATGAGCATTTTGGACTGCCGAAAACCAGCAGTGTTTACTGAAATGTTTTGGTTTTAAAAATATCTACTAATATTCCTTACTGGCTAATCTTAAGCAACCCAGTCATTTACATTCTACAATAAATCATAAAGGATTATTACAGGCAGAAAAAAGAATACACCAATTCGAGCAATTAGTTATATACAGCAACTACATCAGTTGAAAAATGCTAAAGAGAAGTGATATTAAGTATTATACAAGTGATATGATAATCATTAAAATTGTGCTTATCAACGTTTGATTACACATCAACGTGTTTCTCTCATAATGAACAATAAAAAGCTAAGCAAAGATTCATCACGGTCCAAAAACGTCAGCGTCCACAAAGGATAACTTATTCGATTAAAGTATCCTGATAAGATGTCAAAAACCAAGGAAAATGATTCATTGGCAAAAATATTATAACATTCTAAAACGAAATTTTGAATATTATCGAAAGTTAGAATTTCACAAAACTATAGTCATTATTTTAAAATAAAAAATCTAAATTTATCATTCATTTATTAAGATGATAACTAATGATTTTTTCCAATTAATATTATATTAGATATTAGGTATTATTTTAGGTATTATATTAGGTATTATTTTAGGTATAATATATTATAAAAAAAAGGAAGATAACTTTAAGAGAAATTGTAAATAGAGTTGCGATATTTTATAGTATTTAATTCGATGATAATATTACGGAATAGTGTTCCTATTTGTGATGATGTTAGGAAACAGTGACTCAACAATCGATACCCATAGTAATTTTTTATGAAATGGTAACTAAATTATTTACTACTCTAAGCGTTATATCTCGTAGCTGCGTTATTTCCTTTTTTATCTGATCATGACCGTTTTTTTTTTACCTGTACATTTTAAATTGAAAACAGATGAGAAAGATTACATAGTTATTCATTAAATATTATAAACAGAAAACTTGAATCTGTTTTAAATTTTTATTTATTTTTTTTTTTTTAAGAAAAAAACATTTTTTTAGTTTGGTTATTTTTGGAAAATAGTTTGAAATGCAGTTTATAAAACTAATATTTTTTTTTATAGAATGTATTTTTGTAATTGATTTTCATCTAATTGTACAAGTTTTGCAGAGCTTGATTGATAACTTCTGTCTTTCTATTTCTTCATTGGGTATATTGACAGGGCTTCAATTTTTATTATGTTACAAACTGTATTTGTTTTTTGGGTTCATTTAATGTGTTAATGCTGTTATGCTTAACTATTATTATTAATATTATTATTATTAGACTAGGCGCGTCAACATCTATGTTCATTGGCGCCCGAAGCCTTCTCAGTGCACTGCCAGCCTCCGGACAGTGTTCTCTCATTAAGACAACACTGTCCATCACCGGACAGTGAGCTGTAGAGGCTCCTAGGAAGAAAAAAATCTAAGGGTATCACAGCTGGTTTCGAACCCGGGCCTCCGCGTGGGAGTCCAGTACGCTAACCACTTAGCTATTCCCTTCCCTTGACAACTATTTAGTAAAACTATTAAATTCCACTTTACTTCTTGTGCAACTTGTGCACCGTTTAAAAAGAGAATAATTTATAAACATACGATTTAATTAGTTTAAATAAAAGATAAAAATCTGTTGTGAAAATATTCAAACGACTATCCGTTCAGAAAATTCTCACTTCCGGTTATTCGTTTTTAAATTCTGAATTTTAGCAGCATATTTAATTCTCGTTAACATCATATGAATGGGAAGATTCATGCAATATCCCGAAAGGGCACATTATATTATTTCTAAAATGATTTTTCCCAAGAAATATTTCAGTTAAATTGTGATTGACCTGCACATAAGCTCCAATAAGCATACGAAGTATAAAGAAAATCTTAGGAGCAATTTTCAAAAAAAAAAAAAAAAAAAACACTAAAAACTAAAAAATTCAATTCAGTTTCCCGTGGGGAAATTTGGGAAGTTTAGTGTTTGTAGGAAGCTCGTGGTAAATAGAAATAGAATGTCATGTTAGAACTTCCAGGAGTTTTCGTTTATGAGCTGTTTACATTCATATATTTACTTCCTCGCCCTCACGCAAACATCATTTTCTTAAACCACTTTTCGGACTCAGGTGCTTCAAAACTTATATATCCGATGAAACTTTATTTCTACAATTTGACACGAACGCAGTAAGAGAAACTAATATGTTTCCCAGAGTACACTGTTCGGATGCTCCTGACCCTGGGATCTGGCTGACCTCACAAAATGGTTCAGGCCCCAGAAGTGGAGAGGCTTCACCTTTTTTTACCAGACCGTCGGCCTTGTCGTTGAAGGGAATGAGATGGCCGTCACTCTGGCACGGCAAGGTGCTCTATCTCCACTTCTGGGGCCTGAACCATTTTGTGGGATCAGCGACCAATCTTTCCTAGAGGAACTCAAGAAGAGAGGAGAAAACACGGAGGTCTCAACTCTGATACTCCCTCCAAGGATTGGGACAGCTTAAGATCGGCTTGGGGAATTATATCCCAGGGAGTTCGGAAACATGCATTGGAATCAGTAAGTATAAGCTTCGCATTCTTATGGGTTTCCTCACGGGGCATTGTAGACTCAGGGAGACACCTGACAAAGCTAGGCTTGGCGAGTGACACATGTGCAGATTCTATGGGGGGATGGAGAAACTACAACACATCTTCTGCGATGCTGCCATTCCATGAGGAGGAGGGAAATATACCTTCCCTAAAGCCCTCCAGGATATAAGGATTCCCTAGGGAGGTTTGGTTAAGAGATTCGCCCATGGCATCTGAAAGGTGCTGTAGCCTAGCTACGGCACCGAAGAGCATAGCACAATAGACCCTGTAGGTCGCAGTGTAACGGGCCCCTTCACCATAAAAAATAATAATAACAATTATGTCTGTAGCGAAAGAACACTGTCCGGAAGCCGACAGTGCACTGAGAATGCTTCGTGCGTCAAAGACCACAGATGTTGACGCGCCTTAAATAAAAAATAAAATAATAATCATAATAATAAATAGTAAGGTCGGGATTAGCTTATAGTAAGCGCCGAAATGATACAGGAATTTGACTCGGAATCGAGCCTTGGCAGTTCTGTCCTTAGAGAAATGTAGTGTTGTGCTAAATGAAAAGGAAGTGGCCATAAACCCAAATTCACTGCGATCTAAAGATGTATTATACCTTTTTTAAGGGTCTATGTTTCTAAATAGAATTTTGTTATGGTAGTAGGCCAGAGTTTGCCTATGGGTATTTAAACCCAAGTTATTGCATACATCATCTAGCTTTGCAAGCCCCATTTGTATCATATAAATGTTGGAAATGAGATTGTTGTTAGCGCTATTAGGCAGGGATACTAGCATATATTATTACTTCATTTCTCCTACAATCACCTTCCTAATCTTTTGTCACTACATTCTCATACGTTAGTTTCTCCTCTTCATCTTTACTTTCCTTTCATTTTGAACAACTTCTTTCACATCTTTAATTTCTTTTTAATATTAATATAATTTCCTTAATAAAAATTGGCAACAATTCAGACTTTGAAGCCTCTTTTACCAGACGAGATATATATATATATATATATATGTGTGTGTGTGTGTGTGTGTGTGTGTGTGTGTGTGTGTGTATGTGTGTGTAAGTAAGTGCGAGTGAGTGAGTGAAAGTGTGTGAGAAGAGCAAACATAAAAGTAACTCAACGAATTATTAAAAATTGTTATTAATATAATTATTCAATTGATTTCTCCAGCTGCTGTTACAGGAAGTATTGCAATCGTGCAAGATTTTTGAAATTGAGTTTTCACCGGAAATACACGTATTTGTGTCCTCTGAGTCCGTACGTATTTGTGTGTGTGAGAGTGTGAATGTGTGAAAAGAATATCTCCATAACGAAAAGTTGCAGAAACTTCAAACTTGGTATTCTGTTTAGGTACTACCATCGCATCAGACAAAAAGATTTCGGGCAAATTCTGTCAACCGGAAATGCCACTTTACTGAATCTTTTCTTCATATGTAGTGATTTTTTCGAAAACGATTCCAACGATTTTCTCTAAAATAGTTATATTAGCTTTACAAACGAAGAGCTACATCGTTTATTTGAAACATTTCTCCGTGAAAATTAATTTAAGAGCATCTTTGGGAGAGAAGTGAGGTATGGTACTATTTTAGTTCTTCTAAAGTGCTATTTTAATTCAACAATGTGCTTATACTGGTTAATTTTAATTAATTTGAACCATTTACACAGCCAATAGTGTTTATTTCATTAGTTGAATTCCAACGTTTCGTGCACTTAACGTGCCATTATCAAGGAGTACATTTTTTTACATTCTTATAGATTATTGTATTGGTCGAGAGGCTTCGTCCATGATTAAAAATTATTTTTAGATTTTTTTATTTTTATCCATATATCCTTATTTTATGCTAAAAATTTTTTAACTCAAAGAGTCTTGTCCGTATTGAATATTTATTTAAATATGCTGTCGATTTGTAATTAGCCTCAGTATGTAGGAGCACCACGTGGTTGCTTTATGGAAAATTAGTTCTGTCTGTATTACTTATGATTAGGAAATTACCATGGCTGAGAATAGTACTACACCCTGCTACGATCAGCTCTCGTGGTGGACTACTCCAATCATATGTAATACAGACAGAACAAATTTTCCATAAAGCAACCACGTGGTGCCCTCATACTGAGGCTAATTACAATCGACAGCATATTTAAATAAATATTCAATACGGACAAGACTCTTTGAGTTAAAAAATTTTTAGCATAAAATAAGGATATATGGATAAAAATAAAAAATCTAAAAATAATTTTTAATCATGGACGAAGCCTCTCGACCATACAATAATCTATAAGAATGTAAAAAATGTACTCCTTGATAATGGCACGTTAAGTGCACGAAACGTTGGAATTCAACTAATGAAATAAACACTATTGGCTGTGTAAATGGTTCAAATTAATTAAAATTAACCAGTATAAGTAAAATCAAAAAACAGCATAAAATTAAACAAGTAATACAACAATGTGCTATACACTTCTGTCAACTAAATAATATTAATTAGAATTATATAAGTTACCAAAATTACCAGTTTGAAGAAAATCGGTTGAACGGAAATGGGACATTACTGAATAGGTTTGACAGTTTTTTGTGATTTTCTCCATAGAAATGCCGACGGTTTTAAACATTAATACAAATTGAATGTATGAAGAAAATTTGCCATTTCACTGTAAGAGAAAGTCGTGTGAGTGTTTCACCCTGTTTTTTTTAAGTTTCTTCAGGGTAAAAATTTATTTTTCTTGAAGCTCTTGGAGACTGTAGTTTTGCTAGCTTTTAAGCTTTGTGATATCAATATTGATTTGGTGATGATATATCTTGAGTAAAACTGTAGTTTTTTAAGAACTTCGTTTTTATTCTGAAGCAGGCAATAAATTTGCTGAAACGTCGGTGAAATTTTTGTTTTTTTTATCAAACTTCAAACTCCATTTTACAATATCAAAAATTAAAGTATCAAGACATTCCACCAATGAAATGTATTGGTGTGATGTTGTGTTGTTTGTGTAGTTGTAGTAGCTTGTGGCGTGAGCGTTTTTGTAAAGGGCTTGTGTGTATGTTTGAGATAAAGCTAGAAGTATTAGAAATAGAGAATAAGAACCACTTTTAAATCAATAATTTAACTATATTTTAAATTAGTAAATTTACAAGATAATTATAATTGTGACTCTAGAATTAATTAATAATTGCACTGAATGAATATTTAGTAGCTACATTGATTTAACTCAAAGTTTACACATAATCTGGCACTGATACTAATAGACCGATTTCTGAGACAAGTGTTCTGGGTGTTTGTCTCTAATTCAGACTGTTTTAAAGCAGAGTTTAGATTCTCTCTCTTGAAAGAATGCTTTCTCTTCGTAGTTCAGATTCTCCCTTTTGAGAAAGGCAAAAGACAAAGCTAAACAAGTTCTATGAACTCTTCTGTAACGGTAATCTTCTACCTGGATGTACCCTTTTTGCCAGCGAATGTTAGAATATTCTTATAATAATGATATTTTCCAAATAAAATATATTTCTGGAATCCATCACACGCGCCTTATATTAAAATAATAATAATTATAATAAAACTATTTAATAACTAATTTATACAATTTAATATAGTTTGTATACTGCCTACAACAAATTAGTATATATTGCTTTAAAAAAAAAAGAATGAAGGGGGAAAAAAAAATGAGAAACCTCTAATGGGTAGGCCATTAACTCTTTTAATATGTATCCCCTGATAATTCATATTAAAAAAATTAAATTATATTTACATTAGGGGTTGAATTCCCCATCTACATACCGCCTGCCTACCTTTCTGTAAATAAAGGGGAAAACTTGGGCATATATACAATTACTCTCACTCTATATTTTACCCATCCGCTCTGCAGCTTATTGCTTTTGAAAACACTAACTAGCAAGTTTCTCTCCTGAGATTTAACTAGTCCATTTAGTTGGGGAGGGGCAAAAAAAAAAAAATTATATAAAATTTATCCTTAATTACTTTTTGTATATAAAATTATATGGACGCAATGAGTGTGTAAAATAAGGGCATATAACCGTCTCTAAGTTAGTGAATAGAGGAGTTTATTAACTATACAGTTTCTTGCGTTAAACAGACTATATATCTTTGTTCTAACTATGTTATATTTACGTAATGATAGTAGAGGAGTCCCGTAGCGAGTATTAAGCAAATACAGGAAACGTAGAGAGGGCATGGTACAGGCCTTACGATGGTGCAGGATAGCTGGTATGGGATTTAACGTCAAGACTTCCCCAGCAGCATACCACCACCTCCACCACTAGAAAGCCTTAGCTCATTTTATTCGTCAAATGAGGCGACATTCTCAAGGGATATGATGAGTCCTACTTCTTCTTCTTCTTCCATCAAACAGGTTTATTGGTCCTTCCTATTTTCTTTTTTTATTAGCTGCATAAATTTCTTTTTCGCGCACAAATTGTGCAATATTTTTGCAAACACTAAGTGAATTTTACTTAGTGAATAATCTTAAAAAGTTGCAGATTTTATCTTCTTAGCGGCTTTTATCTATTAATCGATTGCTGTGGTTAAAAGAAAATTTATAAATCCAATTATATAATTATTCTTTAAAATATATCTAGAATTATACCCATTCATTTAATTAATTGTTTATGGCATTATTTTTTAGGAACATTGCGTATATTCAACAATTTCCTCTATGTCCCCATTCAGCTCTTTAATTACCATATGAAAGAAAAGTTGCAAAGACACGATAAAAGTATTCCTTAAATCTTTATCCTGTCTACTAATTTTCTAGAATGTCTTTTTTTCATTCCACATAATACCAGGTAATCCTTTCCAAAGACCCCAAGACCAGTGATCTGTTACACGCGTGGAGCTGTGTGAGTGGTAAGTGTATAGGTACCCTTTCTGGAGTGATAAAACAGGGTATTTTTTCCCGACTTTTCTTGATTTGTTTTAGTATTTTCTAGGTTAATTTTCAACATATTTAAAAATAAATTTAAACTGATTATTATACTATGAAAGTCGTTCATTTAAATTGTAAATTAATTATAAACGCTCAAACGATTAAATATCATTATTTCAGAGTTTATTTAGAGATTACATTTGATATACAGCAATTTAAAAGAAGAGCAAGATCCAAATTTTCTCTTAGTATTACTGCAAAAATTTGCACCGTATCATATTTTTACTTCCTCAAACTGTCAGTATGCCCGCAAGGGGTATATGTTGCATGAAGTTATTTGGAAAGTAGCGCCCTCTGAATGTGAGCGTGGTCTGCATGATAATTCTGAATTTCAGATTGGCCTAACATACGCCGACTTTCACACCTTCACTTCTACAGTGTGATTGGTTAATTATTTATAGCTAATTATTTCTATGATTAGCATTTTTTTTACTAATTTATGCTTCGTAGGTATTTTTGATTTCGTTATTCAAAAACTTGACTTGAGTCAATTTTACATTTCTTGGGTGATTTTAACACATTAGGTTTTTGATCAAATTGCGCATCAAAAATTGTTTTATAAAAAAAAGTCAAACATGAGTTATTTTTTATTTACTGTTTTATATAATTAATTTGAGCCATAAAGAAAATTCATTCCATTGTTGAAAAAGGGAGCAAGAGTATTAGGTAGAAATGCAAGAACCGCCATTTTGTATTTGGCCGTTTATACTGATGGAACAAAATAAAATTGATGTTAAACACCCACAAAAATTTCTCCAAGAAATTCATATTATTTAGTTAAAAAACTTTTCTTGGACGTGGAGTTTTTATCTTTATATTACATCAATTTTATGTAATGGCGCATTCTACAAAGTACGTAAAGAGTACTATAAAGATGGAAATCTACGCATGAGCTAATTCAATCAAAATCTAGTTTCTCATAACATAAAAGAAGGAATCGAACTGATTATTAGTGCAATTAATGAAATAAATTATAATAAGAAGAAACGTTATATATATATTAGAGTTTGATAAAATAGAGACTATGTAACCACCTATTATGTAAATTGGAGTAAGAGAAAATCTTGTCAGTGTTTCATATCACATTTTTTTTAAGTTGATATTTTTGATTTCGTTATTCAAAAAATTGACTTGAGTCAATTTTACATTTCTAGGGTGATTTTAAACGATGCATTAATACATGCTCACTCAATCACCCACATTACTATATGGTTCTCTCGTCGACGGGAATCGACCGCAATCCTCAGACAATATCAACCGTTGCCTTCCTCGAAACCTTCGCCGATACAATGACGTATCTCCTTCGCAATTCTACCTATCTTGTAACCACTTCCTTGATCTCTTCTTTATTCAACGCTTTTAGCTTACTCTCTTTCCAGCGTCCGCTGTTCTTCACAGAGTATCTTTTCAAGGCTGCAAACCTCACTTCTACCCCGGGGGGGGGGAGGACAACCACAGTACAACAGAGAATTTACGGAAATTTGAAGCCTTTTCCACTGCATTAAATTTCACACCATATTTCAATATCTGCTAACTACAAGCCGCGTTTTTGTCATAAAAAGACATGATTTTGCATATTTTTAAATGGATTTTTCTTTTTAAATTGTAAAAAAAAAAATTTTTTTATTTATTCAGAATTCATTCTTTCAGTTCTAGTTAACTAAACGAAACTGAATCTTTTTGCAATTTTCTGCAACTTTATCGATAATAGCTCAGCGATATTGAGTTGATATTTGGGTACATACAATATTAATTTTAGAGTTGTTGTGGGAATAGTTTAGTATTTAGAACCCTTTAATTTCATTTCAATTTATTGTAGGTTCCACACATTATATAATAGTACAGATTTTTTGTTTTTTATCCATTCATTATATATCAAGAAATGTATTGTATAAAAGAAACGAAATCTGATGAAAATTATTTCATATCACAAGTTGATTACTAATAATATATTTCTTGTTTAAGCAACAAAAATGGAACTAGAGTTGATACTTTTATTAATAAAATATTCAGTTGTTTGAAAAATCATCATTACCGTTTGTACTGTTTGACTGTCGTCATTGGTTTCTTCAATATTCTTTTGAAGTTTTTCTAATTAATAATAAATAAGTATAAACGCAAATCTTTTCCTATTATTAGTTTTTTCTATTTTAATAAGTCAGGCGATACGGCAATTAGGAAAACACTAGATTCATTGAGAATCTACGAGAATCGGATGAACACATAAGGTAGTAAGAGAACCTAACTAAACGTATTACAACACTAATACGCACTGTGCTGTCTGTCTGTACTTTGCCCAAACTGTGTACAACAATTCGATTAATCACTTCTGAACCTGCCAGACATTCGAGACAAGTAAAGCCCCTTGACTGTAGTATCCTTAACAATCGCTTTCCTCATCCATAAACATCTACTGATTGAATGAAGTCGTTTATGCCAGATTAATAATTTTGCTATTGCATTTGGATTTAAAAAATTGCTAACATAAAACGATTTTAATTATTAAAATTCCAGTAGTTTAAAAGTGACATTGTTTTTTATACAAAGGCTACAAAAACATTTAAAAGAAATTTGATTCTGCCTGAAAAGAAATAAATAACATCTCTGTGAAAACAGAATGAAAGAGTCACACGATTCTCCCTCTTGCTGCGATTAAATATAATTGCCAGTTTTCTTTCAAATTAGAAATATTTATTAAAACCTTAGTTCCTTTTTCAAATTACATACATTTAAGAATTTTAGGTATCACCGTGAGATCCGACAGTAAGCTTTCTGTCAGTGTTGTAAAAACCATTCAGTAAATCACCATTCTGTGATACCGGAAATACAACTTTAATGAATGTTTTTTTTTTCATTGTTTGGCGATGTATTATCCAAAATGGCTCCAGCGATTTTCTTAATTTAAACTACAATTTTCTTAAAATATAACCTACAAATACAAAGTGCTACAACTTATATTTGCAACATTTCTCCCGGGAAATTCATTTAAGGCAGCTTTGAAGATAGGGTAGGGAAATGTTTTCTTATAAAGTGATATTTCAGTTTATTATACGAGGCATGTCCAGTAAGTAAGTGTACTGAGGCTCTCACGGCCGGAGGGATTTTGTGTTCGACATGTTGGCTACACTGTCGTATAGCCTGATTCCTCCCCTCCGCAACGAGACCGGTTTGAGGTAAGTACGTTGAGAACTGTCGAAGCGACAATATGTTTCGTGAAAAATATCAATCCAATCTCCCGCCAAGTGTGAAATACGCGGCATCATCCGTTATCTTGTTTGTAAGGGAAAAACTCCGGTTGAGGTTTATAATGAGGTAAAAACTGCATATGGTGATAAATCTATGAATCGTACGAGTGTGTTCAAGTGGTGTCGCGAGTTTAAAATGTGCATGATGATCAGAGAAGCGGAAGACCTTCAATCGCTGAAAAAATCGAAAATGCGCTTCGTGACGGTCGCAGATTGACTGTGGATGAACTTTCTGCAATGTTTCCGCAAATCTCCAGATCTCTGCTACACGAAACCATCACAGAAACCCTCGTATATCGGAAACTGTCCGCGTGGTGGGTCCCAAAACAGCTGACAGACCAACACAAGTTGAATCGAGTGGAGGCCCCGAACTGGTTGCCTCGTTTAAATGGGATGTCCTGAACCCTCCCGCGCATTCCCCTGACCTAGCACCTTCAGATTACTATCTCTTTACCTCCCTGAAGCTTCACATGGGTGGAAAAAGGTTTTCAACCGACGAGGAGATGAAGGGGAGGTGGAGAAGTGGACGAAGGGGTTGGCGGGAAACTACTTCGAGGAAGGCATCAAAAAATTAATACCCCGGTTCACCACCTGCATTGAGAGGAATGGTGACTATGTCGAAAAATAGCTTACATATGTACTAATGTAACCAGGTAATTTTTTTGTTCAAATAAAAATTCTTGTAACCTACAAAAATTCAGTACACTTACTTACTGGACATGCCTCGTACTATTCTGTGACCTAAATAATATGAATTATTAAATATGTCGTTGAAATTTTGGGTTTGCAGAAAATCGGATAACTGGAGGTAAAAGTACATTTTTTACTGAAAAGTATTTTTCAGTTTTCTGCTATTTTCTCTAGAATGGCTTCAACGATTTTTGTTTAAACTAATTATGTGAACTATAAATAATATAAAGAGCTATAATTTTTATTTGTAACATTTCTCCGGGTAAAATCATTTAAGTGGTTTAATGGGATGGGTGAGGTTATGTCTCTTAGTTGATTATAGAATACTACCATCTATACAAAATTAATTAGAAATAAATAGATGGCCAAAATTCCGAGTTTCAAGGAAATTAGTAAACTGGAAGAGTGCATTTTGCTGAACAGTTTCTTTTTTTTCAGTTTCCGCGATTTTTACATTCTCTTACTCCTAGTGAGAGGAAGTATTGTAATCGTGTCCAATTTTCGATATCGAGTTTTCACCGGAAATATCCGTTTTGAAATCCCCTGAGTCCAAAAAAGTGGTTTTTAGCAAATGGTCTGTGTGTGTGTGTTTTGTGTGAACAGCATAGCTCAAAAACGAAAAACCGTAGAAAGTTGAAACTTGATATTCCTCCGTTTAGGTATCACCGTGCGATCTGACAGTACGTTTATCTGTCAAAATTCCTCCACCGGAAGTATCACTTTACTAGTTGTTTTTTTTACGTTTTTGCAAATTTCTCAAAAATAGCTCCGACAGATTTTCTTCAAATTTGGTATATCAACTACATATACAAAGATCTACAACTTTTATTTGAAACATTGTTCCGGGAAAATTCATGTAAGGGCACCTCTGGGGGATGGGTAGGGTTATGTTTTAATATAAAATGCTATTTCAGTTTATTAGACAATTCTGTCTTCTGAATTATATTAATTAGAATTAATTATGTTGTTGAAATTCCAAATTTGAAAAAATCGGATAACCGGAAGTGCGTTTACTTTACCACTTCTTCACTTTTTCGCAATTTTCTCAAAAATGGCTACGGCGATTTTCTTGAAACATCCCGTATAAATTACACATACCACGATCTACAACTTTTATTTGTAGCATTTCGCGGGGAAAATTCATTTAAGGGCGCTTTTAGGGGAGGGGAGTTATGCTTTTTCTCTAAAGTGCTATCATAAATGGTAAAATATAATTGGATGATAGATTATACAATTCTATAATCCAAACGAACTTAATTGGAAATAAATATGTGGCCAAAATTCCGAGTTTCAAGAAAATTAGTAAACCGGAAGTGCGCTTTTACTGGACAGTTTTTTCAGTTTTTGACGAATTTCATTAAGTTTGCTACATAAACTATAAAATTTGTCAATTATAATTTAGTGAACTGTAGTAAGAGAAAGTTGTGTGAGTGTTTCACATCAGATTTTTTCGTATTATTATTAGATATAGATTTTTTTTTTTATAACATTCATTTCGTTATTTATTTTTAAGAAACATGTGAAAAAATAAAAAAACAACAAGACTTTTGAGATATTTTTGAGTTTAATTCGGTAACAAAGCGTTTTCGGACACATGTCGAGAAGAACTTTTTTTTCTAACTTTACACAAAGAATGAATTACTCAAGTTTTGCCTTTAACACTGGGAAATATGTATTTTTTATCCCTGAAGTTTCTTGTTCTTCTTGTGTAGAAATCATCTGACGAAACAAAGAAAAACGCTAGTGTTAGCTGGTTATAGATACTGTTCTTTTAATTAGTCCCTATTATAGTTTAAACGAATAACAAGGATATCCTAAAATTTGCTAACTTAAGTGGATAAACGTTTAACAACGAAAATGTGAATTCAGGATTACAATACGAAATGCTATTGGTCTTAAAAATAATTGAGGATCAATTGTGGGTTTAATAAAAAAAATAATGAACGATTAAAATTATTGTAACATTATCTTAATTGAACATAAGACATTTTAATTTTTAAATTAAATCAGAATTTTTTTATTTTTTTTGAATGTTAAGTTCGAATAGTATTTGGTAGAAAATATAAAGGAAGTATGTGTAAAATGTTTCTGAGATATACATTCAAGGAGGGGGGTATTGTTGGCCATTTGGTGTTAATAGGGGACCAAAGTAGAATGATAGAGGTATGTTATGGGGATGTTGGCTTGTGCGGGCGGACGACGGAAATAAGAGATAGTTGTGTATATATATACATGTAGAAGTGTGTATGTGTGTGTGTATTTGTTTGTATATGAGACTGGAGGATGGGTTGGTGGTACGTGGTCTGCATGTCTGTACCCTTGGACACTATTCCCTCAACTCATTATTTTAGAACAACGGGCCACCCCACTGTGTGCTGCAGCTAGCCTCTCCAACCAAACCTGCTTCTCCATACTATCCAGGCAAAACCTAGAATCTCTGTAACCTCAATTACATGTTATATAAATCTCTCCCTCTCGTTCTAATTTTCTCTCTGTCTCTAACCTTACAAATACACAAATACATAAAAGTACTTCGGTGTACACCACTTCTCTACCTCTGTGAAACTGTACACACACACACACACACACACAGAGGAGCATTATATTCTTCCGGTACAACTGTGCGGTGCCTACCTACTCAGTACTACCTATATTGTTAAACTCGCTTCCATTACAAAACCAAGTGCTACCATTTTTCCAAACACGGTAAGTAAGTTGTATTTATTTTCCCCTGTTTGCACTGTTCTACAACTTGATAAAATTATTTTATGTTATTTGCATTAATAACTAACTGTATTTAGGTAATACGCCTACTAAGATAAATTGCTTTAGAAAAGTAGAAAATCAAATCAACCTTTTGGAAGAAGCGAGAACTTTTTATTTTTGTATTACCAACAGCGGGGTTATCAGTGACTTTTTTTTTGTAGTGGCATCTCCCTTAAGATTTCAAGTTGCAACGTGCATCTTCTTCTTCTTGTTACCGGCTGGTTTCCAACATTCGCTCATTTTCGATGATCTTAATAAACAGTGTAAAACTATCGACTGACATGATTTATCAGGACCATAATACACATTTTTTACTATTAAAAACAGAGGGTTATATCGGAGTAAAACTTGGAATGTAGAGGTTGAATCACTGGAAGTTGCTTCAAGGAGGGGGGTATTGTTGGCCATTTGGTGTTAATAGGGGACCAAAGTAGAATGATAGAGGTATGTTATGGGGATGTTGGCTTGTGCGGGCTTGTGAAGATTATTGATTATCGTCACTTTTCCAATTTTTATTTTCACAAACAATTTTGATCTATGAAGTTTTCACATAAGATTCCCATTGTTATAGGGGATTATTGCATTGCGACTTGGAAGTCTATTGTGCCCCTGGAGCCTTCTCACTGGCACAGATAACACTGCCCATCACCGGACAGTGAGCTGTAAAGGCTCCTAAGAAGAGAAAATCTAAGGGCAGCATGCTGGATTCGTACTCGGGGACTCGCGTTGCTGGTCCAGCGCTACCACTGAGCTAATTCCTTCCTTCTCCCTTGGCTTAAGCCAGTTAACTAGAGACGGAGACCCTAGTTTGTGTACTGTGTTTGACCTTATCTGTAAAGAGTAGAGTGTATGTAGTTTAAGTGTATTGTGTACTGTTATGTCGAAGTGCATGGAATACGGAGCTGTGGTAACCCGTGGGGTCGCTACTTCCCAGATAACTGCATGCAATTATCTGGCAGGGTTATTATGCAAATAATGGCAAGGTTCCCATTAAATGAATTTTTAGTTTCTTTTACTGCCCTCGCGCGTTGGTTTAATAGCTAGTGGCTACCAAACTCGCTAAAGATAATTCAAGGTTCGCTTCCCATGAAAAAGTAAGACTGTGGTGACCCAGCATTGTGAGAAAATTTTGGGACATTACCAACAGCGAACCTCGATAGTGAAGGTCAGAACTAAAACGCGATGGAAACTGTGCCGTGGTTATCATCTCCATTATAATTCGCCGTCTGACAGTTGCGCCAATGATAGATTTCTTTTGTTTTTTTACTTTTCCTTACCTTATTAGAGGAAGTGTTACGATTGTAGGTAATTTTTGAAATTGAGTTTTCACCGGAAATGTTTTGAGGTCCTTTAGTGCGAAAAAGAAAGCATGTGACGAGTGTGAAATAATATTTCAGTCAAAATCCATCAATCGAAAGTGTGACCTTACTGTATGGCTTATTTCAGATTTTCGTGAAAACGGCTGCTCCAACCCTTTTTTAAAATTCGTACAATTTCTGTGTAATGATATCGGAATCAATAAAGATTCATAGTACTTCTTCTGAAGTACCACTTTATAATATTAAGTTATATTAAAAGCATTGTTAAAAAGCACTAAATTTTTAAGAAAATCGATTAACCTAATGTTACGAATTGGTATTTGAATATTCTCGAAATAAGATTTACTTTAAACTAAGAATATTTAACTGCACAGATAAAATCATATTACTTTTATTTGAAAGTTTTAACAGAAAAAATCATTTTACGAGTCTCTAAAGAATCTGTGAAGTTAAAGTTTAAATTTAATGTTATGAAAGTTTGTTCGTTGTTATGGGCGGGCGCCCTCTTCAGAATAATCATTTCAGTATACATGTCTTGGATTCATGTATTTTCACTATCTCAGTATTTATGTTAGGACGTTATGAAAATATATTCCTCACGAATTGATCAATTGGCTAGCGCATTCGCCTTTAGTGTGAGAATTCAGGATTCAGTTCCATTGAGGGCAAAATCGGTGTAGATCGTGAGAAAAAGTGAGAAGCTACAGTTAGTTGGTAGCGCCTTACACATAACGTCCATATTAACTGCCTGCCAAGTAGGATCAGGACTTCCAGAGGTATACGTAGAGATTCGGTGCTTGTTCATTGCAGAGCGAAATGTGCGGAGGAAGAGACTGCTGCGCACGTCATACAGCGTTGTTTTCGGACCCATGGGGGTCGGATACTACGTCACAACGCTGTATGCAACATATTGGCCGCTAGCCTGCGCTCGAAAGGGTGGCAGGTGGAGCAAGAGCCAAGTGTGCAGACGTCTGACGGCCTCCGCAACCCGACATCATTGCAAAAGGCAGGGATGGCGCGCTGGTGTTGGACACCCAGGTTGTCAGCGGTGCTAGGTCACTAGACCTATCACATGAAAGTAAAAAGAAGTATTACGCTGACAACTCGGTAGAGGCCATCTGGTAGAGGCTATCGCAACCAGGTTCGGACTCTCCACCAGGAGCGTGGAATTTACTTCCGCGACTCTCTCCTGGCGTGGATTTTGGTCTCCGCGGTCACACGCGGAATTTATCTCATTTGGGATCCCCCCGGGGACTCTAAGTGGGATAGTTACCGTGTGTTGCAGGGCTCCCACACGAACTGGACGAGGTTCAATCAGATGAGTCGACTGCGGGACGACGAGAGACATCTGGCGTGAGGCCCGGTGGTATGCACATATAGGGCGAGAGCGACCGCCCAGTTAGGCTTTATGGGCTGTTGCGCCGCTATAAGTTTTTTTTTTTAAATGAAAATATCGAAGTTTAAAGAAAACTTGGCAACTTTAATTGTACTTGTAGAAATTTTGTGTAAGTTTTGCACACCAGGTTTTGCTTCCAGTTTTAGGAAGCAGAGTGTTTTGGATGTTTGTAACGTTTTTCCAATCTAGCTACTGCAACTAGTTGCTAAGTGGGTTCGATTTAGATAAAACACCCTAAAGTTCTAACAACACCAATTTATTGTTCAACACAATAAATTATTAATAAAACTCTTAAATACACTGTATAAACCAATAAAAGTTGTCTCAGTTTACTTTTAACAAGCGTGCACCCCATTTTGTAACAAAGCTCTCTCACTCGAGCTGTTCTTCTCCTATTTATAACACTGGAGAAGGTCCTGGAAGGTTCCAGATTCTTCTGAGGTCGCGACAGACCGTTGAAGAAGAGTCTAGAAACGCTCCACTAGCGCTTCCTAGCGGCTACGAGAAGAACTTGAGGTGCCTACTTCTTCCCCTAGATGGCACTAGTGGCTACATTACTATATGTTGCAAAAATTCAGTTTGTTAGACGGATAGTTTTCATGTAGTAGGAGACAATTTTGTCAGTATGGTTCTTTACAGTTTTTTTTTTTCAGTTCATCTGATCAGTCTTAACAGATCAGATTTCAATAAAATTCTATACCTAGTCAGCTATTTCTCACGGTGGAAATTCAGATTCGAAAATGTGCACGATCATTTACTTACAACAGTAAAAGAAATAAGAGTGATCTGATTAAGGGGAAAAAAAAACGATGAATAACCCTTACGTCAGCTGCTTTATACAGAATGATAGTATAATGAGCTGACAAGCTCCATTTATGACAAATTTGTGAAGAAAATATATATAAAGATCCTCCACATGTTTTTTATATGCAAAGCGCTACAATTTAAGTATAAGAAATTTAACCTTCACCTAAGGTATTATTATATAGCAGGCTATATAAATATGTGCTAGGTGTTATTTAAGCCATTCATTGTATGGCACAGTTATACATATGAAACATTTTATATCCACTAACATTTATTACAGGATTTAAACAGCTTACTACATACAGCAGCGTATTTTACATATGAATATAACTTACATTTTAAATAGCGCAGCACTATTATAAAATACAATGAATGCATCAAAAAAATGGTTAAAATTTACTGTTATTTACAGCCATATTTATAACAGAAAAAAAATCTGATGTGAAACACTCGTACAAACTTTCATTTATTCCAATTTATTATTAATATGATTTAATTCACACATTTTTTCTAAAATTGCAACTACAACAATCGTTGTGGCACCATAAAAAAAAAAACGTAGTAAGAATTATAATTTTATCCCTGAACAGAATTGTGTGGACTTCCTCGGTCACAACCAACAAAACTTGTGAAAGTTTAAATTTAAACCTAACAAAGTCCTAAAAAAACCTTCTAAAATAATTTTTACTTTCTCTTACTCCTGTAAGAGGAAGTATTGTAATCGTGTCAAATTTTCGATATCGAGTTTTCACCGGAAATATCCGTTTTGAGGTCCCCTGAGTTCAAAAAAATTGGTTTTTAGTAAATGGTCTGTGTGTATGTGTGTGTGTATGTGAACAGCATAGCATAAAAATGAAAAACCGCGAAACTTTATTTTCCGCTTAGTTATGACCAAGGGATCTGACAGTACGTTAACTGTCAAAATTCCTCAACCGGAAGTACCACTTTACTTTTTTTCTTTTTTTTTTTTTTACATTTTCCCATTTCTTAAAAATAGCTCTGACGATTTTTATTCAAACATGATACATCAACTACACATACAGCGAGCTTACAACTTTTATTTGAAACATTTCTCTGGGAAAATTCATTTAAGGGAGTTATGGGGATGGGGTGGGGTTAGGTTTTCATCTAAAGTGCTATTTCAGTTTATTAGACAATTCTGTCGTCTAAATAATGTTAATTAGAATTAAAAAAATCGGATAACCGGAAGTGCGTTTGTTTTAACACTTTACTAAATGATTTTTCACTTTTTCGCGATTTTCTCAAAAATGGCTCCGACAATTTTCATGAAACTTCGTATATAAACTAAACATGCAAAGATCTACACCTTTTAATTAAAATATTTCTCTGGGAAATTCATTTAAGGGCACTTTTAGGCGAAGGGTGGGATTATGTTTTTCTGTAAAGTATTATCATAGTTGATTATACGAGTCTATCATTCAAAAAATATTAATTATAAATAAATAGATGGCCAAAATTCCATGTTTCAAGAAAATTAGTAAACCGGAAGTGCGCTTTTCATGAACAGTTCTTTCAGTTTTCGACGAATTTCATTAAAATTGTTACACAATCTATAAAATTTGTCAATTATAATTTTGAGAACAGGAGTAGGAGAAAGTTGTGTGAGGGTTTTACTCCAGATTTTTTTTTTTTTTCTGGATGGGGTAAGATATTTGAATAAAAGTGATAGTTTTAATTTGTGCAATTAAATAACTTTCCAAATTTAAAGAAGAAAATCGTTGCAGCCGTTTACGAGAAAGTTCCAAACAACTTAAAAATCTATTCTGTACAGTCGCACTATGGGTTATGCCATTTTCTTCAAATCTGGTATTCCAGCAATGCTCTCAATATATCTGGATTTTTGATATGTGAATGGGTCCGCAATGCTGGGTAAAATCTGGTATTTTATCCGTCGTAGCATGCATATTCATTTTGATCCTGACCGGTTTCGGATTTTCATTCATCGTCAGATGAAATCCACCAAGTTCGTGTAGAGAGTTCAATTCAACGTAATGTTTTTGTTTGCACTCACACTTGTTGGTTTGTTGATTGTATATATATCCGAGAGGTTATAAGGTTATGTTACTATGTGTGTGTGTGTTTAATGACAAAATGGGAATTATTATAAATTATAATTAGATATTAGAAAATAGTATAGACATGCCATATATTTCATTGAAGTGTGAAAATATATTCACTATTTTCTAATGTCTAATCATAATTTATAATCATGAGAAGTTTGTACGGCAGTGGCCAGAGGAGTTTTTAAAGAAAACAATTTCTTTGTTGCTCTACGTTTCGGGTACCATTGGATGCCCTTCTTCACGAGCTATGTAAAAATTTATTGAAGAAAATACATTATTGTACAATTATACTAGTTATGAAAACTTCGTAGATTTATAAACAAAGAAGAAAGAAAAAGTTAAATTAAAGAAATATTACCAGAAGAAATTATTAAACAGAAGTGACAGTAAATTAAATATAATGATATTAACAATAAAATAAAATAAGACAGATAAAGATACCTTTAGGGTAGGAGAGGAGTGAACGTTGAGAACGTTGAGACTTAAGTGAAGAGAGAGTATTTTTTAAAATTTAAAAAAACTGTTCAAGGGTGGGAGGGATAAAAAAAATGCTTGTAGTGAGACGCGGCAATTTCAAATTTGGAAGAACAAATTACTGACGAGTATCTTTTCTTTGGGATAATTCACAATAATTCCATTTAGTCATTGAACAAGCATACACATAGTAACAAACTTTATAACCTCCCCTCATATATATACAACTAACAAACTAACAAGTGTGAGTGAAACAGAAACATTACGTTGAAGTGAACTCTCTACACGAACTTGGTGAATTTGCATCTGACGATGAATGAAAATCCGAAACCGGTCAGGATCAAAATGAATTTGCATGCTACGACGGATAATATACCAGATATCTGGATGTTGCTGTTTTCCTATGAACTATAATTTTCCTTCATTACGTATTTGTTTTATTAAAATTCTTTCACCATTCTGTTATTTTATTTTGTTTAACTTATGTTTTTCTTGATTGTAATTTGTTATTATTAAGCCTGTAATTTTGTATATCTATACCTATATTCAATGCATGTAATGTACTTATTTCTAGGAGGAAAAACAAAAAAATCTTATACTAAAATTATAGTAAAATTTATTATTATATCCGAATTAAATTTTTTTTTTTAAGTTTGTCTGAAATTTTCAATTTATCATCTTCTTTTTTTTAGCTGCTCCGAAATGGTTGATCCCGAAACTAACTTTCTTATTCCAGATAGAACATAGTGTTTTTTTTTTGCAAATTTGAAAACTAGATTTTTTCTCCTGAAAAATGATTAACCAATTCAATATGATTAAATTAATATTGTGCATACTACATTTATTTTGGTTTAATGAAAGTCCCCCCCTCCCCGTCGCATTCTCTCTAAATGCTTTGTTTTTATTTACTCATTATTTGTAAACAAACATTATTATTATTATTATTATTATTAGAAATTTAAAAAATTATTGTATGATTGTGCAAAAATTATCAACATTACAAAATATTCAAATTCAGATTAAAGTCCTTGTTTACTTCGCCTTATATACTTATATTTCTATGTATTTTATTTGCAATTTATTTGTTATTATTAAGCCTTTTCTCATACTCTTAGTTTGTAGGTCACTTGATTTTTGAATCTTTAGGTTACTGTTTGATATTTAAATAATGTGACAATTGATTAATAAATGAGAGTAAGGTACAATAAAAAAGACAATAATTAACAACAATAAATAGCAAATTAAATTTGTAATAATGTAAATAAAAAAAGATGAAGTGAATGAAAGCTTTCATCTGAATTTAATGTATTGTTGATAATTTTATACAATCATACATTTATTTAATTAAATTTCTTATTATTTCACTTCTAATAATAACTTTGTTTGGCAAAATAAAGAGTAAATAAGAACAAAACACTTGTGTAGAAAGAGAGAGAGACAGATGAGTGAGTAAGTGAGAGAGTGGCGGGGACTTTCATTAAACCAAATTGAAGGGAAAGGGAATAGCTAAGTGGTTAGTGTACTGGACTCCCACGCGGAGGACCCGAGTTCGAGTCCAGCTTGTTGCGCTACCCTTAGATTTTTTTTCTTCCAAGGAGCCTCTACAGCTCACTGTCCGGTGATGGACAGTGTTGTCTTAACGAGAGAACACTGTCCGGAGGCCAGCAGTGCACTAAGGAGGCTCCGGGCGCCAATGACCATAGATGTTGACGCGTATTAAATTAAAAAAAAAAATGAATGTAGCAAGCACAATATTAATTGAATCATAAGGAATTTATTTTTTTTCATGAATGAAAATGGTCAAGCATTGAAAATGTTTTGTTTTTTCTTAGGAATCATGGAGTAATAATGAAATAAAACAATTTAAATTATACACACTAATATTTTAAACCAACAAATAAAATACAATATCTAATTGTAAATTATACATTATATATATTATACGCTATAATATTATTATAAAAATAGTCCAAAAAAAGAAAGATAGTCAAACACATAATATGATTTTTGTAATAATAATAGTTTGAATTCGATATTGGTTTCACAACGATAAAAAGATCCCCACCCCCAAGATCAAATAATATTTCATTCGAACATATGACTAATAATATTAAAATAATAAAATACAGTTTACTGGTTCCACTGTATCCGTAAACGTTCGGCACTCTTTCGGTTATTGAAATGTTCCATTCACCCCCCCCACTCTATAAAATAAAAGTGTCGTTATATTTCATTCAGGTTTACTACCCTCCCATTAAAAACATTTTCAATTATAAAAATATTCGTTTTCAAATTTGAAAAAAATTACTATGTTCCATCTGAAATAAGAAAGTTAGTTTCGGGACCCGCCATGTTTACATCATCATTTTTATTTGAAACATTGATTGTTCTGGTAGTTCTAGGGATTCTGCCAATTAGACTTAACATTAAACTTGCGTTACAAGTTTTGCTAGGGGCGGAGATTTGCGCTCCAAATCTACCCTGATAATTCAAATTGATCAACTTTACGAAACTTTTAGTAAAACTTCCAAGTTGAAAATAAATAAAAAATGTCGAAATAGAATAATAATTGCAGTTAAAGAATTTCTAGTGAGATGTCACAAAACTGATCTATTAGAAGACATTATTTCAGATATATGAATTATATATATTCAGAAAGTATGTACCATTTTTTATTAGTAACAGTAACGTAAATAAACCAACCATCGGTCACAAATTGTTTTTAGTCATTTTAACATCAATCGAAGCGTACAAGTTGAGAAATATTCTTTAAACTAATTACAGTGGGAGTATTTTCAAAGTTCAAAGGTAAAATGATAAATGTGACACATTCCTCTTTATTTCTAGCCTAGTTGTAGACATTCTATCATGGCGGCACGCTGCTGTTTCTAAATTTAAATAAGAACATCCTGTTCAATCACTCAATTGATTTTTTTTTGTTTTTGTTTAAGAACGGAAATAACTACAACATATATGAATAAATATAAATTACAAAGAGGAAGTTACTTTTCATGAGCAAAATTAATTGTAAAGTTATAACGGTTAGAGAGCAGCAAAATTAAGATGACGAATGCTTAAAAACAGTGTTCACCTTTAATTAATCGTAAAAACAATGAAATACAGGTAATTTTATGTTTCTTTATTTATCATTAAAATCTTTTATGATCTTGTGTCAATCTTTTATGCTTCCTTGTAATCATTAAAATCTTTTTGTTTTGTGAGTCCTCGAATTCACCTAAAAATCACTTTATCGGTAATATCTTATCAAAATTTTAAACAAATCGTTGCAACCGATTCGAAAAAAAATTGAAAAATCTCAAAAAATTTTCTGAATGCATTTCTAGTTAACCGATTATTTATATCCGGTATTACATTGACGGTTCCAAATTGGATGGTACATCTGGATCTACGGTCTACCACTTGGTTGTTTCAATTGTTAAACGGACCACTGTTTTCCAGGCTGAGATTTTGCTATTCCTTGTTGTATTTTGGCTGAGCGAGTACGTAACACTAACTTAAAAGGTGTTTGTATCAACTCAGACGGCCAAACTGCGTTGAAGGCGCTGATTTTATGTGTCATCACTTCCATTTTGGTACTAGAATGTTATAGAAGACTAGAAGAGGTTTCTTCCTTGAAGGATTTACCTCTCTGGTCTCGACCAGGTCATATTGGGAATTTCTGGGAATGAGAAGGTGGAAAGGTTTGCCAAATTAGGCGCCTCTCTCTCTCTCTCTCTCTCTTTCATTGGTCCCGAGTTTGCTGTTGGTGTGTCTTTAGGCACATCTCTGTTAAGCTTCCAGTCATGGATATTTTCAAAGCATTTATGGATGAGCACAGTGGAGTTGTCAGCACTAAGATGCTCATCGGGGGTCCGGACAAGGCAGTTAGTGAGTCGTAGCTAAACCTGTCATGGACCTTCTCAGTTTGGATCTCTTACTGGATACTGTGATTTATGGAGACACCACTACGTAATGGGGCCCGTGCCAGACTTTTTTGTAGAGGTTGTGAGATAGAGGAAGAAACATCCATCCAGCCTATGACAGGTTGCTGCTTGGATTGTGAGGAAATCAAGTTCAGGACCTTTGGACGGAACAGGAGGTCTGTGAAACGGCTTAAGCTATTTCTCTTTAAGCTTATGGTCCGATTTGTTCGGACTGCAGGTCAGATTTGTCCGGGACTAGCCCCGGTTTGTGGTAGCTATGTGGGCCCAGTGAGGCTTTGGATAGCGTACGGTTTGGTCTCTACCCACGAATAATAATAAATAACCGATTATTTGATTATACTGGAATTGTATTAATGGTTCTATGTACACAAATATTATGTAATTGGAAGAACTGTCGGATGTTGCTATCACAGAGCCCTGTGAAAAAATATTTCAATTAAAAGTGATAGGCCATAATGTATGTAGTTAACAGAAGAAGAATTAAAAGTTGTTATTTTATTGATAAAATGCAATAATACTTAAACATAAAATAATCCTATTTCACTTATAAATTAATTAAAATAAATAAATCTAATAAATAAATGCTTTATAAAGTCGCAAGTGACTCAATCCAAGCCATTTAATCCAATAATCCAGAAAGACCGTCCTTGTAGTCCTTAAATCATATTTTACAATTATTTTTCCCAGCATTAGTGTTTAGTAAAAAAACAGGAAATAAATAAAAATAAAAGAAAATTAAAAGGTGAGGGGGACGCCGCTGAGAAGCTCTCCAGTCCCTCTAGTGGGCTAAATTTTTGTTTAATAAAAAAAAAAAATAGGAAATAAAAATAATAAAACAGGGGTGAATATACTAAGTGGACTGTATATGTATTGAATAAAGAGAGAGCAAAGGGGCTCATATAATATGAACACAAATGAATATTAAATTAAATTTCAAATTAGTAGCAATAATATTTATTATCTTCAACAAGCCAAAAATTCGGCTTACCTTAAACGCAGAAACCTTAACCCAGTGCAGGTAGACTCATGTGTCCTTAGCCCAAATCGGGACAAGGGAAGAGGAAATTAGGAAAAGGATATAAGATTTTTTGTGCCTGTAACTCCAGAATCTTGATCCATACACTGCTTTTCATGTTGAAGGATAGCGGAAGCGGTCTGGACTGTATAGGCAGAATGCGTGCTAACATACTTATACTGCATATATCTTATTCGTACGAGTGTAGAATAGTGAATGACTGGAGAGGGCAATAAAAGGGACTACCCCCTTTCTACATTTAGGACAGAACCTATAGATTGGTGAATTATTATATCCTGATGGCGGCAAATTTAAATTCAGATAAATAACGAACAATTAGTTTATTAACTAAAACAAAAACAAAATAACTATTTTGTCACAAAAGAGTTAAGTGCCAGTTTACTCGAGTTCAGGTTTGCACCCACGAGCACAAGCGAATTTAATAACTGAACGAGAGGTAGAAAAAAAAAATTGGGTTAAAAAAGACTTTACTATCCCGTTAAATATTAGGTAGGTATATTTTTTTCGTAGGGTGGTTGGTTCCGCAGAGCTGGAAAGCATCAGAGACATTTTCCGTGGTAGCCTGCTTCATTTTGTGGTCATCGACCGGTTTCGGGCGTTCGCCCATCTTCAGGATGCGTTTTTCAGACAGTGTGACAACACAGACTCGCACAGAGCAACTTCTGTTTATGTTGCTCTCATATGTTGCCATTCTTTCATCTGGTTTGCGGCACTCCATTGTTTAACCGATAGTAAAAGCGTACTCCAAAAGCTTAAAACCCTACTAAAAACCCGCCCTTCCTTGTTCTAGACTCCTTAAATCTGCTCTACAAACTACTTAGTAATGGTAAATCGGTATTTCTGATATGGGTGAGAGGTCATTGTGGATTGGCAAGGAATGAGAAGGCTGATGCCGGAGCCAAAGAGGCAGCTCGTTTCGAATTACCACCGTTCAATCTTCTTGCACTCTCAGATGCAAAGATTCACTACAAGAAAATTTGTTTCAGAAAGTGGGAACAGAACTACACTAATTGTACGAAAGGCAAATTCCACTCCTCCATTCAATCCTCCATACCTATAAAGCCATGGTTCGACAGGTATTCATTCAGAAAATAGAAATTTTTATAGCACCAAATGCAGACTGAGATTCACAATTACTCTCCACAGCACTTGTCCCGTGTCGGAATACAAATTAATTCTATATGTACTTGCGATACTGCATCTATAGCCGACTCAAACCATTTGATCTTAGCCTGCAACAAATATACATACGGTAGAGACCAATTGTGGCCAGCAATATACAAGACAAACTGTCCTTGCTAACTTACTTAGCTAACTAGTAAGCTAAGCTAACTTACTTACTATACTGTCACTTCCACTTCGCACCGACATCTACTTAGACTTATATAAATACATTATGTCCAACAAGATTACAGTTCAATACATACCAAAATTTCCAACGATACTTCACCGTGTTATTTTATTTCATTTATTTCATTTAATTTTTTAATTTTATTACCCGCCTTATAAAACCATAATAATTCAAAATATTGGCTAATATGCTCAGTATATTAAGGCCATCTAAGGGGGAAAAAAACAAATTTAATTTAATAACCCCTATATTAGTTCAATAATATTAATATAGTTTAGCAATTTCTTCCAAAATATGAATTTATTTAATTGAAACATGGCCCGAAATCTTTTTCGTTTCTTTTATATTAGCAATGAACAATTCATTGGAATTATCGACTTTCTTGAAATTGTGCCCAAATTTGTTATATTAATATCACCAATCCGATTAAGGCTAAATTACATTTCACTTCAATGTTCTTAAAGGAAGGGCGATATAGAAATGGTCAGGTTGCATTTTAGCCTTGTATGTTGTTAATGAAAATTAATTTCATACTGAATCCGTATGATATTTACTGCTGACACAGTCTTAGTTTAAACAATTTTAAGAGTTTATGGATTGTATTTAGAAATAAAAATTCATTGTTTCCAAAATATATTTATTATTTACAATAAAAGAACTTTTACTAAAAATTGATATTATCTAATTATTATTATTATTATTATAATTGTAATGAATGAATGAATAAAAATTTCACAATAAATTGTAATTTCAATCATACATTATTATTATATCATCCTTTAAGGAGTAATAATTTCTTTAAAAGTTTAGCCTTGAGAAAAATAGATTTGGGATCCTGAGGATTATCTGTGTCCTTGTTTTCATCAATTCCAATTACGGTGTCGTCCAGTGGCATTGCCAGACTTAGGGCCAGCAAGGCAAACAGCATTATGTAGATCTAATAAGTTACATAATAATATTGATTATTAATAGATTTTATTATGAGTTGTAAATATTAAAAGTATTAAAAAAATAATTTTAACAAAACAAAAATTTGAAATAAAAAATATAATAATGAAATTGTAAATTTGAAACTTTTATTCTATAAATAACTTTGGATTTTTGTATTTTCTGAAAAAAAAAAAAAAATTATGCCGAACTTTGATATTATATAAAGATAAAATATTTTAATGAGATATTTATATGGCAATGGCCAGAGGAATTTTTAAAAAAAAGAATTCTTTGTTGCTCTACGTTTCGGTTACCATTGGTGCCCTTCTTCAGGAGCTCTTTAGGGTAGGAGAGGAGTGAACATTGAGATTGAAATATGTTAGCACTTGAAATGTTCTGCCTTAAATTATTATTTTGTATCTGCCTTAATATTCTTATAATCATCAGTGTTTTTCGGGTTAAAAAAGTATGGAATAAAATTCAAGTTTTCTTCAATTTATTTTCCGCCTCAAAGCCAAGTATTAAAGCAGATATTTAAATCAAGGTTAGTTCTGTTTGAGACCCAAAATACTATTCGTTTAACACGAAGCAAAAATATGGACACTTCAGCAAGAGTGTACATTTGCTAGCCCAAAGTAAAATCTTTTTGTTAAATTAGGTTTCGAGTAATTTACACCATATTCCTTGCCCCAGGAAAGGCCATTGGCCAAAGACAATCAAAGAAAGACCTACCAAAGACAAGTGGAATGACTGTTTTATGCCTTTTTCCGGATCTCTTCTAGGTAAATTTGAATCGAAAATAGAGGCGCAAATTCTGACATTACCTTCTATGGCTCACCGTGGAATGGACGCCGACAAATAGTCTCCTTACTATAGTCTAGCTGTTCCACATTAGGGTAAAAATTGGACATTTCATCTAATTCAAGTTAAATAGCTTTTTTTCTTAATGGGAATATGTTTTATACGCGATCCCAAATAAATAATTTTTACAAGCTGGTGATTGAGTGGAGGGGGGAAATCGCTAGTAGTATACAATATAGAGAACTGATAAAAGAATATCGTGTATCATCGAAAAATTTTTTGAACATCATTCAAGCAAAAACAAATAAACTTTATGTCTGGAAATAAATTAGGCAAGTAGAAATGTCAACTAATCTTCGTGACTGCCGAATGTTCTAGAGTATTCTATTTATTTATTTTTTTTTTTAAATAATTTTAGACCTTATAATCCGGCTTACCCGAATTCAGAATTTGCGTATCCTTAATTTAGAGTAGGTTAACCTGAGCAAACGATTTGGATAAAATAATGTAAAGTAAATCCTTTTTTTTTCAGGCGGGCTTAAAGTCCAACTACAAAATTATGTCATGGACAGGGGCGGAAGAAACCTATTTTACTACTAACATTTTTTAAACAAATATAAAATGTAGCAGCATATACGGTACTCGAACTGGGTACCTCCCAGTTACAAGTCCATGCTCATAACCACTACACCATCACCCGCCCACCGGGTTGGTTAATAATTTCAGTTATCAAATGCATTTCAAGGGCGTGAATATTGCTGGGGGTGGCCTACTTTTCACCTTTCTAAGGGATTACAGTTTTTCAATTTCATACTAAGAAAATGTGTACTGCTGACTTTTCATCCTGCAAAATGTTGAATTTTTTTTTTTTTATAGTATATTGTAATATTTTTATTTATTTATATAAGATTCTTTGTCGTATGTTTTTTTTGTCTTCCAAACTGTGTCAGTCTCAACATTAATACGAAAGTTATATCAAAACTTCTCAAAACAAAATTTTATAAATTGGACAGTTTGAATTCAATTACATGTTATTTTATTTCAATTAAGAATTAATAAAGAACAATATTTAGTGCTGAATGGGTTTAGGCGATTTTATATTTTTGCAATCTAATTTTAGAAGATAACTGAGATAAATTTAATGATTACAACAAAAAAGCAATCTTAATGTAAACTGATGAAATATACAACGTAAATAGCCTTGAGATGATAAGAACACGTAATCCTACTGCCATTAAGATAGTGATTATTTTAAATATCTATTTCTGTTAGTAAATATTTGGGTGGTGCCAACGTTAGAAAATTCCTGTACAAACTTTGTGATTCCAGTGTTAAATTATTGACTTTAATTATTTTTTATTTATTCCATTATTTTTGTCACAATTTTTAAAAAGCCCAGGAGACCTAATTATTTTTTTGATTAACATATTTTAAATAGTTATGTATAAAATTTGTTACTAGAGAAAATGACAAACAATGAGTAAATCATCTTAAGTCATTAAGAAATTTGGTTATTTATTGGTATTTATTGATCATTAGAATAATAAAATAATTGGGTTTAATAAATTTAATTATAAATTTCAATTTACTTATTTAGATATTTTTAAAAAATAATTAAATTTTTCAAAATGTTGTAGTAAATGTAAAATATAATATGTACGTATGCTTCTCGAAACTTTAAAGGTCAAAATTAATATATTCGATGATACCTAATTAGCAACATTCTTTGCCTATTTCTGTTATTACTTCGTATACAAAATACTTGTGGCTGATAATAGTTTGGAATCCTGTTAGCTATTAAATGTTTTATTTGACGCTACCATAATGGGTAACAAGTCAAAGTTGGCTCAAGCAAAATTGTTCCCCTCTGAGGCTAATTGGTATGCTTCTTTATCATAAACTTGACAGACATTTAGTTTTCGTGGATTTCGTGGATAATTGAAAATTTGGAAGAAGCAAGGGGCTTGCACGTGACTAAGCCGCAATGTTTTATATCGACTAAGAAAAACTAAAGAAATACTATTACAAAATTGAAATCTCTAACCGAATTGATTCTTTTATCCACCGATACGACAAATTAATAAACGGCCGACTGACTTTTTCTTTTCTTTTTTAAAAAAAGCACACATCTATGGTCATTGGGCCAGAAACATTCTCAGTGAACTGTCAGAAGTGAGCTGTTGAGACTGCTAGGAAGAGAAAAGCTAATAAAGGGTCACAGGACTTGAATCCAGGACCTCCGCGTGAAAGTCTAACAAGCTCTCCCGTCCCTACAGAATGACATGAATACTCTATAGTTCTATCAGAATATGTCTGATTTTCGCTACAATTTAAGGCGCGTCTATGGCCATTGGCGCCCGGAGCCTTCTCAGTGCCCTGCTGGCCTCCGGACAGTGTTCTCTCGTTACAGACAACACTGTGCATCATTGGACAGGTGAGTTGTAGAGGCTCCTAGGAAGAAAATATCCAAGGGCAGCATAGCTGGACTCGAAGCCGGGTCCTCCGTGTGGGAGTCCAGTACGCTAACCACTTAGCTATTCCCTTCCCCTCCATGAAAGTTGGCTTCAAATAATTCGTATAAGGAGCTTTGATGAAGTAAGTAGTATGATAAAGACGTCATAAATAAAAATTAATTAATGGCTATAATTGTTAATCAGAATTGTAATTATTTCATGCTTCACATAGATAATTAAATTTCCAGAAACAAATTTGAAATAATTGTGTCGTCATAGCATGCTTCTATGTTGATTTTGGCCGGTTATACATTTCTCGGTCAGAACCAAACAAAAGAAGTGTTCATGCTATACGATTAAACATTCTCAGTTATTATCCAGCATTACAGACCCAACTACTTTTTCCAACATTCCATATAAAAATTTTATAATTTTGTAAAATTAAAATTTACTTACAATTTGGTACTTCATGTTGAAAAATCTAGGTTGAAGTAAATGTCTGCACTAAATGGATAGTTAATTGTCAGAGACAAACTATGTATTGTCTTTTAGTGTGACAACTTAATACATATATACAGTGAATCCCCACTTTGTAGTTTAAGTAAGAATTACTGTTGCAATATTGGAAGGGTGAAAGTCACGGCCCTACCCAGGTAATAACGTCCAAAATAGTTTTAACCTATCTTATATTTAAAAATAGGCACTTAAATACTGGATTTTCCTCAATATTACTTTACAGGGAGATTTAATCTATGTGCGCTTAAAGTTGGTAAACTAAGGCCTAGAAGGAAAATAATATTTCATCTCTAGCTTGATATGGTTATGGAAACTTTAAAATTATTACTTAATACCTTTTGTTTATCATTTTGATAAATGCAATATTACGAAATTGTCTATATATCTGGGTTTTTAAATTATATTCTTTTTCTTTTTTTCAACTATTATTTTAAAATATATATAATCAGTAATACTCTCTAGGATGCACTAAGAATAAGAATTTAGCTTCAATTATCTCAGCTGTTAATAATAACTGAGCGTTACAAAATGTTAATGCGTTTACTTGACAAACGATCCAATTTAACACTTACCAAACGGATTGCTAATCCACAAAGTAATACTTAAACCTATTTGGATATACGGTACTGAACAGTTGGATTTAACCCTACAGATTTAAATATTCCGTACGTCCGTCAAGAAATCTTATTTGGATACAATAAATTTCATAACAGTTTAACCTCTCATGTCAATCCTCTTGTCCGTGAACTATCATCCCACACTAATCTTATAGATTCTACTGGAATACTAAAACGTCAGTGGCCTCGTGATCTACTTACTGAATAAATTGGAGTTTCATTGCTGAGTGACTTCTCCGCTCCGGTTTCGAATTAATTCTAGGAGTAAGAGAAAGTAAAAAAGTTAATAAATATTTTGTAACTATCAACTCTTTCAGAAAAAATGTAATCTCTAAAAGCAATAAAATGTGTGATCTAATCAAATCGTTAAGTTCAATGTAGATTTAATTAGATTGATAAGGGGGTGGCGAGCCTCGTTCCACCGCGACCGACATCCTTCAGCTTCGCTCTTTTAATCAATCCTAGCAAATCTGAAACCGGCTCCGTCTTGAAGCTCATCGCATCGGACGGTGGCTATGGAAGTTGGAATCCGCCAAGGACTGTGTAACAACTCACCTGCCGAAACAACTAGCCCTGAAAATGGATGGCGCTGTAGCGTCATGCCTATACTCGGCCATCAGTGACAATGGTAGTTAATAAGCTGTGTGTTAATTAATGTTCTAGTTTTTTTTAATTGCGATGTTGTTAATTATATAGCTTATTTCACCTATCTGTCTTGACGACTAAGAGGGTCGCGGCGATGAGCGCAGAAGGGTCTGGACGAGAGCCCAGATACTTATCCAATATTTCTGGCTTTAATTGTCAGATCTGATTTGAAGATCTTTGAGATTGTTTTCAAGTTATTACTTTCGTGGCTCACACCCCAAACATAAATGCATTTAGAGAAAGATTTCATAATTTTGATTTCCTTTTTAAAATGCAATTTTAATACATTGTATAATTTATCGATTAAATTCTATCAGGACCAATTAGGTGTTTCTGAAACTGAAAAAATCTGGTGTGAAACACTCACACTAATTTCTCTTATTCCAGTTCTCAAAATTATAATTGACAAATTTTATAGTTTGTGTACCAAATTTAATGAAATTCGACGAAAACTGAAAAACTGTTCAGTAAAAGCGCACTTCTGGTTAACTAATTTCCTTGAAACTCGGAATTTTGGCCATCCATTTATTTCTAATTAATTTTTTTTCGATGATAGAATTGTATAATCAACTATGATAGCACTTTAGAGAAAAACATAACCCACCCCCTCACAAAAAATGCCATAAATGAATTTTCCTAGAGGAAGTGAGCTGTTATAAATAGAAGTTTGTAGATAGTTGTATGTTTGTTTATACACGAAAGTTTCAAGAAAAGCGTCGGAGCCATGTTGAGAAATTGCGGAAAATGTGGAAAATCATTTAGTAAAGTGGTAAAGTTAAACGCACTTCCGGTTATCGATTTTTTTTCAAACTCGGAATTTCAACAACATATTTAATTCTAATTAACATTATTTAGATGACAGAATTGCCTAATAAACTGAAAGAGCACTTTAGATGGAAACCTAACCCCTCCTCTCCCCCAAAAGTGCACTTAAATGCATTTTCCCGGAGAAATGTTTTAAATAAAAGTTGTAGCTCTTTGTATGTGTAGTTGATATACCAAGTTTAAAGAAACTCGTTGAAGCCATATTGGAGAAAATCGCAAAAAAGTAAAAAAAACAACAAGTAAAGTGGTACTTCCGTTTGAGGAATTTTGTCAGATGACCCACTGTCAGATGCCATGGTGATACCTAAACGGAATATCAAGTTTCAACTTTCTACGGTTTTTCGTTTTTGAGCTATGCTGTTCACAGACATACACAGACACACAGACACAGACCATTTGCTAAAAACCACTTTTTTGGACTCAGGGAGGCTCAGGGACCTCCAAACGGATATTTCCGGTGAAAACTCGATATCGAAAATTTGACACGATTACAATATCCATCTACTAGGAGTAAGAGAAAGTAAAAAAAAATTAAACTATACTATTTTTTTTAACAAATATTTTTTCCCTCTAGTAAATTTTCTCCTTCTTTTGAAATATTCATTAACACTTTCAAAATTTATCTGAGAAAACGGCTGTGTGTATGTATGTCACGGTGCTAAATCTCTTTAGGTTCGCATCAGAAACAAACAATCTGTTATTTATGTCTTTTATATGAAATGCTTGGTGCCAGTACTTTTTTATGGGTAATTTCATCCCCAGCGAAAGCAGTAAAGAGTTGAAGCGCAACACTACTATGTTCTCTGCCAATATTCTTTTAAATGCTTTTTTTTGCGCTCGTTGAATTTTTTTTTAATAGCACAATTGTTTTATGACTCTTAAAATTCGAGCGAGGGTACACTTGAAATTTTAAATGTTGTAACAGCATCTCTGTTATACTAGATACATAAAAAAAGTTTTTGTTATTTAATATAAATCTTTTCATACAATTCTTGTTACAGGCAGACTTTTGATTAACAAACTTATTAGATCCTTCATTAATTTGAAGATATTTTCCAGGTTCTTGATTGATTACTAAATAAATACGAACAATCTACTATTACTTCTTTACAAAGGAACTGCAGGATTATTCAGTGTACGCCCGCAAGGGGTACCTGTAGTATGCAGTTACTTGAGGAGTAGCGACCCCACGGGTTACCACAGCTCAGTACTCCAAGCACTTCGTTCGAACAGTGCACAATACACTTAAACTACACACACTCTACATATTACAGACAAGGACAAAAACAGTACACAAACTAGGGTCTCCGTCCCCAATTCGCGTAAGCCAACGGATTAGCACGCTGGACTAACAACGCGGAGGTCCCGGGTTCGAATCCAGCATGTTGCCCTTAGATTTTTCTCTTCCTAGGAGCCTCTACAACTCACTATACGGGGATGAGCAGTGTTGTCTGTCGATAGAGGACACTGCTTGGAGGCCGGCAGTGCACTGAAAAGGCTCCGGGGGCACAATCGATCTTTCAGGTCCCAGTGCGATAATCCCCTACAACAATCTACACCTTCTATTCAATGTATTCCAAGACTGAAATTTTATACATTGAAAATCAGTATGTCTATTATCTTATCATCATAGCACTCCACCATGAACATAAAGGTCTGCAATTAATAAAATGAGCTGAAATGTTTTAGGTTTTATCCAGCATTACAGAACCAATAAATAATTTATCCAATTATGGACCAATTTTAGCAAAAAACATTATTCATCAAGTGTTTTTTAATGATCCAAAATAGACTTAGTTTATTAGAAATGTTCAGAATTCGTGTATCACACATTAAAACAGGACGGGCTGTTGCGCCTTAGGGGTAGAGTATATATATATATATGCATAGATATGTCATTTATACTATTGGTGGTATGTTTATTTAAACATAAATTAATATTATTTAAAAATAAGCATGATAAATAAAAATTAATACATTTGATTTCCTCTATTATTTATTTTAATATCATCTCCAATTTGCCGTTTGCTATACCAACCTTCTTACATATCAATTTACTTACATATTTTTTTTTATTAACCGTGCTTATATTTCACATGTATTTATTACTTGTAAAAGCTTTTGACTGTCCATTAACTTTGCATTGCATTTCTTAAAAATTTATCTATTCTTATTAGTACAGTATACTCCTGAAATAACTTATCGCCCCTCCCCCCTAATAAAAATGACTTGATTAACCACTGAGCAACACTATTAAAATTTACTTATAAAGTATTCTTCAAAGCATGCTATTTATTATACACTAGTTTCTAATATCTAATCATAACTTATAATAATTCCATTTTGTCATTAAACACACACATAGTAACACAAACTTATTACCTCCCCCACATATATACAACCAACAAACCAACAAGTGTGAGTGTAACTGAGAAAAATTACGTTCAAGTGAACTGTCTACACGAAATTGTTGAATTTGCTGTCACGATGGATGAAAATCCGAAAGCGATCAGGAAAAAAAGGAATATGCATGCTACGACGAATAAAATACAAGACATAGGTAATTAAGTATTTGAAGAAAGTCATAAAATTCAGCTCTCCCACTCTGGCCATTCTTGTTTTTTAGATTGATTATTGATGAAACTTTCACTGTCATTGATCGCATGCGCGATCCATCTTCAGACCCACATGGTATTGTAATAGGCCCTTTATTGTTCGTATCTATGCTGAGATTTTATTACATTGACAGCACAAAAAAATCAATAATATCAAATAAAAATCAATAGTACATGATTATGGTTAATTAATGTTTTATTATACTAACTATTGTAAGCAAATGAGCTTTTAAAAAATCATTTATTATCTCCTTCAATTTTTTCTTTCACTTCCTAATGAGTCACATTAATATTAATATATATAACATGTTAAGACCAAAGTGACATATATTGTGACGCAATAATACACAATTACATCATACATAACTAACGTGTCTCTATAACAATGTTCATGTGCTCCGATTTAATACTTTTTTAAGTTACCGATGAAATTATGTTTTCTATCGTAATGAAAGTATTTACCATAAAATAAATGCTTTTATTTATAAAACTTATTCATGTTTACATTTTTAGTTTGATTTTTATAATTGCGTTTTTTTTTTGTACTTTTAATGTAGGACAAATATTCTATAAAAAAAAGGAAGAAAAATATAAGGTAGCAAGTTTTATAATCTATCGACCGGCCGCGATCCTAGCGACTGGCACTGTGTCATGACCCATTCGTTTATTAAATAAAAAAAGTATATATGCATGCATCTATCTATCTATCTTATAAACATTCTACTTATTTATTTTATGTAAATTATTTAGATATTTATGTAAGTTACAAATTTAGATATTTATATTAATTTGCTTCGATAATTGTTAAATACGAGGCGTAAACATTTGCGATATTAAATGGGGCTTTAGATTATGGAGTATAATATTATTTTTTTACTCTCAAGGAAATAGTAACAATTAAATTTCCTGTACAAAAATACTCTTTAATAAAATATCATTGGACCTAGAAGACTTAAGAATAAAAAGGAATTTTCTCGACTAAAAGTTTACCTCCACACACTATCTTTCACGAATAAGTCGTCCAGCATCTTAAGATCGGATTGGATAGCTTTCTAAATGTCTGAGCTCATTTTCCACCCCCTCTTAAGTGGATTTCATTGCTACTGAAATATCTATTGTACCCCGAAGCCTTCTTAATACACACGAGCAGTGTTTTCTAGCTATAGACAACATGGCCCATCACAGGTGAGTGAGCTGTAGAGTCTCCAAGGAACAGAAAATCTAACGGCAGCATGCTGGATTCGAACCAGGGACCTCCGCGTTGCTAAGCCAGCGTGCTAACTCTGAAGCTCATTTCTCTTAGAAGTAGTAAATTTCACTTTGCAGGAATTTCTCTTGCCGATATTTCCCTCCAAGAATACACCTGGTCTTATTGCATAGCATCATCTTACTATTTTACTATATAAATGATTAATATTTTCTTGGGTGGCGATCTTGATCCATTCGCAGGAGGATCTGTGCATCATAACTATTACATTGGTGCACAATAAATGCTCATAACCACATACACATGGGACAAAGATAGTATGAATGGACTATCTCCAGCCCATGGTATAAGATCAAAATGGAACATATTCTCGGGAGAGGATGTGATGTGGAGTAATTTTGGCTTGTCTAACTTTGTAAAAGATGGCATTTTTCACATATGAGAATCTCTACTACAAACGTCAAAAACCCAGATGCCTTTTTAATTAGAGGAAGAACTAGTCTGTGAATTTGAAGAGTGATGGACATCGTGCAGCAATAGGTTTTCCAGAAAAATATTCCAATAAAAGTGGAAGGTCTGTACCTAATACAGTCAAGCTTCCAAATTTAAGGAAAATTTAAAGAATCCCCTTCGAGAAAATTCTAAAAATACTTAGAAATCCATTTTGTAAAGTGCCCTTTCGTAAACCGATTTTCATCAAATTTGGGTTTCTAGAAATGTTTTTATTATGCAATAATATTATTCAGATTATATTATATGGAACCATACATCTTCATCAACAACAAAAAGAATTAGGCCTTGCGGCCTGTTCCTATTCCAGAAAACGTTCAAGTGACGTAATTGATTGCTAGTGACGAACCTGCTCCTTAACACATTCAGATGAATAAATCTCTCATCTGTCCGAGTTGCACTTCTGGGACGGCCCATGACAGGTCTTCGGAGTATTCTCAGTCTCCCTGTGCGCTACAGGGAGACTAAGACTGTTAATGCGCTATTAACATTCTTGAAACAGTGGATTGATTCATTCCTAGTATCTGAGCAAATAATTGACTGCTGAACCCCTTCTTCATGCAATATTACCACACGAACTGCTATTTCTTCAGAATAATTTCCTTCAAGAGACATTTAATGTTTTAAAAAATGAAAACAATCTTTAAATAAAAAAAAAAAACTGATAACAAAAACACTAAAGAAAACTTTGTAAGAGTGAGTAATTACTCAGAGGCAATGAAATGACGTACTGGGATGATTTGTATTTACAGGGTATGAACGGATTATTCGTTATAAAAACATAAACAAATTGGTTTTATCTTGTTCTCAATTGGGCGAGAGTTTATTTAAAATGAATCCTAAAAAAAAAAACAAAAAAAAAAACCAATTGTATTATCATGAAATATCATGAATTGTATTATATATATATAAAAATTCATGCTCATATATGTATACTCTTTACACGCTACACATAAAGAGGGGGAAGTATTTAAAATTGATCCCGCCATCTCTGTCCAGGTTGCCGCCACGCTTCTAATGCTCTATATCGATAAGCTAACATCTTTTGTACGATCTTGATGTTTGTCATCCTGCCCACGTGATCGATCATCGTCTTTGGCTTTTGGCATCCGGCCACCAGGAATATCATTCCAAGTTCTTCGCTCTTCCTATCGCTGAGCGAACGGAGAAAGCTCATCTGAAACCATAGAGAGATAGATAGATTGTTATAGGGGATTACTGCAGTTGATCTGAAAGATCTATGAAAACCTAGGGCAATACGCTGGATTCGAACCCGAGTCTCCGCGTTGCTAGTCCAGCGCGCTCCGCTGAGCTTTCCTCATGGGGCGGGTGTTGGTGTAGTGGTTATGAGCATGGATTTGTAAGTGGGAGGATCCCAGTTCGAGTCCAGCGTATAAATGCTAAATTTTATATTTGTTTAAAAAATGTTAATAGTAAAGTAGGTGCTTCCGTCCCCGTCCACGACACCTAATTTGGTAGTTGGACGTTAAGCCCACCTGAAAAAATAGGCATTAATTTACTTTACTTTACTTTTTACCTCGTGGGGTTCCTCAATTAACTTCATGCAACAGGTACCCCTTGCAGGCTATCTGAAACCATACATTGTACTGTCATTTTCCCAGAGCCCTTCACAATCAGTTCTCCTAGTAAAATGTTTCAAAAAAGAAAGAAAAGTGATATGCATTTTTATGATTATTGATAGCATACAAAGTTTAAAGAACATTGTTTTAGTATTTATTTTTTGTGGTGTGGAAATCGCAAAAACTGAAAAACTGAAATCAGTAACCTTAGCGCTTCTGATTGGTGGATTTTGATTAGAAAACTTTGCATGAAATGCGGTAGCGGTTCCTAAACGGGCGGAATATTATTAAGGGTTTCAGCGATTTTTTCTATTTTAAGATTTCTTTCTCATACACTGGTTAAGCTGAGGTTCGATTTTACGGAATAGAGTTTTTGAATTTTTTGTAATTTTCTCGAAAACAGCTACAGGGATGTTCTTTAAATTTTCCACCAAAATTTGTTCCTGAACAGTTCAGTTTAAGTGGGTACTGGAAGACCCTCGTTTAGTTATGGTCAAGTTTAAAGTGCCACCACAAGCTTTGTAGATTGGGCTAGAGAGTTGGCTGCGGCATAGGCTAAGTATTTATCGATAGGCACTACCTCGTTTTTTCTATGGCAAGCCTAACTAAAGGTTTTTGTAAACAAACAATTGCATTTTCATGAAAATTTCTCGATTAAATGGTATAATTATATTAGTAAGTCATGGGTCTGTTTTTACACCAGATATTTTATATTCAGTAAAACATGTTTATCTGGTGAAAGCATGACAATAGCGCCATACTTCCTCTTAAAGATCATGTAAAAAGACTGTCTTTAAATTGAGGAAACTAGAAAGTAAAAATTAGGGTAGAAATTAATTTGAGATTCTTTAATTAGTAAAAAAAAACAAAACAATTTTTTGGGTTCTCTCTTTTTTAATTTTTTTCTCTAATCCGTCAGAGTAATTATTACGTATAATTAGTTTAAATCGATGATTTAAGCAGTGTTATTCCTCGCTTGTAAAGTAACAATCAACAACAAAGCAACAAAACATCAAATTTAGCTTAAATAACCTTCAATAAGGAAGATTTAGTTATCAAAGGAAATTATTGTAAATTATCCTCTCTAATATATAAATAAATTTTACATAACTAGCCGTTCATTTAGATAAATAATCGAAATAAAAATATAAAATAAGAATAAAGAGACATCACGCAATCATTAAACTATTTGATGACTCTGTGTTATTTGGTTGTTTTTGTTTTCTTTTATATATTTTATTAGAATACCCTTGGGCACAATGGGGTTCAATAAACTTGGAGTTGATTGGAAGATTTTTTTTTTTCCAAGTCAAGTGTAGTAAAAATAAGTTTACGATCAAAAGGTCATGGACTTTGAAAACAAAAATTAAGGGCGCACATATTTACTACTGTAAAATCAAGGTCTCCATTATAAGTATATCTAATCAACTATTATAATAATCACCATACCAATATAATCAAAATAAACTCACACAAAATATTCAAAAATTACTATGAGCGAAATGATACGTGACTTAGTGGATTAAGAGAAATAAATAAAAAAAAAAACAAAAAAAATCGTTGAAATTATCTAACGAAATCTCCAGATTGTTTATGCTTTCAACTTATAACAATTATATAAATTGTTTTATATATAAAGATTTGATGTTATTGTTTTCTTAATTTTTGATTTCTGATTTTTACATTTTTTTTTTTATTCCAAATATTGCGAGGAGGAAGTATTGTGATCGAGTCAAACAATCGAAATTGAGTTTACCAACGGTAATTCAAATCTTGAGGTCCTCTGGGTATGAAAACAATTATGGAAGATTCTTCTCGGCCGTTCTTATATGAAGGAAAAGGGATTGTGAGATTCGGTCTTTTTTAAAAAAATAAGAAAACTTAAATTCTTGCCAACGTTTCGACAAACATATTTTTTCTTTTCAAGGCATAAAAAATAAAAAACTATTAATCTTCAAAACATAACAAATTTGTACATAAGTTTGAATAATGTTAATTAGAATTAAATATGTTGTTGAAAGTCCGAGTTTGAGAAAAATCGGAAAACCGGAAGTGCTTTTGTTTTAACACTTTACTAAATATTATTTTTTCACTTTTTCGCGATTTTCTCAAAAATGGCCCCCGACGATTTTCTTGAAACTACACATATAAACTAAACATTCAAAGATCTACAACTTTTATATAAAACATTTCTCTGGTTTTTATTTTTTTATGCCTTGAAAAAGACAATATATTTGTCGAAACGTTGGCAAGAATTTAAGTTTTCTTATTTTTTAAAAAAGACCGAATCTCACAATCCTTTTCCTTTATGAAAACAATGTTTTTAACGAATGGTTTGGATGTGTGGTATGTAGATGTAGATTGTCGTAGGGGATTATTGCACTACGGCCTGAAAGTTCTATTGTGCCCCCCGGAGCCTTCTCCAATGCACAGCCGGCCTCTAACCAGCGTTCTCTAGCTACAGGCAACACTGCCCATCACCGGACAGTGAGTTGCAGAGGACGGGTACCCTCGTTTGTGTACTGTGTTTGTCCTTGTCTTTAAAGTGTAGAGTGTATGTAGTTTAAGTGTATTGTGTACTGTGCTTGGAGTACTGACCTTCGGTAACCCGTGGGGTTTGCTATTCCCCTAGTAACTGCATGCAACAGATACCCTTGCGGGCATGGATGTCTATATGTGCAAACATATATCTTGAAACCCAAACTTGGTATTTCGTTTAGGGACTAACACCCATCGCATCTAACACAGACGTTACAGACCAAATCGACTGTTTTTGGCTATTAGCGCATGTATCTTGATATTGACACACCTTTTGATCCAGCGTCATGAAAAAAAAAATCGGAAGGTTTTAATTTTAATAGCGAATCTTGGTAGCGAAAGCCGAACTAAAAAGGTTCATAAAAATGGTTTAGAGAAATTTGTGTGTGTGTGTGTGTGTGTGTGTGATGTTTTGGGCGCGCGTTTGTTTGCATAACTCAATAACGCGCTTTGTCAGGTTGGAGGGGAGATAGGGAAGAACCTAACGACACTTGAAAGTGGCGGTCGGACAGGTAAGATTTGATGATTAAATAATAAGTAAAAGGAAGGACGCCCTTGAGCTTCCAGAGCAACGCGGCATGCCATACTCGATCAAAGGCTTGCCTTACATCGAGGAAAGCAGCCGAACAGGTATCCTTCCGCTCAAGGGAGGAAGCGATGGCATCCACAACGTGATGGCTTTGTTGGATTGTGGAATGGTGTCGCCTGGAATCCAATTGGTAGGAAGTAGGTAGGTGATGAGGTTTTTTGGGTTTCGGGATCATTTTGATTTTGGAAAATTTTCACTGGTTGGGGACTACATGAAGAACAGTTCAACGAATTTACACAATCCTTCACTACAGACGACAAATCACTATGGACAGCGACAAAAAAAATCTTATCTTACAAAACTGTTGCTTCACCCTTACGACGTGAGGACGGCACTTGGGCCTCATCTGATGAAGAAAAAGCATTTCTGTTTTCTTCCTACCTATCCGAAGTGTTTGTACCTCACCCAGACTTACAAAACCCAACACTTAACTGTGCAATAGAAAACGACCTCGCCTCTTCACTCCCTCTAACACCTCCTCCCAAAGCATTTACACCTACCGAGGTGCAGTACGCAATAAATCATCTCCCCATCAAAAAAGCTCCAGGTCTTGACCTAATAACCTCCAATATTCTTCGCCAACTTCCCAAAAAAGCTGTAGTTCTCCTTACTAATATCTTCAATTCAGTTCTCAGAACCACTTACATTAAATTTAAGTGGACTTTCTACACGAACTTAGTGAATTTGCTCGGACGATGGATGAAAATCGGAAACCAATCAGGAAAACAAACTATAAATATGCATGCTAAGACGGATAAAATACTGGAAACTATCATATATGTTTGAAGCATTTTCTGGATAAGATAAATTCATTTGAAAGGAGTTTTGCGATTCTGTAAGTTATGTTTTCCTCTAGAATACTATTCTAGTTTAGTTTACTTCTCTGTCTTCTATATAATCTTAATTATAATTATTGCCATTTCTGAATTTGGAGAAAATCGTTTGACCGCAAATAGGACTTTTTTCAGTTTTCAATTTTTCTTTCACTATCCTTTGTTCTTTCTATCAACTATCACTTTTATTTGTGCTTTTTTCCAGGGAATATTGATTTTCAGGTCCCTGGAGAGCTGGAAGGCACATACTTCCTCAAAAAATATTGAAAAACTACTAAAATTTAATACAAAATTATAAGTTTAAATAATATTTATCAATTATTACTATATACATTTTAGTAAGAGAAAGTTGTATAAGTGTTACAGACCAGTTTTTTATATTATATTTGTTTATTGATACAAACAGGGAGACATAAGGCTTGGAATTTTCTCACTTACAGAAAGTAATAGAGAAAATAAGCGTTGATAATACCTATAGACAGATTAAGTACATACTTTACATGGATTAAATATTCATATTTTATGGTACCTAATATTTTCGTATTAATATATTAACTTAATTGTTGTGGTGGTTGATTCCGCAGAACTGGAAAACATCAGAGACATTTTCCGTGTTAGCCTGCTTTATTTTGTAGTCATCGACCGGTTTCGGGTGTTAGTCCATCATCATTATGTTTTTGTTGAAGAATGTATTAACATAAACTTGCATAGAGCAAATACAGTTGATACACCCACCATTGGATACAGTGTATCAACTGTATTTGCTCTACGCAAGTCTATGTTATTACACTGTTCAACAAAAACATCCTGATGATAGGCGGACGCCCGAAACTGGTCGATGACCACAAGAAATGAAACAGGCTATCACGGAAAACGTCTCTGATATTAACTTCATAATATTCATTATTTCATAAAAGTGTACTTTGGTTTTGTATCTTTCACTTTCATACTTGCTTTACTACTAGGTTCCCATTTTTTACATCTGACTTATTCTGATTTTAATTTTATCCAGTTTCTTTCTTTAAGTTGCTCTCACGCGTTGGTCTAGTGGCTAGCGCACTTGCCTTTCGTGCGAGAATTCAGAGTTCGATTCCTCTGAGGGCAAAGTCGGTGTTGACCCCAGCATCGTGATGAAAAGTGGGAAGCTACAGTTAGTAGCGCCCTAAGTAGCGAAGGCCGGAACTAAACAGCGTGGGAACTACGGCGTGCTTACCACACGTCCCCCAATACAAATCGCCGTCTAGCAAGCCTTGGGCCTTTCATGGGCTGTTGCGCAATAGAGTTTCTTTAAGTTACTTATTGGAAATAAAGATTGATTTGAGGTATAAGTGGAAACAAAGCAATCATTGCTCTCATTATTATGATGTAAAAAACATACATGTATATATGATATTTATGATTCACTTAGCTTCAAGTTTATATACATAAAATTAAATATATAAAACTACTGAAAAAAATAAATGTGGTTATTGTCCATAAAATAAAGAACTTCCTATTTCTATTTACTAGCAACACAGGCTTTCCAGTAAATGAGTATCATAAAATAAATTATGTCCACTCTTATAAGAGAGAAGTATAGATAAAATTTATGTCGCGTAAAAATGTACTTGTTTAGTAGGTATTGAATGGAATAGCTTTATTTAATAATATAATCCATACACTTGCACAAGATCGCACAGAATATGTATACAATATTATTCAATTTTTAAAGAAATGCCACAACTATATATTTTTATAAACTATAGTACAAAATTAATTCAATTATTAATTTTGGTTATTGCTAGTTAATTTGAAATAATGAACTTTGAAAAGTTTGTAATAAATGGTTTTCAGGATCTTAAATAGCATTCGATTTTTATTAAAATAACTCTATAATTCGGTCAAAATAATTTTATGTTTTTCCTTTAACCATTTAAAAATTATACAAATGATATCAAAATGTGGCGAAATTTATTGATATACTACTATAATGAAATGCCTCAGTCGTGTGCGCGTCTACGTTTACAGATAAGCAAGCGGACAAGAATTTCTAGAATGAAGGTAGCATTCCAAAATGTTTATTAACAAAAAAAAAAATTGCGCTGAATGACTAATGTACGGATAGTTTGTTGGCTGAAATCTAGGCTATAGGAAGTCAATTAAATTAAAAGTACTTCTGGAGAAAAAAAAATGGTGTTTTAGGTTAGTACGCTTAAGATCAATGGCCCACAATGTTTATCACAAAGATAAAGCCCTAAAAGATAAACTTAATGGAAAGTTTTGCTTGAAAGAACTGTATTATGTAAGGGAGAACCTTCCAATATTTATCTATTGTGTTCCTTCAATATATGTTTAAGATTATTTAGAACTTAAGAGAGGATTTTATTGCTTAATTATGGATTAATGTTGTTTTGTCCACTTAATTAGACTTAGATCACAAATTGTTTTTATTCGTAAATCAACAAAATTATTATTATTATTGTTATTATGATATATTGATTTGATTGTAGCTATTATTTTCCATTTTTTATGTAACCAATCATCTAATTTATTAATTTCATATATAAAAAAAAATAATAAAGTTACAACAAAATAAAGTTAAGATGAATTGTGATAAAGATTTTATGTTGGAATTATTTTCACAAGTTCATTGTTTAATGTCATAATCCATCAAAGTTTCTGTTAAGTTCAATAAAGTTGTGTTAGCTTTACGGCTTCTTTATAAAACCATTCAACTAACACAATCCATTTTCACTTTTGATAAAAACATTTTTGTTAGAAATTTTTATTCAATCAAAAGATAATATAACTTTAGTTTAGTTGATTTTAGACAGTCGTCTCTTATATATTGCAAAAGAGTATGTTCTCTTCTCCGAGTATGATCTATTTATTGTTTCATGTACGAGGGTCATTCAGTAAGTAACGAGACAAATCGCTCTAACTCAGAAACATTTTGTTTATAATCAATACAGTAGTTTTAATGCATCAAGTTGGCATCCTTGTACTTAGTTTCTCATCGGCTGTTCGAGAGTATTTGGTAAGCATTACCTCAAATGTATTCAGTTAACAATGGCGAGTCCGCTCGAGCATTGCACCTCGGAAGAAAAACGCTCAGTGATTATATTTTTAGTTGCAGAAGGTATCAAAGGTAGTGAAATCCACGAAAGAATGTTGAAAGTGTACAGGAATAATTGTTTGAACCGTTCGAACGTTTAAAAATGACCAGCAACGAAGTAGTCGAACGGTTGAAGTTGCAGCTTCCTTCCTCGAATCTTCTATTAACGCGTTAATTCAGGACATCAGGCTTATTCCTGATAGCTGAAGAAGTGCACGCTGGTGTTGGAACTTTTTATAACATTATTCAGAATAAGCTGCAGCATGCAGCACAAGAAAACTTTTGCAGATGGGTTCCAAGACAACTTACGGACGCCCACAAAGAAAGTGTGGTGGGAGATCCTTCCACATCCGCCCTGCAGCCCCGACCTCGTCCCATCGGACTTCCATTTGTTTCGACCCCTTAAAGTCTCTCTACGTGGGGAAAATTTCCAATCCAATGAAGAAGTTAAATATCAGGTGCAAAAGTGGCTTCGAGATCAACCCAAAGATTTTATGCCAGAGGCATACACAAATTAGAAGAACGATGGGGCAAGTATATAAATGTTGCTGGGGAGTATGTTGAAAAGTAGCCAAAGTTTTATATTGATTATATAAATCGTTTTTGAGCTACAGGATTTGTCTCGGTACTTATTGAATGACCATTGTATATTGTAGAGTACACTGTTAGATAAGCTAGCAATGACACTCTTTTATTAAGTGACCAGATAATTACATAGTTATCAACAGCTTGCTAGATTATCTTGATCGATAACCATTTTTAAAGGACCCACCATTTTTCTACTTGGGAGGGGCTTTGCGCCATTATTTTCCTAATGTAGCTTTTCTTCTTGATTGCTATTTACAACTAATAACTCCTTTGGCTTTTTCAGAAGTACTGCCATTTTCAGGCTATTCATTCTGCATTCTCTCCTTTTCAAATCTATTGACATTTTTGAACTTCATAGAATTGCGCATGTCCTGCAGGCCGTTGGAAAAATTAAGATTAAGCAAAGGTTCCATTGCTATGACAAGATCTTCTTATGTTATTCTAATGTTTCTCCGATACCAGATAGAACAGCTACTTTTAGATCCTGCTACAATACGAAGATTATTGCCTTAGAAGTCAATAATCGAGGATTCATTAGTTTTAATAAACATATTAATTTAGACCATAGTTAATGGACCATAAATTTTTGGAGCAGCAAAGGATTAGTTGATTTTCATTATCGGGTTCAAACAACATAGTATTAAAAGAAATGCCTAGTTCTTATAGATGGTTAAGTTAAGGGATATCTACAGTGCAAAATAAACTGAATCTAGTCTTTTAAGTTTGGAATTAATTTCATTTAACATATTTACTTGTTTCAGTCAAAAATATCAATAAATGTGTAATGGAATCGTTTGATGTGATTCCTGATGTAGTAGATGTCTTGAAGAGGGCGGAAGTTAGTTGAGAGATTTTGGAAGTTAGTGCATCGAATTATTAATACGGATTTTATAAAAATAAACTGTATTTTAACAATAATTTTAACGTATAAATGGTAACTAATAACTAGCAAAATACTTAGGAATAAAATAGAAGATAGATAAGTAATAAATTAGAATGATAAAATAAACGAACTAAGATGCACTACTAAAAGATAATAAGTTTAAATGAAACTGTGTATAGTCGCGTAAACTGCGGCTCGTGTATATGGACGTGCTCATATTGTCGTATAAGATATAATGCTCCTCTCGTTGTATATGATAGAGTTTATATATCGGTGTTGGCCACACTCACACCAAGACATCTGTCCTAGTGTGCGACCTTGTGCGACCTTCGTAGTTTGCTGACCTTATTTAGGTCAGTGGCCAACCTTATCGGTGCTTGCTTTGATGTAAAGTATTGAAAAGGGCTTTGTTGTTTGTTTGGCCGGCATTGTCTTGAAGACGGCGGCCTGCTAGGTCGCTGGTAATAAATTGCTCTTTTATTACTGCCATCCTTTGTTAAGATAGCAGCTGGCTGGAACCACTTTGACATTGGTATGACTTTCCAGTCATTACAAATGTTAAACAAAAGAAGAAAAGTTTGCAACATTTGGTTAAATCACATCGCAGATAACAACCATAAGATCCTACTATAGATGTACGCTTATTGATCCTTTTATTCGCTAAATAGAAAGTGCAGATCTTATTCGAGTGTTCTTTTTGAGTAGTTTTCAGCGTATTCTGGGTTCCAAGCTCCAAGTTTGTCAATAAGTAACCCATGAACGTTTTGTTGGGGGTGCCTAATGTGATCATTTTTTTTTTTTTAACCATCATTCCAAACATAGGGTTTCCAATTTGAAGATTAATTTGTAAGATTTATGAAATATCTTCCCAACACTGTAATTTTGTAAACGAACGATATCTCATTAATGCTTAATTAAAGCTTAAATACTTGTGATCTCGATAAAGTAATAAGTATTTTTAAAGCATTAAATAAAATTAATGTATTTAATTGTTTAAATATGATGAAATGAATCGTAGTAAATAAAGAAAATTCTTTTAACTGTATTGTCATGCCAGACCACCATGGTTTTTTAATATGATATAGTTTCAATGTTATTAATACTTATTTAACTAATTAAGTTTAAATATTTATTGTTACAGTAAGATGCGGGTCCCCTCTGGGTATGGAATCAGGTGACATACCGGACAGCTCTATTACGGCAAGTTCAGCATATGATTCTGGCAGCGTGGGACCACTTCATGGAAGGTTAGTGACATTTCATTTGTTAAATATTTCCAGATATGAATGTAATTTTTTTTTTCCTTTTTTTTTTTTCAAGCTTTCTGCTATATAGATTATAAAAGAAGTAATTTGTGCTGGACAGTTGTAGTTCTGTTGTTACTATATTTCAGGAATAAAACTCCAATTTAAAAGCTCTTTTACAAAAAGCATATAAAAACCATAAATCCTCTTTCCAATCTTGTTCGCATTGTTACTCACCCTCCCCATTTCTAATCTCTTGCAATATGGCTCCAAAAGTGGAAAATAAAAATAAATAGAAACATATCATTCACCTCACAATATAATAATGCCCTCCTAACCTCTCATTTAATAGCCCAAAAGAATCCGGTATCAAACACTCCCACGAATTTCTCTTAATGCAGTTAATTCAATTATATATATATATATAAAGACAAATTAACTATTAACTTCAAGAGAAGGTGAGCGATAAGTGTACCTATCCAGAAGTTAGTTTTGAATCCAGTAACATTGAATAAATAACCACTGAAATTTAAGGACACAAATTTTCAAATTTTGGAAAACTGTTCAAATAAAATTGATAGGTTTATATCTGTCTATTTCGCTTCCAAGTTTAGAAGAACCGGCTCCCCGTGACTTGCCGCCACCACTTAATGAGGCTATTTGTGAACGTGCTTTCGTTTGCCATGCAGAAGTTTGGCACAGATAGATCCACTCGTTTCGTTGATATAGTTGCCTTCTGCAAAAAAAGGAAAAATCGCCTTGATCCTGGATCCAACTTTCCGTTATGAATCCAACGATAGGGACCCAGGCAACGAAAATCGACAAAGAAAAGAAGGCAATCTACGTGAAATGCATTCCGTTTCTTAAAGAGAAATTTAGAGCGATGTACGAAGCGAGGCATTTTTCTGTTTATGGTCTAGGGTTTAGGGCGCGGGCAGCTATCCCAAATGAAGCCAGAGTGTTTCTAGACGAGGTCGATATTGACCTATTGTATTTGTCGACCATTGCGGAGTCCATTATAATCGATTCTCTTGGGAATACTTAGCAGTCATTTCTATGGCAGCTAGAACCTTCTTCATTAGGTACTCTGATTGTAGCTGTTTGCTGTATGGGTTTGTGTATCATAAGGTTACTATGTATGTTTCCATATCTTTTCGTTTGCCATCGATCTTATGTCTCCCAGGATGTTATGGTATCTCAGCGAAGTTGAGCTACCCCGATTATTGCCAGTTTCGACGATAAAGCGTTTTCTCTTCTCTCTCGGATTAAAAAAATAATTTTCTTGTTTAAAGAAATTTAAATTTTGAATGTTCAACAAAATGCATTAAAATCTTCTACATTAATATTAATAAATTATACGTTTGAAAATATATAAGATTCTGTTAGTAATTTTTATCAACAAAAAAATGCCGTAGGAGTTTAAAAAAACTTGGAAGTGTGGCCCCCAAGTACTTATACAAACTTTTGCCTAATATGTTCTCCATTAGGGAAGCAAACTTATCAGGAGCTAGACATATCCTGGTCTTAATGGTATGAAAGAATACAAGGTTGGTTAGGGACTGACTACCAGACTGTTGAGGGTACATCAGCGTACAGCCCCCCCCCCCTTATCGAAATAGTAATAGCACCCTTTTGCCCGTCCCTGGTTCAGCCATACTCATATTTTCATAGTATCATCAGACAGCTTGCACACTGACTCTGGTAAAGAAGAATAGAAAGGGGGAAAAAATTCCATTTGCTTACAGTATTATTAAAGTATTAATTTAGAGAGTGGGGTTTGGATCATAATTATTCATGCATTCCTCAAATATACTCATTATTTTCTAATAAATTTTGTTCTACAAAAATGTATGAGATTGTACGAGATTTTTCTTCAACTTTTGAAAGTACAATAATATTCTAATTTAATCAGGGTTTTTTTTTATGATATTGACGACATTTGGTTTACATATTAACATCAACAACATGTTACTTTGACAGTTGTGGATCAACAAAAAAAAATAGGTATAAAATCATATTTAGAAAACTAAATAATGTTTCCTTTACAATACTACTGGATTACATTGAATTTCAGTTACATTTTTAGAATTAAATTCACAAGTTATCAAGTTTTCTTTTTAAACATATTATTATGGAAGTGTTGGATATCGGGGATATGACCTAAAAGTTGTAACAACCCATTTATCCTGAACAGTTAGTTCCAAATTATTGGATTTATTTTTATCCCTTTTTCTATGGCTTTAGTAAAGGAAATAAGCAAAACTAATAAACTTTTAAATCACAAAAAACTTTTCCACTTTTGACAATCTTTAAACTTTTACAATGAAATTTTCAAATTTATTTAAACAAAAAAGAAAAATGATGTAAGTTGATTTTATGTCCTAGGAAATCATTAATATAAATTACTTGAATACATTATAAACATAAGTCGACGAAGGTCAAATTAATTATTAAGGGCCTGATGTAACAATTTTCACATTAATAAGAAAGATAACCAATAAATTAAAAAAATTGGGTCAAAGATACTCTGATTATTTATTCCAGTTAATATAATATAGAAGCTTTACTTCAATAATAATATATAATAATAATCAATAAAAAATAAAAAACATCACTTCAAATAATAATTGAAATAAATAAAACTGAACATTTTTGGAGTATAAGAGATAAATTTAGTATATTCAGTATCAAATCTAAATATTTACTGATGTGAATAGAACCAGTGAAAAAAACAATGTAATAAGTTCCATAAACAGATATTTAGTACAAATACAATTACGAAATCATTGCGAAACTGAAACTTTATTTATAAATCTCTCAAAATTGCTTTCTGTATACATATATATTTATTTGTTTATTCTATATATACAGATTATTTAGTTTGGGTAAAGTATTCATATATACTCATATATTTATATTTTTAAACTTAAACAAATTTTAATAGCTAATTAAGGTATATTATTTACTTTAGTTTATTTCTGATTTGTTTTTATAAACTTACAATAAATGTGAATTATTTTATTATTTTAAAAATTAATGATTTTCTTAACAAGTAAATATTTGTTTTATTTAAATGAATTTAAAGAATATGGTATTTTTACTTTCTCTTATTGCTATAAGAAGAGTTTGCTGTGGTATGCGACCTGGATTCTGACCAAGCACAGTGAAATCAGGGAACATAATATCTAGAAACGCCAAATATATTATGAACCTATAGTGTGAATGGTATCCTGTCGAGTGAGGAGGAACAAGATCTTTATGATGACGTTGTCTTGGTAGTAACTTACCATCATTATGAAGAAACCACTCCGTGGTCAGGGTCCTTTAGAAAAAATGCTGTCAAATTGTGTACTAACATAGATTTATCAGTATGTTTAATAATTGTACATAAACTTCAATATCTAAACAGACCCCTCTCAAATAATAAGCACATGATTTACTACTAACATTTTCAAAGTAATTTTTTTTTTTTTTGAGCGTTCTGCACTGCGACCATTGATGATCTATTGTACCTCCTCTGGTGCATAACTACAGCACCCTCTCCAGGTTGAGCTCCCTAAGGAATCCCAAGATTCTGGAGGGTTCTAGAGTGGCTATTTTTTCCTCCTCTATCTGTTAACGACCCAGACTATTAAATCTTCTTTGAATGACATGTATCGGAGTTTTCTTCATCTCCCCACAGAATCTGTATGTGCCATCATCTTCTAGGCTCAGCTTCCTCAGGAATCCTCTCAGTCTGCAGTGCCCTGAAGAAATCCCCTAAGAATACAGATCCACACCAATATCAAATTTACACCAAACCTTTATCAATACATATTTACTTTTTGAGTTCCATTAAAATCGCCAACAAAATCTACCTTCCAAACATTAGATTTTGACATGATCGAATTACCTTCTTTTTCCGGTATAAGATTAAGTGAAAATTAAAATAAAAAAACATTATAGTAAATAAAATAAAATTTCAATCTGATGTAATCAGATTACAGTCTGATTGCATCAGATCTGTAATCATAGATTACAGTCATAGATTGTAATCTATGTTCTTATACAGACTGATGCAGGCTTTCTACCTTTCGTGGATGTAGCCTCCCAGACAGACTTTGGCCTACCTCAGAGTCCTGGGAGAGTGTTCCAGAGGTGAGCTCTTTTCGTCACCTCCTCTTTCTTGATTTCTTCTAAGAATACTTGGTCGTTGACTCCGCAAAAGGGCTCTGGCTCCAAGAGAGGAGATGCAGCGCCTTCTTTTGCCAGGGTGTCGGCCATCTCATTACCTTCCACGCTGACATGTCCCGGCACCAAGAATAGGGTGACTTTATTTCTTCTGCCTAGGTCGTTAAGCTTACCTAGGTATTCCCATACCATTTTAGAACTGATAACATAGGAGCTCAGTGCTTTAATGGTAGCCTCACTATCGGATAGGATAACTAACTCCTGATTCCGATATCCCCTGTCGAGGTTCAACTGAACGCACCTTCCAATAGCGTGAATTTCCGCCTGGAAATGCTGCGAAACGTGCCCATGGGTTCCGAGTGTTTGGCTTTTAGCCCCAGTTCAAAGTAATTTAAAATTTAGCCGTTATACGCCGGACACAAATTGACGATCTGCAAGTCACAGTTCACGTTCATAACCACTTTAACTAATCCGCCCCAAATACTTTTTTTTTTTTTTAAATTAGATATCAATTTTATTGATTGAAAAAATGGATAATTATTTCTATTTAAATTTAAATCAACAAATTATTTTGGAGTAACAATTATTATACACAATAATTAACTGGGTAAGCAAACCGTACAACTGAATTAAAAGTGAATAGAATGTTTTAATAAGAATCATAATTCACAACATAAAATTAATTTAAATATATTTTAAAATATTTTAATCAAAATAAAATTCCACAATTATTATCAAAATAAGATTGGCAGCTGTCAAAAGCTTTTAACACGACAGTAACTCCACATACATGTACCTACCATGTTGACAGCTTCTCAGAATACGGGATACTATGTAGTAGAAGATTAGTTTAGATCAATTCAATTACCTATTAATGTGAAAGATCGATAAATATGACAAACATGAAATGTATACTTTGTTAAAATAAATATAATACCTTGTTGATTGGCATTTCCTTTTAACATTATCAGAAATTTTTTTTTTTATTGATTTAATATTTAATTTTACAGGAACAAATACGATCAAATGATAATAAAGTTAGTACACACCCAAATTGGTGTTGATAAAAGTCTGGGAAACAGATCTGTATCATGTGGCCTTCCTTATCTAATGTATTTTTGCACTATGTAAATTAAACTAGATTTCTTTTCTTTTTTTTTCTTTCTTATATCTATAAAATGATTATCATTTATATAAATAAAACGTAATAAATTATTAAAATGGATTATATCAGATTGAAATTTTATTTTATTTACTATAATGTTTTTTTATTTTAATTTTCACTTAATCTTATACCGGAAAAAGAAGGTAATTCGATCATGTCAAAGTCTAATGTTTGGAAGGTAGATTTTGTTGGCGATTTTAATGGAACTCAAAAAGTAAATATGTATTGATGAAGGTTTGGTGTAAATGATATATTGGTGTGTGTGTTGGATGTATGTGTAACAAGGGCCTATGAGACATCATCCATGGCCTCCTTACCGGTGTGGTCTCTGGTGTGTTGCCGCTTGATTTCCTTGTACAGATGAGAGCCCTTACCCATAAGTATAAAAAAGGGGTAATGATTGTCCTTGATGGTGAGGAACTGTCCAGACAGACGCCTCCTGCTCTTGCAAAGAAAAAGATCCGAGAGTATGAGATTGGGAAGTGGCAAAGACGCTGGGATGAGGCTGAGACAGGGAGGATCGCATATGAGTTCTTCCCAAATCTGCATCACATACTGTCGATTCGATGGCTGGAGCTATTCCAAAACTTTAACGCAATATTTCACGGACTACAGGGAGTTCAATTCTAAGCTCCATGAGCTGGGTTTGAAAGATTTCCCGAATTGCGAATGCGGTGAACAGGACACACACAGTGCATCACGTTCTCTTCCGATGTTCTCTCCTCGAGAATCCATATGGAATTCAAGCTGAAAAAGTGGGGAGAGAACTGGACGGGAGAATGCAAAGAGTTAATGAAAGGTGCTAATAATTTTAAAGACTTTGTCGAGTTTGCTCGTGAAGTAGCGGTAATGCGCCGGACTAAACGGATATGTAGAGGTCCATCTCCACGTGGCAGGAATGGAAACTTGCTTGCTATGTAGACAAGGCTAAGTGACCATAGGTCTGGAGTGTGCTCTAATTTTGAATTTTGTTTGTTGTATAGTTATGAGCGGTTTTGAAAGGGCGTATGTATATTATGTTTTAGAGAGATGTTTAAAAAATAGTTATGAATTAAAAACATGACAAAATTATAATTTAGTAGTTAATCCCAACCTTATAAATACAAAAAAAAACTCTTGCACTTAAATCTATTTGTTACTAAATTGATTTTAAAACACAAATATTAAACTCAAATGTTCTTGTAACACTTACTGGCACTGATGTTGAAAAATGGGCAGAGTGACGTTCTAAATACGACTGCCTGAATAATATTGTCTCCGCTGTAATACTGAATAATACTGGATTTTTGTAGTTAAAACTCGCCCTTTATATATATGATTCTCTTAGTTAGCAAGGGTGTTAAATGACAATAGAGTTGGCCGAGTGCTTTGACCTGCTCTAACGATTTCGTAAACCGTTTTTACCTGTTCATTGTAAACTTTTCCCATCCAACGTATACATTTTCCAATGAACTAATATTTTTAAATTATATTTAAAATATCAATTTTCTTGCTTGTTGCTTCTATCAAAATTTCATCCGGTTTTCACTTTATTTTTCTTGTTTGTTTTTTTTTTCAAAAACAGCTTATCTATGACTTCTTTTTTTTTTCAGCATTCACGCACTGTCTTCTACATTTTGTGTGAAATTATTTTTCCGAATAAGTATATTTCAGGGTCGTTGTATGCTGACTGGCTTGTGGATTTTCTCAGAAATGACTTTCCAATCAATTTTACAGCTCATGCATAAAATTAAGGAAATCAAATATGTTTTGGAAATTCCACTTTGAAGGGAATTGTGGTTCTAATTTGAAGAAGAGCATGCGCATTAGGCATGAAAGTCTCGTGGCTTTTCTATCTAATTTTGTCACTTAGTATGTAAAATAATTTTATTTAAGAACATTGAAGATATCATACTGGAATTGTGAAGTTAGATAACAATAATATCTTGTGAGGAACTAGTTTAAAATACTTCCGCCAAATTCAAGTCAATTAAGGGTGCCCTAAAATCTCTGAATTTGGAAAAATTTGCACATATGAAATTTATGAAGTAGAATAAGTCGTGTGAGTGTCACATCTATAACAAAAATAAATAAATAAATAAATAAAATAAAATAGAAAATTGAAGTATTCATAAAATAATTAGTATTAATAATTTTATCTTAAAATAATTTGTTTATCATAATTTAAAATAAATAATAATCGTATAAAAAATTGAGAGTTTTAATTTAATTTTGGCAGTTTTCTATTTATCGTCAATTAAATCTGTATTACGAGATTCTTAAAGGGCATTAAATCGGAGACAAAAAGAAGTTTGGATTGTCGTAACTAGGGCAAGTTGTGTTTGGAGGCGGTGTTCTGCTTCTTCTTCTTACTGCTTTAACTTTCTGTTTGCCTCCATTCTATTCCTTCTCCAACGGTCTGCCCCCCCATAGCTAGCAAACTCTGGAATAAAAGTGAAATCCAAATTACGGCATTTAATTAAATACACAAGAGGGTCCCTAAAGAAAAGAGATGTTTTAGAAGAGAGCTAGCAGGCGGTCGGTGGAATGAGGGGACAGTCAGCGGGGAATCTTGTGCAGAGTATGGCACTGTGTAGTAGACACAAGTACTGTGTATAGTGTGTTGTGAAAGCACACCGCAAAGTTTTCTTGAGGAGCGTTGTGTTCTACGTAGAGCGCTTGAGAGAGGGAGAGAGAGAGACCGGCAAGCAAAGTGTAACCCTTCCTTCTTGCCCACAATTTCCTGGCCAGGGGTCCTGGCGTGCTTGTCTGAGAAACTTTTAATCCTGGGCTCGTGCCGACCGCCTACTGCTGTTTCTTTTTACTCATGCCTTGTTCCTTGTACACCCACAAATCCAGAATGTTGGTGAATCTTCAGAGGAATAGAGGAAAAAAAAGAAATAAAAAACATAAAAGGAAAAAAAAATTATGTCCCTGTTGCCGTCTATGGTTACTTTTGTGTGTGAGAAGAACTCTTTTGAAAAGTTGAGCGGTCTGCTTGTGGCTCGTAACTTGTTTAGTGTATCCTGCCTGGTATGGCGCGCTAAACCGGACTAAAGGATTATGTTTTCATATTTTTTTTTTTTTTTTTACTTCCTTTCCATCTCCTTCTCTTGGCCGTTATCTTCTTTACCAAAGTGTATTGAGAAAGATTTATCGGCTACGGGGACCATAGAGAAACCATACCGTTCACTATTATTCCCTGTGTTAAGTGTAGAATCTTTGTTAAATTTCTTTTCTTTTTGTAAATCTCTTAAAAATAATCCTTTCTTCTCATAAACAATTTAATAAAACAAAAAAAAATTAATTTTTTTAAGTTAATAAAAACAATAAATATTTTTATTGTGGCTTACCGAGCCAGTGTAGTCATTGTAATAATTGATCATATTTCGTCCAAAATAGATTTATAACCCAATTTATTGTTTATAATTTGTATATAATTTGTTGTTGTCTTTGGAAAAATCATTCGCTCTCTTTTGGGTTGCATGAATGGATTTGATTTGATTTTTTTTTTTTACGTTTCCTATTTATTTCATATTAATAATTTCTTAATCGCCTGAAAATGTGGTTAGGTTAACTTGACGTTCTATATACTGAAGTATGGCCCAGTTAGAGTATGATACGGTACACTCTCTCGGGACAACCCGTATTACTTCTCACACGCCTGCTGCAAAGTGCTAGGCTAAAGTTCTTCTCGAGTTAAACGTATTTTACGTGAATTTAGGCAGAAAGGGTGATTTTTTTTTTAATGGTTTCATTAATATTTTCTGAGGACTGATACGTTTTCAATGATGGCCGGTCTTGGGCCGCGGACAACCGTTTGAAGACGCTGGCCTAAGTTCTCCCACAGATATCCTGTGCCGACCAAAGCTCCTCAATTTAATCTTCTCACAATCCAAGCAATCTATCATGAGATGCATAGGTGTTTCTTCCTCTCTCTCTCTCTCTCATATACTCTACAAAAGGGATTTGGCAAAACCACATCACGTAAACAATGTCTCCATAAAACACAATACCCAGTAAGGAGGAATCCAGCCAGATGCCTTAGAGAGATCCATATAAAGATATAGTAACATTTCCCCATTAGTCCTGTCCGTTTCTCCATTAAGAATCTCAGACTCGCCGATAACTAACTGAGCTCATCCATCGCTGTGAAGCGTGTTGATACTTAACAGACGTGTGCCCAAAGACACGCCAACAGCAGACTTAGGACCAGTAAGAGAGGCGCGCCTAGTGGGAACCTGCAGATACATTGGAAGTAAAAATTGTAGATTAACTGAAAATTCTATTGTAAAATATACAAATTACTTCTTTTAAATTTCCAATTTCTGTTGATCAATTTCTTCTTTTTTTTTTATTCACAATACTTTTAATTGTTCTTAATGTATTGTGAAGCTTTACAAATATTCAAAAAATCAGATATTTTTAAAGAAATTAAAACAGTGAATACATTATTTTTAAAGAAAACATATCCATTTCATCTCTTTCTTATTGAAGTCACAAATAGTCATACAGATAGTCAGTCATACAGATAGTCAGTCATACAGATAGTCAGTCATACAGATAGTCAGTCATACAAATAGTCAGTCATACAGATAGTCAGTCATACAGATAGTCAGTTTCTCCAAAAAATGTCGTATTTTTCCAACAAAATTGTAAAAAGATCTTTTACATTCACACGACTTTCTTCAACTATATAATTTTTATTAAAGTTAAGTTGTCCTTAACTGAAATCGTAGTTGGAGAGTCGATATTTAAAACCGTTGGATTTTAGGATTTACCAATTTCGTGAAAGTGATAACTTGTAGGATCACACGCTACCAAAGTCCCCCATAAAACTGATTTTGCTCTTCGCAAGTCTGCGTTTCCTTGCATTGTTTTATCAGGACATCTTGATGATTGGGCGAACGCCTGAAACGTTCGATGACCACAAAATGAAGCAGGCCGTCACGGAAGTAATCTCTGAAGAAAATAAAATACTATACATTAGATGGCTTGACCTTTAGAAATTTAAACATTAGCTTATTAAAAATGCCAAACATTCAATTCTTATATTGTTTTGTGAAAATAAGAAGTTATTCTTTTATTCACCACTTCTTCCTAGAATACATATGCTTGATTAATTCAGCCCTGTTGGCCTCCAGCATTTGACAGTCATATATCAAATGGCTGATAGTTATATTTCATTATTAAAATGACAATACAACGAATTTATTAAATTGAAACGGTGTAAAAACTGTCCTGTAAAACCTAGGCTGAGAGTAAGTGAGTTAATCGATATCTTGCTGGCAATGTTTTGCTAATCCTAGTATTAATCTTACAAAGAAATGTGTGTATTTTTGTTTGTACCATCTACTAGCAGAACTGTATTTTTATATATGTTGTTGTAGTTAAAATATGAATTCTTTAATCTAAACCCTAATTAGCAAACTCTTGTTTATTCATGCTAAGATTGCACATTATATTAATGGAAGTAGTTACTTTTTTTCTAAACAGTTGAATAATGTGACAATTATTCCACTAAAATCAGTGGATAAAGTGGTTAAAAATCACTTTAATCACTTGAGATTCCATTTCCCATTCCCCTTTAAAGTGGACAGCATACACTTAGAGATTACCGTATTTGATTTACCCCTTTTTGTATCCTTTTTACTTTTTAAATAGTTCTAGCTGTTGTAAAAAGAAATATAATATTGCATGGGTAAATTCCTTTAATAATGCTCGTTTAGATGCCCTATTCGCTTGTGCACATTTGAATAAACCTTAATTCCTGAACTAGAGTGCGTAAGCTTGGCATTTTATTCTCATAAATGGACGGTAAATGAGATAAATGACTGTTTTTTTTTCTGATTGTTGAATAATGACTTGAATAAATCGTTTTGTTAATTCTTAGAGTGTAAGAATTTTGTTTTTTAATTTAATTGAATCTCGAGATTAAAGTTATCTTTGTGTTGCCAAATTTCAATTAAACAAATTTCAGGAACAGCTGAAGTATAATAATAATAATAATAATAATAATAATGCTTTATTTCATAATGACAAAGTAACAACAAAATACATTCTTGACATTCTACGGCATGGTAAAACCGTCTGCCGGAGGTTGATAATGAGGAAGAAAGAAAAAAAAAATAAAATAAAATAAATAAATAAAATAGTGACTAAATAAAAAATAAAAAAACAAAAAAAGGAGAAAGTAATAGTAATAATAATAACTTGAAATACTTGACGAACAAAAATGCTAATCGCTCAAAGATAATTACAAAGCGAATAATATTATGAGAATACCTATGTTATTATATAATAAATCAAATGTACATAACTAATGCTTCAGATCAAAAATAAAAATTACAGAATGAAGGTAAAAGTAATCTAACAGAACAATAAAAACTAACATATTAGTTAATTAAATAAAATTAAAACTTTGGTTGATGTTACATAGAAAAAAAAGAAAAAAAAGAAATAAGGATACTAAATAATAGAAACTAGGTAAAGTTAAATTCTTTAACTAAATTTTGGCGATAAATCCAAGCTTGTTGCGCAAATTTAATAAGGCTCATAAACTTGTGCCCATTAACTAACTGATCTTTTGATAATGTTTTTGCACCTAAATAGGGATATCTGAATTCAGAAAGTATCGGACAAACCCCCAAAAAGTGGAATATATCCTCCCTCACGCGGAGATTACACAAAGAGCAGCAACTAAGCTCTCTTTCAAACCAAGGGTTATAATTTAAATAAAGCAATTCACATCGTAACTTAAAAAACCAACCCAAATCCGCGAGTGAAACTTCCACTGGGCTGGACTCTAAATTTAAGACGTCTAAAGAGTAATTTAAATCTCTATACAAGGACACCCTGATAGACTGACGGGCTCTCCGCTCACATTCCTCATAATGCCTCATTCTCAAACGCTGCACCATGGTCGACAACTGAGCTTGCCACTTGTCAAAACTATCCAACCCTGAATCAAACTCGCAAGAATATTTTTCCGCCAAGGACATCCAATGTTTAAACCAGAGTACTTTTTTCTTAACAACTTCCAGCGCTACGATTCGGGAAAATCGATGTTGTGGGAGTTTAATAATTTTAGTAATATATCGGAAGTGCAAATTTAAAGTAAATACATGAAGAAGAGTGGAGGAAGTTTCCAAAGAAAGCATATAGTTAGGAGTATATGCAGGAAGTCCAAATAACTTTTTAATAAAAAAACGGTGAAACCTTTCTAACAAATCATACAGCTGAAAACCCCAGATTTGGGCAGCGTAACACACAATAGAACGTGAAACCGCTTTAAAAAAATTATATTTAGATGAAGGAGGCACTAATTTATTACAAACAAAATCGGACCATAACCTATTAATGCCAAACTTAGCAACCGATATTCTTTCAGCTAGATGATTAGACATAGATAAACGAGATGTCAGTGTTACGCCTAAATACTTGTATTGATTCACAGTTTCAATAGGCGTACCTTTGAAGAACCATCGTTCCTTTGAGGAAAGTCTACCACCCTTTCTAAAAACCAGGACCTTAGATTTGTTTAGGTTAACCGTGAGATTCCATTGATCACAATAGGATTCCAGAATACGAATGTTTCTCTGAAGGGTAAAAGGGTCTTCCGCCAGGAGGAGCAGGTCGTCCGCATACATCAGAGTATTAATTACGGTGCCACCAATTCTTACTCCACCCTCGAGCGCCAAAGGCAAATCATCTAAAAAAAGAGAGAATAGGATCGGACTAAGAAGGCAGCCCTGGCGAAGACCATTCTTAACTCTAAAAAACTCCGTAATTCCCACCCTACCCCTGACAGCGGAGGAAGCTTCAGAATAAAGGCTTTTTAAAGTGTTGATAAATTTTGATGATACACCCAAATTAAAGAGTTTCAGATACAGAGATCCTCGATCTACCGAATCAAAAGCCGCCTTAAGATCAATAAAAAAACAGTAAAGCTTGCCTCCGCGACGCAGGAGTTTAATTTCAATTGTGTTCATTAAAACAAACAAATTATCCAATGTCGAGTAACCTCTCCGGAAGCCAGATTGGCACTCACTCAAAAGACAATTATCCACGACAAAACTTTCAAGGCGGAGAAGTAAGAGGCCAACAAAAATCTTTGCAATCGAATCCAAGCATGAAATGCCCCTATAATTGGCCACATCATCAACATTACCTTTCTTAAATAATGGAAAAATCAATGACCTACCAAAAGAAGACGGGGTACACTCCATATCATACATTCTATTGAATAAGACAAGCATTTTTTCATGGAAAACCTCAGGAGCATTTTTATAAAATTCATACGTCACCCGGTCAAATCCGGGAGCCTTATTGTTCTTAGCTTTGGACAAAACAATATGTAACTCCTCCAAAGTAAAGGGAGAATCAAGCATAACAGAGCGATTAAGGGGCTCAGCATAAATAACGGCTGAGGCAGACAGAACTGGATTTAATAATAATTTAAAATGCGAGGCCCACTCATTCATAGAAATATTACTACTACAAATAAAATTTTTTCGTTTAAAGTGGGAAACTAAATTCCAAAAATCTTTAGAATTATCCAACGATCTAAACTGAGCGTTCAAGGAACTATAGAATTCTTTTTTCTTTTTTTGACACAAAACTTTATAGAAATTATTTGCTTCCAGATAAGCCCTTCTAACTAAATCAGACTTTGTCATACGAAACAATTTTAATAAAGCGAAAGATTTCTTTCGAGCTCTGAAACAATGAGTATCGAACCAACATTTCTTACGGGAAGCCCTTACAACCGAGGCAGAACCAGAGCTCCGAGGACATGAAGATTTAATTAAATTTAAGAGAACATCCAAGTATTCCTGAATACTTAAAGGAAAACTAGAAATTTTATTTGTGCTGGACTCTAGAACGGCTTTATATTGCTCTAAGTCCTTATTGAACCAAGCTAATTGGGGAAGTAATGGCAAAATATTTTCTGATGGGCTTGAGAACAAAGATACCGAAAGAAAAAGTGGAAGATGGTCAGAAAAATTTACCGGCAATACTCTAAATTCTAATATACTTGGAATAAAATCAACAGAAACACAACAGAGATCATTAACGGAGCTCCCCATACTTCCAATAAAAGTGAGTTCACCATCCAAATCCCCATGAAATCTTCCGTTTAAAATTACTAAACCATAACTATCACAAAGGTCAACAAATTTAATGCCTCTCCCATTGAGTACTTTATCCTTAGAATTTCTGGTTAAACAGCAGCTTGGATTATCCAATAACAAATCATCAGGAAGAACCTGTGAGTTACCAATTCTTACATTAACATCGCCAATTAGTATAAATTTAAGATGAGAAAATAGCACTAAAAAATTACATAGCTCATTAAAATTATCATCCCAAAAGTTACAATTCAAATACAAAGGTAAAATGAATACTTCGGAATTAAAATTATTATTAATTGAAATTAAATTAATTCCCTCTAAAACACGAAATTTAACGCACTTATTATAAAATTTAGACCTAATAGCATATAATTGACCACCAATTGCCCTGCCAAATTTAGCAGATTTAACTGCAGGGATCCAACATAACTTATAATTAACAAAATACGTTTCATAAAAACTAAAATTATTCTCTTCGATAAATGTTTCCAATAAAATAAAAATATCAAAACCATTCAAAAATTCAAAAAAAAAGACATCAATTTTATTTTTTAAACCAGCTATATTGTAAGCTATAATAGACAATGATTGCACCACATACTCAGCTGAATTGTCAGGAACCTGCCGGCAGACGACGAGATCTCATGTATGCAGTGTCTGAGATGTGGACGAAGTTTGTTGAAATACAGATGGTGAAGTAAAATAATCTCGAGGAAGAGAATCCGAGAGGACAGCCAGAAGAAAAGAAGACATGTCCTTGCCTACAGCGTCACTCAACTTAACAACTGCGTCCTCAGAGCCAGAGACAAGACTTCTTCCATCATGACTGAGATTAAAACGCTGAGCTTGAACAAAAAGACGGTCGTAGGTGACAAACACCTTTAAAGAAGAGTTCAGACGCAAGATTTCTCTTCGAACCAGAAGGAGTTTAGCCCTCCTTCTTCTCATATTCAGCGAATAATCTTGTTGTACAGAATAGCCTGTACTCTTCAGACGCCTTGCCGCCCTCATCACTGCTATTTTATTAGTTACTAATAAAAAGGAGGCAAGTAGGGGAACACTGCCAACACTCCTGGGTCCAAGTGGGGTTACATGGACATTTTCCACATTTACTTCAACTTGCAACATTTGCTTACAAAAGTCACAGATCAACATAGAAGGGTTATCATCCAGATTATATTTTAGACCTTTGAAAATCAAGTTATTCCTGCGACCCTTATTATCAAGATCGTCAATAAGATTTTCAAATCTTAAATTATCTGCCCTGAGAGCCTCAATTTGGCCCCTCAACTTAGAATTCTCCTCCCTAAGAGAGGTACACTCACTTTGAAGCAACTTAAAATCCTCTTTGGTGGCTAGGTTGGCAAGACTCTCTACTAAAAGATCCTTCATTACATCCTTCATTTGAGCCAGAAGGGTAGGCATTGAAACTTCCGAAAGCGTCAAAGACGGCGTCACCTTATTTGATTCTAATGGCATTTTTTTAGTGACTTTTAATTCAGATGAAATGGCGTCTGGTGAACTCCTCGAGCGTTTAAAGCGACTGGTATGAGATGTTTCACTCGCAGAAATTTTCGGAGTATTTGGAAGCATAAAAATTTATGCTAAATATAATAATTCTCAAAACAAAAGAAAATAAAGTGAAATAAGTAACTGATAAAAGTGATATTACTCCTGAATAAAGCACAAAAAAGAAAAAAAGACAAAACTCGCAGTTTAATTCATAAATTACACTGAATGAATGTGAGTCGTATTTGAATAGATACACTGTAGGTTGCAGCACAGTCGCAAAGAAAGAGAAGAGAATTGCGAGAGAGTGAAAGAGAAATAGCTCTCCACTTAACAGTACAGACAGAATCACTTGTTTACTTACTGACTTCTGTGGTCCCCACTGGTACAAAAGTTCAATCTTAACTGGACTAATAATACTTGCTTGAAAACAAACAAAAAAATTATAGTAAGAAATTTTCCTTTTTTCTAATTAAGCTCAACTACAGTCAAAAAACAAGTTCAATAACTGAAAAGAAAAAATTAAATTACGACACTTGGTATAAAATAAAGTTTCAACAAACTGCAAAAACCAATAGAAAAATAGAAAAAACTACGGAGCAAACAAAATAGATGTGCACACATTCAACACTCAATATCAACTCCAGCTGAAGTATATATTAATAGATAATAGAAAATAGCTGAAGTATATATCATTATTTCATTTAACTTAAATTTATGTTTTAACAATTGTATACTACAATAAATTCGGAATCAGATAAAGCTATGCTTTGATCTAATTAATGTTCTAAAAAAATCAATCTGAATCTAACTTTCTCTATTGCATTAAATACATATTGTAAGATTTATTTACATTACCTACTTGCTTTTTCATATTTTTTAATAATAAGTTCGGCAGTTTAAGGAAAACTGGGAATATATTTAAAAATTCTCGCTCGGTTGCAATACTCACTCTTGTCCATGTTGCTGAACTCGAGTGTGTGTAAAAGTCCCGAGTCTATTTATTCACATATCAAATAAATTTTGGCCGCAGAAATGAAACTTATTAGATTATGGTATGATTTTTAAATTTTTCATCACATTTTGTTGCGGTATTATAATTTTTTTTAATTTAATTTAAGGCGCGTCAGCATGTATGGCCATTGACGCCCGGAACCTTCGCAGTGCACTACCGGCCTCTGGACAGTTTTCTCTCGTTAAAGACAATATTGTCCATCACTGGACAGTGAACTGTAGAGGCTCCTAGAAAAAAAAAACCTAAGGGTAGTAAAACTGGACTGAACCCGGGTCCACCGCGTGGGGAGTCCAGTACGCTAACCACTTAGCTTATTATAATTTGTAAGTCAGTAATTCAAAATTTCAAATGAATAATAATTCATGTTGTTCGAATTTACCAAATCCCATACCATTCCTGTTCCATTGTAGCTCATATTAATCAATAACTTGTATCAATATATTAACTGAATATTTATCATTTATAAGTTGCATTAATTTTGTATGAGCTTAATATGTGACCGAATAATTTTGGTGCTGCCACAATGTAACAAGGATTTTCATATGAAACAAATCCCACATCCCTTTCCTACCTTCCTCTGGCTCTTTCATAGTTTTGTAAAATGCGAGATATGGATAGAATGGGTAGTAAAAGGTGGGAGATTGGAAGTTTATGAGAACCACTGAGAGAATGGATGATATATGTTCATAGAGAGTTCGCTAATGGAAACAACTCTTTCCAAATTAGTGTAACTTTGTCCTCTGCCATGTTACATACCTCGGTGATTTATTAGCTGCTCCCAAACTTACTTCGGCATTTACAAATCTCATTGGAAGTGATCACTTTCACAGATTATTATTTTTAGTATAGAAAAATTGTTTATTTCTAATCTTTTAGATTTTTCATAATTTGAAATTAGTAAATAGTAGTATAATACGTAAATAAGATATTTTATTATAATTTCTTGGTGAGTGAAAGGTTCATAATTTTAATTTTGTTTTATGCATAAATATTTAAAACTATAAAAAAAAAAAATATTCTTTTTTGTTACATATTTGGAGACCATATTATTTACAATAACTGTACTCATTGTTTTATTATTAGATCTAAATCAGTGCTGTATTATCTGAAAAGAGGGACGGTAATTTGTTGTATTCAATTTTTCATGTTTCTCACTGCATTCGCAGGAAATATTACAATCCTATCAAGTTTTTGGAATTGAGTTTTCACAGGAAGATTTATGTTTTGAAGTTTCCTGAGTAAGAAACAAATTTTTGAGCGAATGGTCTATATGAAACGAATAATTTGGCAGGAAGCTCAAATTTGTTATTTCGTTTAGTTAAAACCATTACATTTGCAATGTTATGGTGAGATGATGTGTATAGATAGCTTGTGGCGTGAGCGTTTTAGCGAAAAGGGCTTGTGTTTGTTTGAGATAGAATATAATCAAGAAAGCACCACTGTTTTGTATAATAAATATATTCTGTTAAAATAATAACTAAAACTTATTTGATATTATAAACTTATTTAATTTAATGTGAAACTGGCACAGATATTTAGAGAGCAATTCCTGAAGTGTTCTGTTTGAAGGCTGAGTTTAGACTGTGTACTCTTTATTCTTTTAAAGCTGATGGCTCTCTTCTTTGGAATTGCTCTCTCTCTCTCGCGGGGGGAATTCTCTTATACAAAAGAGTTACCCTAACGAGATTTTGTGCCTTTGTTTAATGATCCCAATTTACAGTACCTGACACTAAAATACATTTTTTTTGAAGATAAATTCACAGTCTAATATATTAACAAAATTAGATAAATTATTTTTTTGAAAACTATTATTTTTCATTTCGTACTTCCACTACCATTTGCCAATAAAGTTCCGGTCAAAATCCCCCCAAAAAAACGGAATTAAGACCTTCCTAAAAGTTTTTTTGTATTTTTTATGATCTCAAAAATGGTTACAATGAATTTTTTTTAAAAAAAAAAAACTTAATTTACAATCAACATACAAACAAATGATGTTATTTTTTTCTATGAAGCATTTTTAATCACGCCTGATTCAAAAATTTCCATTGCAAACTAGCAAATCATCCAAACTTTGTCGTCCAATCACTATGCACGCCTTTCCCATTGTGATATCCTACTTGACGTTTGAAACGACGCTTGTTCCTGTGACCTCATTCTTTCCCAACTACCATCTGGAATTTAGAAGAGTGCCAGCTAGTGCTTCTTCTCTCATCACGTCAACCCGGTTGTGGCACTGAGCCAGCTCAGAAAACAAAACTTGTATATGTATACTGTCTAGCAGCTAAATACCCTAAGTTGCGGGCGTAGGAAAGGTTTTTTTTTTGTTTTTTTTTTAGTGAATTATATCCGCATATACTCGTAGTTCGGATTTAAATACATTAGGAAACAGATTTTTATAAAAACTCAACAAATTGCTGATGATATTATTTCATATTTCTTCTATTGACACAATTAATATTACTGTCCCTTATCACTAGATTATATTTTTATAAATCATTCATTTGGTATTGTGGGTAATTTTTAAATAAAAAATAAATTAATGTAAAGAATGCAATTATGATCTAAAAATCTAATTTTAAATTCCAAATTATTCTCAGTTTGTTTTTTTTTAAAAAAAGAAAAAAAAGAAAAAAGATTGATATAATTATAACAAAAGAGGTTTAGTCTACAAGCATTCCATATATATAGCTAATGCTGATTACACAGCTCCAATACTACTTCCTCCCTTCATTATACCCAAACTCACGAGGCGAGTTTAATAATTTCTGGAATTTATCTTCTTCGCATTATTATAGTATACTGGAAGAAATTCATTAAGTAGAAAATGGGTTAAAGACTTTTCTATTGCCAGAAATGCTATTTCAATTCATATGTTACTGTCTGGTTAGATATTTATTTACTTGCTTTATTATTTATTAAAAATATTATCTTCAAAAATGATAGTTGACATGACTATGGGGATAATATGTGCATTTAAAGTAATTTTATGTAGTTTTTTCAATTTGACGAACTCGTGCCTTTTTTTTATTATAGGTGGCGAAGTGAAAATGTACGTTAGCCGTTACCAATTCTACCGTAACCTTGATTGCTAAGATTGTAAATTTAAAACTTTCCGTCAACCATACAACAGTGTCACCGCATTGTAGACACCATCTCATCCTCCCTTGAGAGAAAGGAGGTTTGCGCTGGAATCTTTCTCGACGTAAAGCAGGCTTTCGACCGAGTCTGGCACCAGGGTCTGCTCTGGAAAATCAAGGGCATCCTACCATCTACCATCCTTAAATCATATCTGTCCGATCGTTATTTCCAAGTATCAGTCGGATCCTCTCTTTCTCCTCTTCATCGTTCTGAGGCAGGTGTGCCTCAGGGCAGTATCCTCGGACCTATACTCTATACAATATTCACTGCAGATATTCCTGCCCGAACTGACACCCTTCTCACAACCTAAACAGATGACACTGCAATTCCCTCTCCTCATCCTGATCCTGTAATTTCATATAGAAACCTACAAAGTCATTTAACTGAAATAGAAACCTGGTTCAAAAAATGGAAAATCCGAATTAATGAAAGCAAATGCCAGCAAATCACCTTCACATTACGCCGGATCACTCTTCCACCTCTATTCTATAACCATGTCCCTCTTCCAACTGTTGATGTCGTCCGCTATCTTGGGCTCTATATCGACAAAAGGTTAACTTGGAATCCCCATACACGACTCAAAAGACAGGAACTCACTACACGATACAGACTTGTTAAAAGACTTCTCGATAACAGATCACGACTTTCATTAGAAAACAAAGACTAATATATACGTCATTTCTTAAACCAATATGGGCATACGGACTTGAACTGTGGGGTTCAACCAGGCGTTCAAACCTCCAACGTATCCAATCCCAACAATCCAAAATCCTTAGAACCATAGTTAATGCTCCCTATTATGTATCAAATTTAACTATCCACAATGACCTCAATATCCCTTTCCTTAAAGATATCATCAAAATCCGCTACAAAAAATTTCACAAACCTTTATCCTCTCATTGTAACCCTCTCGTTCGTCGACTTTCATCCCGGACACTCCCTGATAATCCTCCCAGACGTCTGCGACGAATCTGGCCTCGTGATCTCTTAATGGATGAAAGTAACTAAACTAGTAAGGAGTGTCACCACTGGGTGACTTCTCCCCTTATTTATATTTTGTTTTATTTATTTTGTTTTATTTATTTTGTTTTGTCTTATTTATTGCTCTCATCAAATTTACTTATGACAATAAATCTGTCGGTGTAAAAAAAAAAAAAAAAAAAAAAAACTTTCCGATTCAAAGTTTCTTAATTTTTAGACTATTTCGTTATTTTTATATATATCGTAGCAGATTTTTTGGAAAGATTAAGAAGAATGTGATTGGAAGTTTTGCAAATAGAATGAACTTACGTTTTAATATATACTTATTTCTCTTCCTCTAAAAATTCAGTGGGAAATTCATACGATTTTCTCTTGGTGCATTACAAAATAATAATAATTATTAATTATGGTTAAATTTGACAAACATTATTCAAAGATATAAATTTTACTTTCTCTTAATTGCGATCGTACCAGATATTTTCGCCGGAAACATATGTTTCAAAGTCCCTCAATACGAAAAAATGTTTTTAGCAAATGGGGTCCGGATATGTGTGTGTTTTTTAGTAGAATATCACAAAAATGAAAAGTCGCTAGAAGCTCAAAAACTTGATATTCCATTTATTTACAACCACCACACCATACACAAAGATTTTGCGGAAAATCCAGCTACCGGAAGTGCGATTTTACAGACTTTTTTTTTACTTCAGTTTTTCGTGATTTCTTCGAAAAAGGATCCAACGATTTTCTTTAAACTTTATATACTATCTATACACATAAATTCCTATCACTTTTACCTGAAACATTTTCCCCAAACAAATGAGATTTGGTGTGGGGGGAGGGCGTTCTGGGGGATCTTTGGTATAATATATGGATTTACCAGCTACAAAATATTAATAAACATTAGATCTATTGACAGAATTCTAAATTTGAAGAAAAACGGTCAACGGAAAATTGCAATTTTTCAGAACGGGTTTTTGACTTCTTTTTTTGGATTTTCTCTAAAGCGGTTATAACGATTTTCTGTAAACTTGGAATGCTTGCTGCTTAGTTAGAAACGTATCACTTTTATTTATTTGTTTATTTTATTTTATTTTTATTTTTTTTTGGCCGTTAATGTCGGTTGGATATAACTTGAAGAATGTTTTGTCTTTTCAAAGAGCGAGAAATACTGAAATAGAAAGTGTTTGTTTATCATCAATTTTTATTTCAATTTATTAAATATTAAATGGATTTGGAATTTTTCGATTTTAATAATAAATAATGAAATATATAATAGAAACAAGATAGAATAAAGTATTTTAATCAAAGCATTTTAAGTCAAGATGAATTTCTGAGTTTCCTCAATGGCAAAAATTGGTTACGTTTAATTAATAAATTATTGTAAACAAGCTTGGCTCTACAGTTCTGAAATTGTCTCTCAATTTAATTACTGAAGTCTACATATTTGTCTTGTAGTTAGATCTAACAGTTTTTGATATTTTTTTTCCCCTCTTTATTTATTGTTTAACATAATATGAAGTTTATTCAGTTTGACATATTTGTTTATTTGCGGCGACCTCCTCACACGATCACTTGGCCAATGAGTATATCTGTCAGATGGTTTTCTTTTAATAATTGTAAATCATATTTTTGTAAACAATATTTACAATAAAGGCGCTATTATTATTATTATTTATTATATAATAGAAACACACTAATCTTATGCTAGAGTCAAATTTATATCTGATCTATTTCAAAATAAGGGATTATTAGTTTATTTATATTGAAGAAAACTCCAGGAGATACAGAGATCGGAATAGAGAAAGCTGTGTGTTGCAAATTGGAAGTTATAGAAAGTTTGTGAAATTTTACAAATATATGCCCACGGGGATGCTGGCGATTTAGTAGAATTGTTACTCAGCTATTAGCTTTCTCAATCTAGGAAGTGGTCTATCACAACCTGGAGCAATAGTCACATTTTACCTTAAGTAAAATAGGTATCTTTCATGAAATTGATATAAACAATTACGTGAAATGAAAATTTATTAAGCTTATCCAAACATTTTTTTTCTATAATATTGGAAAGCCTCTTTTGACGCCACAAATGCAGACTAGTGACTGGAACTAATAACAAAAGCGGTGTAGATAAAAATTATATGAGGTTGCTTGCTTGGGAGTGGAGACAGCCCTGATTTAGCTCCGAGAGAGATTAATGTAAATAATTATTATATAAATCGCAATAATAATATGGAAACGATTACTGGCGACATGTCACCGGTTGCGATATCAAACAAATTTAGGTAGGCAGTTGGTAAAGGACCCATATTTTTATTTTATTTTTAGAATGTAAGGACGGCCTAAAGGGCTTGTTGGACGAATGGATATAAGTGGATGATGCCAGACATTCAAGTGATGTTGATATTTTGAAATAATTGTAGTTTTTCAGTCGACCGACTTGCAGACTAATCTATTTATCATGAAAAGGTGTAAAACTGTAAAAGAAAAAGAAAAAAAAAAAGTGAACGATCTATGACAATCCACTTTAAGACAATATCACAATTCCATTAATGAACAAGCACATCTGAAAAAAATCGGATCAAGAAAATAATTAGTAGTCAACCGTGGTGAATATGTGGATGGGTCCGCAATGCTGGATAACATCTGGTATTTTATCCGTCGTAACATGTATTTTTATAGTTTCCTGATCTGTTCGGATTTTCATCCATCGTCAGAGCAAATTCACCAAGTTCGTGAAGAGAGTTCACTTCAATTTAATGTTTCTGTTACACTCACACTTGTTGGTTGTATATATATATATATATATATGTGGGGAGGTTATAAGGTTATGTTACTAATGTGTGTGTTTAATGACAAAATGGAATTATTATAAAGATTAGACTATAGAAAATAGTGTACAATAAACAGCATGCTTTGAAGAATATTTTATAACTAAATTTAATAGTGTTGTTCAGTGTTTTATCAAGTCATTTTTATTAGGGGGGAGGATAAGTTATTTCAGGAGTACACTGTACTAACAAGAATAGATAAAGTTTGAAGAAAGGCAATGCAAAGTTTATGGACAGTCAAATCTAATACAAGAAATAAATAAGTGTGAAATATAAGCTTGGTTAATACAAGAAAATATGCAAGTAAATTGATATGTAAGAAGGTTGACAGTAAATGGTAAATTGGAGAAGATATTAATAGAGGAAATCAAATATATTCATTTTTATTTATCATTCTTATTTTTAAATAATATTAATTTATGTTTAAATAAACATACCACCAACTAGTATAAAAGACATATCCTTAAAAGCATATGATAACCTTGAAACCTCCCCACATATATACAAGCAACAAGTGTGAGCGTAACAGAAATATTAAATTGAAGTGTACTGTCTACACCAACTTGGTGAATTTTCTCTGACGATGGATGAAAATCCAAAACCGGTCAGGCAAACTATAAATATGCATGTAACAGCAATGAAGTGGAAATATGCTTGATACGGTCAGAGAAAGCCTCGAGCGTTTCGTTTGGATTTTGATGCAGCCTAGTTATTTGTTGTAATAGGATTATAGGTGTTTTTTCTTTTTTGAATCTGTTGATCAGATTTTCTATCGCCGTCTGATAGTTTAAAGGGACATTATTATTTGCACATTGATTTTTAAACATGTCGAAATAAATCTTTGCGACACCAGTTAATTTGAGTATTAAAATTTCCAATTTGTCTGGTTGATGAAATGAGATTGGCTTTATTAACGCTGATTAACTAATATATTAATTAAGCGACACAGACTGCCAGGACTTTACAATAGATAATGGTTATGGTAGAGTGGTAAATAGGTAGTGATTGGCTTTATTAAACTGTCTTGAACTGTCCTCAACTGTATATCTCTGGACTGTCCGTCGCTGTATTTATACAGTTTCTCCCACTCCAGTCCGACAGAGTGCTTGGGTTTGTATCTCTTCTCTTTACTGTCTTTGGTTGCTGTTACATGCATGCTACGACGGATAAAATACTAGAAAACACGTGAGTTAAGTCTTTTTCATACTGTGCAGTTGCTATTCTCTTATAGATTATGGTATATGAATTACTATTTTTTTTTTTTAATAGTTTTACATTTTAATCTAAATACATTGTGTTCAAAAAAAAATTCTAAAAACTCAGAAACTAATCTGTAAAGTCGCACCTCTGATTAAGTAGTTTTCTTCAAACCTAGAATATTCAGCTCCAAATCCAGCGAAATGCTTTTTTGGAGGAAAACTAAAATATTGGACCACTTCCCTAATCCCACAAAAATCTATTTTCCTGGAAATATGATCATATAAAAATGATAGGCGTTTGTGGGAACACAGTTTAAAGAAAATCATTAAAGCTATTTTCGTGTGAATTATACATTATTTTAAACTTTGTACATTATTTACACACACAAAAACTTTCAGTGTTATTTGAAATATTTGTCCGGAAAATTGATTTTTTGGTTGATTCAGAGGGGCCATTTAAAGTTGGTTTCCTCTAAAGTGCGATATGGTTTTGCCATTTTTATATACGTATTAATAATATACATGTGAAACACATCGCTAGAATTCCAGATTTGAAGCCAATGGGCTAACCGGAGGTGCGATTTTTGAGTTAAAGGTTTTTGGAACTTTCTCGAAACGACTATAACGATTTCCTTTAAACTTTTGGAATTTATTATTATTAGACCGAGTGCCTGGTGGCATGGGACCTGAGCCTATATGGCTTTTGTCTCCCCGATGCCCTCATATCATCCCCTTAAATAGTCTCCCCCACTAGCCTACTGGTCAGTCTGCAATTTCCCAGGATATTCTTTAACTCCAACTCGCCCAAGCAATCCTGCGAGAATGGTGCCCTCCCAAATACGCTAAACCTAGTACCAGTGAAACGGGGGCACTGGCATAGATAGTGATACACCGTTTCCCTGACACCGTCATCGCAATTCTGACAAGTGGGACTAGACATCCTCCTCCCTCCAAGGACCCCCATCAAGGTCCTCCGACCTGCCCTACTGAGGGACAGGAGGTAAGCCGAAACTCCCTGCTTAATTCCTTCTATAAATCTTTTAGGTTGGAGGCACCCCTGCGTGTCCCCCCAGCATTTCTCAAAGACTCTCGTCTCCCAAAGTCTAATCTGTTTATCGTGAAACCTCGTAGTGAAGGCAAGGGCTGGTTCAGGACCACAAAATGGTAATGATGATCCCTCTCATTGCCCTGTATTCCCACATGTCCAGGTATCCAATAGAGACGCACCTTACCCCTCCGAACCAAGGCGTTAAGCCTTCTTCTACATTCTCCCACTAGTTTCGAGCTCCACCATGGCTTGCTCAAAGCTCTCATGGCGGCCTGACTTTGTAATGCTAAATTATCACTTTTATTTTGTACATTATTTTCTAAAAAATTGTTTTTGGGATGTTCTGAGGAATCTGAGTCATTCAAATTAAAAAGTGTTTGTTTATATTATGGCCTCTCTACAAAGTAATCTTTCTCTACCTGCTTCTGTTCGCATTTGTTTAGTTTTCAGTAAATCGCTGTATATTTATGTTAGAACAAATAAGTCAAATTTACCATTGTACATATTAAGAAGAGTATGAGAAAGTCGTATAACTGCTTCAGCAGTTACTTCAACCAGTTTATATTGTTATTCATTTCATTTTAGAGAATTGTGAAGCAGATGAGAGGTCAATCTGGTCTTCTGCATTACTGTCCATTATAGTGTCGTAGGTAGGCTCCATGAGCCGTTTAATATTGAAGGACAACTAAATATTTATTAAAAATCAAATATTACCTAATAATAATTGTCATTTAGAAATATAAGCATTACAGTAAGAGACTGGTTTGCTTTTTCAACTATATTTATTAATATTACAGGTGTCAACAATTTAGAATATTAAATAATTTCTCATTACAAGTAGAATGATACAAACAACTCACGTGAATGTTTTAGACATTTCAAAGTGTATGTTAAAATATATTTGCTACATTATTTATGCTTAAAATAATCTTACAAGATTGTTTGAAGGGTGTTTTAAACTCCATAAACCAAGTTCCTTTTCCAAGAACTTGAATGTGTAAGATTAGTTTAAAACTTTGTTACCTTTAATATGAATGTTGATGCCACTTGTCTAAATGTATGAAAACACTTTATTAGTTACATGTATTTTATATAATATAAAATAATCTGTTTTTGTTAGTTGAAAAGTTAGTTTACTATAATTTTTTTTTAATTAATTGAAATATATTTTATAATAATTGAACTATATTGACATTTTTTTGCAAAGATGGAAATGCACATATTTCATTCAAACTGAGAATTCACACTGTACCATTTTCTGGATCATTTTTGGTTCAGATTCAAAGTTCGCACATTTCAGCAACGAATTCTCATAGCATACCATCATATTAGGTGGCTGTCTAAGGATAACTGTAAAGATAGATATTCTGACCCATCCACAAACACAAAAAGTGATCTGAATCAGTGAAAGTGGCACTTCTTGTTTTTGAAACTAAATTTTACTTTTGTATGTGTGTTTTTTAGTTTATTTGTTTTTTTCTGTGGCATCGGCTTTCATCATACAGCCAGCACCATCTATGTGCGATTGTCTCTTTATAACCTACTATTAAAACTTAATCTCTTACAAAAAGTTTATAACTTCTTGCCTAAGTTAAAGCATTATTTCGTTTTCTTCATTCAAAAACGTTCATACTATACACTCACACGGTGCTGGCTCAGCCCATCCACCGATAACGGTGGCTTCCATTTATGTACAATATTTACATTATGTACATCGTGCAGAAAGACCAGAAGTCGCCATCTGTTTCCTCGTATACACAATACACATATAGATACGCATATTCATACACAATATCCATAAGTGATTAACGTATAAGAACACATTTATGCCAATAAATATATTTATCCTAATAAATACGTTCATACTGATACGTCTGAATTATCTTGGTAAACACACATTTACTGTGTATATTCATATGAGCATCTCAAAAATAAAATACTGATGAAATTGAAACTTGATATTCCGTTTAGTACTACTGTCGCATCTGACATAAGGTTTTGGCGCGCAAAAATCCATCAACCGGAAGTGCGACTTTACTCGAAATCAATTCCAGCTCTTTTCTCTAAACTTTGCATACTAAATCCACACAATATGCGTATCGCATTTATTGTTAACTATAAGTGCAAATAGTAATCTGAATATTTTGTAATTTTCTCGAAACTGGCTACAAAGATTTTCTTCAAATCTATCTAACTGCTTTGATATAAAGTTGACAGACTTGATTTTAAATGGAATGCTTGATTTGAAAATGGATTGGATTTTATGCAGCTCTGGAAAACTTGACCATGTGTCTCAAAATTATTTATACAACCAGTAATTCTACTTGTTGGTAGCGCAATCATGTAGGTCTGCAATATAGTCACTTCCAACTAACTGGAACTAAAAAAGACGAGTGTAATATACAAACCTCTACCACCTCTGCAGTTAAGAGAAATCGCACAATTAATAAAAATTTTGAAGTTTAAAGCAAATTTATTAATTGCTGTGAGAGAAATTCGTAGCACACCATTTCTTGATTTACATGTGTAGAGCTGTATCTCGCCAAGAGGGGCGATAGCAGCATTTTACACTAAATACTGTTATCATTTATTGGAAGTAGAAATTCGCCAATATATGTATTTAGAGAACATTATGCTACGTGTGTTTGAATTATTTCTTAACTTTTCAATGATCATACCATAAAACTTACCAATATGTATTAATGTACATCAACTTCCCAATATGTATTAATGTACAAAGAGTGGTTAAATCATTTTTTAAAATTTTTAATAAAGTTAAATATTTGTTTAACATTTTGGTATCTTTGATTACGATGCTCATTTAATTTCAAAAATCACATAATTTTTTTCTTAATGTATGTTTTTCCCTTAAATTATTGTCATTTAAAAAATTATGAATGAAAGGATTACAGCGACAAACCAAGTCGATGTGGCTGCTCAATTTCATTGAGTTGCTAAAAAAAAAACACAGATTACTAATCTATCTTAATGAGACAATCTCAAGTCCAAAAGACACAAACGTTACAAAACTAAAGTAAATAGCGCAAAGAATAAGCGAAATAAGAATGAAACATACATAAATAAACTCAATACGTAGGGCCTTAAATAATACTATTTCTCAATGACTGTAGATGTGATTATGGAGGATTCCCAAGGAATCCAAGATAATTTGCTCTGCCAGCCGGGTCAAATTCCCTTTGTCAATGCCGACATTATCAAAAAATTCAGCAGTAGCCACTGGGATTGCCCCCCGAGAGCCGAACCATAAGCCGTGAACTGCAAAGTTCCTTTCTCCAAATTCTTGTAGGAACTTTTCTTGGAGAAAGTTAACGCACTTCTCATAAATCGCTATCTTTTCTTCATTAATCTGCTTGGCCTGGTCTGGATCGTTGCTCTCATACCTAACCGTAGGGTCGACAACTAACGCAGATCGACTATCTTTATCGAATGCTACTATATCTGCGTATCTTGAGGCGCCGTCCGTGTCAACACAGTAGACCTCCTCATAGCATGCATAGCCTTTTTCCTTTAATAACTCGATGACCCTACGTTTGACATTGTGGTGTCGGCAAGTGACGAGGAGCATGTTATTCGGGCATTTTCCCAGCACATGAGCTGGAGTTTCGGTCTCTCTTCCGCATTTGCGGAATTGTGTGTTAATTAATTCTAGAGCGCTAGGGGCGATTGCTTTACCCGGCATGGTACCAGAGGCCATGATTATACTCAAACTAATATAAATTTGAGCTTCCTGCGTTTATTTACTTTTGTTGAGATATTTTGTTCACACCTTTTTTTTTGTCCATACTGAAGATCTCAAACTGGGAGATGTTGAAAGAAAGACTGGAAATGTTTATCTCCATTGAAGACACATTTTTGAATATTTAATACATAGCAGGATTTCTACTTACAGTTGGAAAAGAAAGTAGGAATGAAAAGCCAATGTTAGCAACTTAAAAACACTTAACGTTCCGGGGTGAGATCGCGACATAAGGTTTGTTATAATCAACCTTTCATCCAAATTGAAATAAGCTTTTTCAGGGTCTTGCCATCTTGAATGCACTAGCAAACCCACTGAAGTGGTCTCAACAGGAATATTTTCATAACTTCACGAAAGCCCAAAAGATCAATATAGCAACTGTTAAAAACGTACGTAGGGTTTGATCCTTTTTCACATTTTATACTAGCTGGCTTATTAGTTTTTCTTTTCCTTAGCCTGGAAACTCTTTGTTTAAACTAATTAGTTTGCCATGTTCTAAGCCACCGTACCGTATACTTTAAGTTTAAACTAAAGAAAGTAAATTGTAAATGGCTAGTGTACATATTATAGTTGCTATTTCATCTGTCTTTGTCTTGTACCCATTCTTTGTGTATTTTAATTTAGCCGATAAGCTAAGAGTAGTTGGTGTTATGTAGCCGACGAATTAACGAGTTACCATTAATCCGTCACCTCTACACCCACTCGTTATAGCACACCACAACGCTTTCATCCCTAGTATACTTTGACCCTACTACATTGCTTGTGAACCAAGAGGGATCTATATATATAATGCTTTTGTCCGCAATAAGGGCTTTACATCACGCCTAGTTGAGGAAGAGTGTATGAGAGATAGTGTACAAGGAGGGGGGTGATATAAAGTAATGTTTATGAGAGTGGGGTTTAGATGGCCATATTGTCCTACAAAAGTAGAAAAGTTATGGTCTATTTGTTCATATAAATGTCTACCAGTCTATCTGTCTGTCTACATGTTCGCTGTGAGCAACATATCTTGGAGCACTCGAATAATGTTATAGAATACATTCAATCTGTGATCGTTTCCCGTTGACCATAACAGCTGATACTATAAATTACTTGCTTTCTGTTTAATATTATTGTTTTACAGGTCGTTTATTGATTATATAAAGCTGAGGAAACTGACTAAGTGAGTGATTTGATTGAGTTGTGTTACCGTATAATTTGAGTAAGTGATCTTGTTCACCTTTAATGAATACTTCTTCATCTTTAATGAATTTTTGAAATTATCCTCTGAACTGCCATATTGTGGTTAGCTGAATATTTTCAGAGATTGGTCCAGTTAATGGTGACGAATGTATGACATGATGTGATAAAATAAAGTCTAGAAATGTTTCTCCCTTACTTGACAAAGCTTCCAAGAATATAGTGGCGGGGCGACACCGTCACTTTAAACCTCTTTCCGGTGGCGAACTGGCCATATTATACTGGCTCCTTCATTTTTAATTCCTTTAACACAATACTAGTTCAACAACACTCTCACACTGTTTTAAGTCCTTCATTGTGGTACTGGAACTCGTTTTACAATGCTTGATCTTCACTAGACCGAACGTGTGCCTTATGTCCTTGAAGTGTAAATTTTTAAGAAAAATCACGATTTTCTTCCAACTTGTTTGTTCGTCATTTCAACCAAATTATAATATTCTTGATGATTAAATTTTCTTAAAATGGTTTCTCAAAGTTCGTTTCATTTATTTAAACAAATTTTTTATTACAGTATGTTCGCAAACAGCCCAATAAAACCCGCCTAAAAAAAAATAGACATACTTTATTTTATTAAAAAATACTACAACTTTTCAACAGTCTGGTTCGCTACAGCTGAAACTGCATCTTTTTTTTTTATAAAATATATTGCTACTGGTACAACCATAATTTTGGTATGCTACTTTGGTATTTGCATCTATTTCTCCTGCACAATAATGAGCGCTGCATCAATCAGGATCTAATACTGCTGCTTAATTTATCTTTGTTTACCCCTTATAGCAGCACCCGTCATGTAACCAAGTTGGCCTTCTACTGAAAAATTTCAAAGTCTTTAATCAACTCAAAACTTACTAGCGACATATTATTAGTTGAATTACCTTCATATCACATTAGTTGTCCTATTGCCGTTCCAGAACCAAACGGCACTATGAGCCAGAGAGCACACTCAGAATTAGGTACTGCTCCTATTTCCTCACAACTCTGGAACAGAAATATTTACATCGTTCCGTATTCAAGAACTTTTGGATATATTGGATCTCTTCGTTTCTCTATTTACCAAACTTCGATTAACAAATGGTTGCCAGCAGCCGTGTAGTTCCAAGGTTAGAGTCATTTACTAATATCTTGATTGTTAGAATCAGTGAAAACATATACTACCTTAACATTTATAAATAATTATTGTCTCACTAGTTTATTCATTCTTTCTTTACTTAATTAAAATTAAAATTTTTGTTTTTATTCGTGAGTTTATCACCAGAATTAGTTTGCTCGATACTGAGCAAAACTAACAAACTATCTCCAAAACTTGCATAAGCTATCTCCATTGAGTACACTACTATGAACTAAAATGGATAATTTGTTAATTATTGAAGAAACACGTCGTTGCTGACCACCCTTTATTTAGTTGCATATTGTTTTACCTATATCATACTTGATGGAGAGAAAATTTAGATAAATAAATAGCTCAGAGCTAAATGTAACACCGTAAAATGATGCAATCACAAGTATATGTTCATGCCTAGAGGTTAAAACAAGATGATGATATCAATAGAAGAATTGGGCAATTATTCATTTCATTATTTCCAAAATAAGAAAATAAAATGTAAAAGAAGTTTATTTATGTTGTGTAACGTTTTAAACATTTCTAATTTATTTTTTAATCGACTGTTGGAGTGTCATTGAAGATTTTTTTAACTCATTAATCACATATGAGGGGAATTGTGATTTGGACAGTTCATAGATAGAATCAAGCAATAGAGCGGATAGAAATGTGAATGTCATTTTCCTATTCATGACTAGCAAATACATCTTTTTATGTTAACTCATTGTAACACCTAATCCAAGATACCCAAGTTACTGAGAGGTGTTTTATTCTATAAGAATATTAAAATAAGATATTACCTGGAAGGTGTAATCATAGTTTATTTATACATCGATACATCATTATTTTTAATTTGTTTTTATCTCTGGCGTGTTCTTGCTGTTCCTCTGAGCACAAATTTTGATTTCTTCTTGTGCATAACATTAGATATCACTTTTCTATTGCTCATTTGTTAAATTATTTCTTTCTTACAATATCATAAATGTTAGACTATATTTATGTTTAACAAAAATCTCAGGTTTAAGTTTAGGTTGAGTTAATATCGAACCGTAAGGTCCAAATTTTTACCCTATTTCCTAGGCCGTTGTCTGACTTAAAACTGTGGAAAATTAGCATTCTTCACAATTACAGCAGCTTAGCAGCCGCTGTCTAATATTTGAGATGCACAGTTATTGTAACAATAATAAAAATTGTAATAAAACAAGTAGCAAGGGGCTGGATTAGCAAGTAATAGCGCATTGGTCTTGGAAAACCCGGAGGTCGATGCCATTAAATTTTCTCGCCCTAGGAAGCTATCATCACACTTTCCGATAATGAGCGGTGTTTTCTGTAGTGTATTTAAAGAAGAAGTCTACAGTTCATCAGGATTTCTATCGTAAATCACCAGAATCAATTTGAAGTGTAATTAGTCACCAAGATCAACAAATTTGAAGAGTTAATTCTTCAAGTTCAACATTGAAGCGTTCATCAAAGCTAGGCCTCTAGCTAATCCATTGTTAGAAAGTGATCTAACTAGCCACATTGGAACTATTCACATCAGCGAACGGTACCGTTCTATGATCATCACGAACATCAACACTGACCTCGTTCGGTCACTCTATCGTCTAATATGCTATTTTGTTCTTTCTACAAGTAGTAAGGCATGTCTTCATTTTCATCACCAAAAATACCATTCACCATCAATTCCTATTACCATTACTATATATTGCTTGGGTGATGGCTTATCACGCATTATCTCACACATTATCAGTGCCTATGTTCCAACCCACAAAATAATACCACTGTCGCGACTTCTGCACGGCCAAGGCCTACCACCGCCGGCCTTGAAGTGGTGTTTGGAAAACAAGCTCCCGCATTGCTCCACCTCAGCATTTTCCTGCATAAAAAGAGTCCAGAAGAGTTCGCCATAATTAGTTTACCAATTTACACGATTATAATATCATGATTATTCGATCAGTCTACACCACGGTCTACGCCAGTTTACACTCGCCGAGTCAATTCTCCTTCTCTTTAATTTGCTATTTCTACTTTTACTCAATCTCCTATTAAATTGTTACTGTTAAAATTATAATATACTATTTAATGGTACCAGGAAATGATAGAGAAAGGTGAGAAAACCTGTATTCACAATTTATATTTTAACGGTTAGCAAGAAGAGAAGAGTGAATTGGAGGGCAGAATGGCCGAGCGAGGAGTAATAACGTCCTTAGCTTGATAAATGCCGAATGTTGTAGCGTTGGCTGATGTGAGTCGCCTAAAGTTTGACGAGGTTAATTTAAACTCTTGCTAGTTCTAAAGCTAGTGTGGTTATAATCTTTCAAACTTTACGCTTGCTAACTGGTCAAAGTTGATCTGGATCTTTCTCTTCAAAATTTATCTGGCGATTGATCTGTATTCTGGATGTACTATAGTTTGTGGATCGCTATATTTATGGAGCATTTCATACGCTCTTCACTTGACTTTCAGTCTCGTAGTTGTCGGAACAATCATAATAACTAATCTTGCTGGAGGGGTTACGATGGTTTGGACCGACCAACAGGGATTCACACACCTTACTGTGAACTATACTTCAAATTTCGTGGATCCTAGTACTGGGGCCCATACAAACAGCATTGATTGAAAGCTGTTGGCGACCAGTGGAGACGCCCGTGTTTTCCGCGGAGGTGTTCGTAACCATGGCGTAGAAGATCATCTGTGCGGACATCTTAGCTTGCTGTGGCTAGTATTAAAATTATTTAGTCCAGCACATGTGTAACGCGATTATGCTATGCTGCCTTATTTCCATTATAATATTTAATTACACTCCAATATAGGGGCGAGATTAGCTCAGTTGTAATGCACTGGGCAAGCAACGCGTAAGTCCTGGGTTCGAGTCCAGCAATGCTGCCCTTATATTTTCATTCCCTAGGATCCTCTACAGCTCACTGCCCGGTAATGGGCAGTGTTGCCTATAACGAGAGAACAGTTCTCGGAGGCCTACAGTGCACTGAGAAGGCTCCGAATATGGGGTAAGCTGCATAGGCCTAGAGGGGCTTTGATAGCACAGGGCTTGGACCACTCCGCAAGTTTTGTTCAATTCAAAGTAGTTTCTTAGTTTATGTTGCTCTCCTTTTATTCCTTCCGTAAATCAAAAATCCTGCTAGACTTGCCTGTTTCCTTGGGTTCAAATTATAGTTCCTGGTTCAGGACCTTGTTGCGATACAAAATACAAATTCTAGGAATTATTTGATATTTTATTTTTATTCTAGCACATTTCTTTTACTTAATGTTGACCGGTATCGGATTTTCCTTCACCGTCATAGTCCGATTAACCAAGACTTCCATTTTTTGAAGCTTCTATTCTCATCACCAATAAATTATGACGGAAACTTTAAAAAGTATAAATCAACTAATCCTAATCGGTCAGAATTTAGGAAAAGAAGCATAAAACCGGCGGATAAAACCTCATTATATATAGCTCAACATTGCAGCCTATCAGTATTCATCATGTATTTCATTTACTACACAAAATATCTTGTTAAAGAAATAAGATATATAATAGATGACAATAATCAGGGAAAGAACAAAGTAATGTACTTTTACAGATGTATATTTCGTTGGAAACTGCTACCATGTTTATAAAATGGATCACATCTGTTGGAATGATTAGTTTTGTTGATAGTTCTATGAACTATTTTTATTTTATTTTTGTACAACTATAACTATAACATTTATGTTTGAAATATCAATATATATTTATTATTATTGTTTATCTCTATAATAAAATGAACTATAAAATTTTATAACGTCATTTTATGTGTGGAATGTTAGTGTCATGTACGTATTGTTCTACTGGTGTATATTATTATTATGGTGCAGTTAAACATTACCAGAACGACTACTGTTTGTAATTATTTTATGACGCTTAAAATTCCCACTAATCTTATTTGATGATATTTTAAAGGCTTTAAAAATCTAACAGAATTATATTATTTCTTATTTATTAAGAATAGTTTTTTTAATTTAATAATTAAGATCAGATCTTTCATCTCGTACACTTTTTGGATAATCCCATATCAATCCATAAGCTATCAATTACAATTAATTGATGTTAATCATCCTAATATTTAGGTTTTTATCCGTCGTAGCATATTTGTTATTTCTGAACGGATTCGGAATTTCAGCCATCATCAGAGTATATCAAGTTCATGTAGAAAGTTGACTTCAACTAAGTGTTCCAGTCACGCAAGCACTTGTTGATTCATGAATTCTTGAAACAACACGTGCGATGGAGTGACAGAAATATAAGCTTGTGATATAACTAACTCTCTATGTGAACTTAATAGCCTTACTCTGACGAATGGGATGAGAATCGGAAACCGTCTGAAACAACAAAAATATAAGTATGCTTCGACGGATAAAATCCTACATATTTTCCAACTTTCGGAGTCATCCCCAGATTCAATTATTCTAATATTTAATCTCATTGTAGTTTTATTGAAATCCTCCAAAAAATAATTGCTTAATTCAGTAGGAAAGTAAAATGACCGAAATTCCAAAGTGTATCTTTGAAATCTGATTGCACATATACGACAGAAGAATAAAAGTTCGAACTGATCATTATCAAACGCCTACCATGGAATCAGTAAAAATAAATTACTATAATGATATATAAAAAGTACCGATCGTTTAGGCTTGGTAGTATCATCGACATTCAAGCCGCGTCCTTTCGCGACATTGGAGATCGCATCCTTCTTTTGGGACAAAAGATGTTTTGCCCTTATTGCCCCTTGGTAGAGAAGTGGTCAAGTCGGCGAAGGAAAGAGCCACGCCCCTTCTCTACCAAGGTTCAGTGCTCCATTTTCTTTCAAGGTGTAATGACGCTGAAGAGGCTCATAGCAATATGGGTGAAACGTCGGTTTCTAGCAAACATCGACGCGGTCACAACCCGGAAACGCCAATGTTTTTCATTGTTCTTATTATATCTTCATTATTGTAACTTATGATCCCTTTTTGGGATCAAAACCCTTCAAAAATCAATTTTTTTGGAAATAAATATATTTTTAAAATAAATATGTAGAGGTATGAGAGGTTTAATGCAGTGAGCATTCCAAGTTTAAATAAAGTAGTTTCTAGCCGTTTCCAAGTAGATTCCAAAAAAACTCATAACCTAATCTGTAAATTCGCACTTCTGATTAAAATTTGTTCTTTAAATTTGGATTTCTATCAATGCTTCTAATGTAAATTAATATTATGTAGGTGGTAAAATCATATTTTGCATTGAAGTGGTAGAATAGAACCTCTTCAGAAATATTGATTTCTTGTTAAGCTGGAATCATTTGTCTTTGGATGTAAATTAAGAAAACTGAATAAAAAATTACTTCGCTTTCATAGATTCTTTATATTTTTTACAAAATAGTAAACGATATTGATCTTGGAAAATCTATAACCACTGTACCTTGTTTTTCTGCTTTCATAGAAATATTAGAAGTGAGTAAACCTGTGTATCTGCCAGTGAATAAGTTGACCGCGTTCTTTGAGACAATAAGAGTGTGACGTGCTGGCAGCCCATCTGTAGGTATTTGATATATTAGAGCATATCCTGCATATATGCAGACTAGTCGAGCCACTAAGAGTTGTCTCTTGGCTTGGCTACATATTCAGAAACCGTCACGTTCTTTTACATGTTCCCTACTTTGCCACTACAACCAGTATAACAGAAGTAGGAACTATAAGGAGGGATGACTGCTGAATAAGAAGGGGGTAAAGAAGTGAGATGGAGCACACAAAAAAAAAAGAAGAAGTAGATGGCAAGGAGATATACCTTAACAGAGTAGAAGAACTTCCGTCCTATGCTATATATCGCTCAAGTATCTAAAAGTGCATGTATACAATTTATTCGTATCACGTTCTTTGGGACGGTAGGATATATAATATTGGTAAGGGTATTGTGACTTGTATGAAAGTTCTCTTACAGTGCACTTAGTGTTGTATTTGCATGAATAGTACACATTTTAGAGGTAGAACCCGCAGCTCGGGGCCTTCTGACTGCTTCTGAAGTTAAAGGGTCCATTTGAATTGGCCACCATCGTTCACTTTTATGCAAGCATGCATACTATTGGTGGACTATTGTTGTATTGACGGCCGGGTCACTCCACTCTCTGACCATTTTCCTACGTGTATCTAACCACCTATAAAAATAATATAATGCTACATCATTTTGTTCTCTTATTTTGCGTTTTTCCATAAAATGATATGTTGTACACCACATGTTCTTGGGCAGACATCACCATAAATATTTACATTATTAATGTTCATGCTCCAAAAATTAATTAGTTAAATTAAAATAATGCATTCTGAAACACTCACAGGACTGTCTATTGTCACAGTTCTGAAATTGTAGGAGAAAAATTTCAACTTGTGAATCTTCTGAGTATATTCAACTGTTGATCAAATTCTACGATTCAGTCATAGGACATTCATAGCTAGCACTGAAAGCGATCTAAAACTGATCAAACATCTATTTAGTAAATAGATGTAAATTTAATAATATAAACATTCATCTTAAAATATGAAAAATCTTGTTAACAATTGTTTCTTTCAATTCATCCATTCCATTCACTTACGTTCTTCATTATATTGATCACCCTCGGTAGGCCAGATCCCCGTTTACTCCAGAAGGATTCAATTATTCGAAAATTTAAATACACGGGACAACGGATCAGTATTTTCTACAATATTTTTGCGCGGCCCACTCTATTATTAAAAAAATAATAATTAGAAACAAACTCTGTTAATATTATCTTTTATTTTACTTTTTATAACTGCTGTTAGGGGGAAATACTGCCGATCGTGCCAGATTTTCTATACTGAGTTTTCACCGGAAATACACGTTTTGAGAGCCTCTGAGTACAGAAAAGTGGTTTTTGGAAAATGGTATGTATGTGTGTGTGCGTTGAGGAGTGGGGGGTGGAGATGTGAAAAGAATATATCAAAAAGGGAAGGGATTAGCTCAGTGGTTAGCGTGTTGGACTCCTACGCGGAGATCCCGGGTTCGAGTCCACTGCTTACCCCTTAGATTTTTTCTTCCTAGGAGCCTCTACAGCTCATTGTTCGGTGATGGACAGTGTTGTCTGTAGCGAGAGAACACTGTCCGGAGGCCGGCAGTGCACTGAGAAGGTCCGGCGCTAATGACCTTGATGTTTACGCGTCCTTAAATTAAAAAAAAAAAAAAAAAAATATATATATATATATAAAATAAAAAGATGCGGGAAACTCAAACTTGGTATTCCGTTTAGGTACAACAACCGCATCAGACACGAAGATTTCGAGCAAAATCTATCAATCGGAAATGCCACATTACTAAATGATTTTTTTTTCAGTTTTTAGTGGCTTTCTCGAAAACGACTCCAACGTTTTTCATTAAACATAGCATATCAGTTACGCATACAAAGAGCTATAACGTTATTTGAAGCATTTCTCCGGGAAAATTCATTTAAGGACACATGGCGATAAAACGGGCGATTACGGTTTTCTCTGAAGCGCAATTTCAGTTTATTACGCAATTCTCATCATCTAAAATAATATTAATTAGAATTAAATATGTTGTCGAAATCCCCAATTTTGAAGAAAATCGGATAACCGGAAGTGTGCTTTACTGAAAGTAGTGTTCAATTTTTTGCTATTTTCTCTAAAATGGCTCCATCATATTCTTTAAACTTGAGAAGGGGTGAGATTATGGTTTCTTCTATAGTGCTATTTCACAGTTCAATAATGTGTTATATAATTCTTCCAACTAAATAATATTAATTAGAATTATGTAAGTTGCCAAAACTACCGTTTGAAGAAAATCGGTTGACCGGAAGTGCGACTTTACTGAATAGGTTTTTCAGTTTTTTGTGATTTTCACCATTAAATTGCCGACAGTTTTAAACACTGATAAGAATTGTAAGTATGAAGAAAATTTGTTTTGTTATTAATTACTTCATTTGCGACAATTTTGTCGCAGACGACAAGATGGGGGGATTGCAAACATTATTTGAAACGCAATCTAAGTGCAAACGGTTTATTCGGATCAATCACTGGCTCAATGTGCAGCATATAGTTAGGGGTAGAGGTAAACGAAAAGAATGTTTAATAATTAATAAAAATAAACCTCTTAAAATTATCCAGAGTTTCATGATGCTGATAGCCTAGCCCTACACTTGGCTACATATAATGGATATGAGAAGGTGAGAGATTTAGAGATAATGGATTTTAGAGAAATAAACTAGAATATATGCTAAACACTGTATAATGAAAGAACACACAAACTGCAAGGACTTTACACGTATATAGAAGTTAGGCAGCGAAAGATATATAAAGAGACAGACTGGGTGAATGATGAGAAAGTAGTAGAAGGTTGCTGACTAGTTGTTAATTGGTGTCAATTGTCCTGAACTGTACTGCTCTCGCTCTATTTATTTGAATTGAACTGTCCCTTCCTAGTCTGGCCTAGGTGGGGAGTAATTTGATCCACTTACTGTGCTTCTCCGTTGTTCGGATCCTATGAATCTTAAATCTATGATGATTTGGCTCCCTTTACACGTAACATTCATGGTTCTACAGTATGAATTAAAGAACTGAAATTTAAAATGGATGGGTACCACTTTCTAAAAAAAAAACACTTGTTCCCTTCTCAACGAGATGCGACATGAAAAAGAGTCTACCCAAAATATTTATATCGACTCAGTAATGAATGCAATGGTAGCTTTGATAGAATCATTTTTATTGGCCACAAGCCAATGGAACTCATTAATTTTCGGCTTATTTTTGAGTAAATTCAGTAATAAATTTCAAAGATTGCAGTAAATCACCATTGCTAGTTGAAAACTTTTAATTAATGCAAAGGTTAACGTCACTTCAGTAAATATTTTTTTAAAAAAAAAAAAAAGATCTGATTAACAGCAGTTTTTACAATCTTTAGAAATCTCACTAAATTTATCATGGTTTGGGAATAATCACAGGGAAAAAAACTTTCATTTTTAAAACTAGAACCGCTTCTTTCACTGTCTACGAAGAAGATAACATAGAGTGGTTGTCAGTTCGCATTACAGTTTCAGTCAACACGGACGGTATTATCTACTTGGGTTGTTTTAAGTTAAAACAAGATTTCTTTTCTTTTTCATATTTTTATTTGAAAATATTGAGGTAGACTTGTCAGGAATTAAGTGCTCTTTTATAAATAAGTGCAACTCACTGCCTTCACAGCTATTTCTATTTATTTAAAAATTAAGTCAGTGTTTATGCTTAAAAAACTTGTTACTAAAAATAAAGCTTTAACATAATATAAGGGAGCCCCCTTATTTTAAGTAAAATATTGAATTTAATATTCAAAATTGATGACTGATAAATATTCTTTTGGAAAGATTTTTGTTTTATAATTTATAGTCTGTGGTGAAGGACGAAGCCCTAGCTAACCGAAGTCTACATGGACCCATATGACTACCGATAGCTTGGAGTCTTCTCAATGCACTGCCCAGTTGGCCGTGTTTTCTCCTTACAGAAAACATTGCCCTTCATCTATAGAGGCTGTTAGGGCTAGAAAAGCAGTGCAGCGCTGCAGGACTCGAAACTGAAACCTGCGCGCGATGACCTTAAAACAACAAAATACTTTTGTATGTCCAGTTACTAAGACCAATTTAGTCATACCCAGTCATATGTATGAGGCTCCACTAAAGGTTATTCAACGCCAAGGCATCCAATTCTACCTTTAATAGGTTTTAGAAGGAGAGAAATGAGTGAGGAAGTGTTTTTGAGAAATAATCTAGAATAATACTGCTGAACACTGTATAATTAACTAGAGATACAAAACTGCCAGGACTTTACACGTATATAGAAATTAAGTAGCGAGAGATTTAAACTGAGTCAAGAGAAGGGTTGGTTGCTGATGCGTTTTAACTGCTGTATAAACTGTTTTAAAGACTGTACTTTGAAAGGCTAGCGCAGCTATATATACATATATAGGGTCTCCCACTCTAGTCTGGCCTAAGTAGCGAGGAAATTTTCAATTTTGTGTCTCTCCTTCTGCTTTAGATGCCTTTCTTCGAATTCTATCACATAACTGTTAAAAATCCTTAATGTTATATTTTTAGATTCTTCTATTGATATATAAGTGAAGACTAAAATTTCGTGAATGTTATAAGTTTGAAGAAAATGTGTCCCTTATAATTATGTAAATTGTATTGAGAAATTCGTATGTGTTTCACACCAGATTGTTTTATGGAATAATTTTTACTGTTTACTATGGATAAATGTTGGAATAGAAATGACAAATTTATGCATAGTAAATTGCACTTGCATTTAGATTAGGTTTATGGAAAAAATAGGTTTATGGAATATAGAGTATACCTATATTCAAATAATTCATCAAATATTATTGGCAATATAAGATAAATAATTGAATGGACATCTGTTGCATCTGGTTATGATAATTGGTCGTTAACCTAAAACCGTCGTCATCGTCGTTGTTGTTAGAACCATTATCGTAGAATTTCAACTAGCGATGGGTAATAATACTGCACAGAATTGTTACATTACCTTCAAACTATAGGTTATAGTAATATCAGTAAAACAATAGTAATCCTTATTAACTGAAATAGTTTCTATACTATTATACTATTACATTTATTGTAAATTGTTTTAACAGAAATATATACTTATAGATCTAAAAAAACAAATTTGTCTATTAGATAGAATGTTTTTCAATTTTATCTTCGCCTAGAATTCCTATGAGTTCTATTGATCTAAATATTTTTTTGTCTCTGTGATAGTGCAGCTCGAGGTAAATGTTAGCTATTTATTATGTCGCATCTCCTTTATTCAATGCATATAGATTAGATATAGATAGGATTCTTTTGTTGCAAAACTGAGAAAATTCTTCATTGCCACACAAAAAAAATCTATGACGAAAAGTTCGAAACTGCGAAGATGAAATGCGATGATAATATTCAAAGCCTTATTTAAAAATAATGGCCTGCTCTGTTATTATTGAGGAACATGATCAGTTTTAACTTTTAATAAAACAAAATTTCAGTGATTTTTTTTCCGTGATAGCCTGCTTCTTTTTATGATCATCGACCGGTTTCGGGCGTTCGCCCATCATCATATTGTTTTTGTCATAACATTGTGTTAACTTGGACTTGCACAGGGCAAATTTAGCTGATACATTCAAGAGTGTGTCAACTAAATTTGCCCTGTGCAAGTCTATGTTATCACACTATTTTGACAAAAACATCCCGATGATGGGCGAACGCCCGAAACCGGTTGATGATCACAAAAAGAAGCAGGCTATCACGGAAAAAATATCTCCGATACTTTCCAGCTCTGCGGAGCTAACCACCACAAAACAAAATCTACTCGGCCAACGTTTCTTCTTATAAATTAAGACACCATCAGGGCTACAAAATAACAAAAAGCAATGACTAAACAAAAACAACAAACACACTTCCCCTTTACACTAATAATACTAATAATTTCTTTTATGAATGTACATTACCTGAGTTGGTAGACATAATATTACTGTTATAATTATTATTCATCTCTTTTGTATAATAATAGGGGGGTGGTGTTCGTTGTTTTTGTTCAGTTATTAATATTTGTTGTTGTTTTTTTTTTGTACCCCTGATGGTGACATAATTAAAATGACGAAATGTTGGCCGAGTAAATTTTGTTTCAATTAAACTGACTAATTCATTAAAACTTTCATTTAAATTTGACTGAATAATCGGCAACAGTAATTGTAAATTTATTGGTCAAAATATCAACACAGTTTAATGGGAACATAATTAAACAAACAATTTATCTGCTAAGGTGAAAACTTTGTACAAATTTGCTGCTGATAGGGAAAAGAAAATCTCTTAGTCAAATACTTACGAATCCTTTCCTACTAATTCCATATTAATGGAACTGGTTAGTACTCGACCCAGATGCTGATCTCCTAGCCATCAGACCTACTTCTTGCAATCGTCTTCGAACAGTTCATACGGGGTGAGTCATCATCGAATTTGTAATAAGTTATCCCAGAGTTTTGTAATCTCCTCATATCGAAAATAGTTTATATGAAACCATTAACTTCTTTTGTTCGATACGTGAGATACTAGAAGCCATTTTACTTAACATAAGGTTCCATAAAATATATTCATTAAGAATCTCTAAAATGAATCAATATACTTGGAACGAATATTTAATTTAAGAAAAGATTGTGGAGAAAATTAATTTAGAGAGACTGTGAAGTAAACTTATCTCCAAAACAGAATTTAAATTATCATCAATCATATTATGCAATCTCATGTTTGCCATGTTTAGCGGAAGAATAGATTAAAATTTTACATCAGAATAATTCTTTTTAAAGTGCATCTTGTACATTGTATTTATGCAATAGGATATTATTACATCCATATTATTCTATTTTTTTTTTTTCTAAGAAATAAAATAAATAATAGCAAATAAATACCTTAACAGCTGTTAAGATGGGGCAGGTACTTTTATTATTCAACAACACCTTCTAGTATCCATACGTGGATAGTAAATTTCATGCCAATATCTTACACAAATCTCTTAATATAAATAAATATAAGACCTGTACGTGAGAACTTGCTTCAATCGTGCTGCTACACCACATACACATGCAGGCAGGCGCACATACACACGGTCATATATATATATTCATTCCAAAAAAAAAAAAATATATGGATACCGTTATATGGCCATTATTTTTAAAATAAATGTTGGCTAAAGAATTTTTAAATATATTTATTAATATTGGAAAATATGTTTGTAAACAACTTTTTTTTTAAACTTTTCACTTCAAAAACATCTAACATCCTTTTTATCAAAAAATTAGAACACTTAGTTGAAGTACACCATGATTAGAACATATGTTATTTTTCATATGGCTCAAAATTGGCACTTTTCTATCTGTCCAACATATTCGCCTATCAAGTTTGATTTCTTAAACGACGAATGTTTATTCCTAAATAACTAATTATGTAACTAGAAATAATTCGAAAAATGATTTCACAGTTTAACATCCCAATAAATCTCTCTTTTATAAATGAAGAAATAAAATAGGTTATTCTTGATATGTGGATATAAATAGAGCACCTAACTATATCGATATATTGTAAAATGAATGTTGAGGTTCGATAAAAAAAACAACTCTTTTTTCAAATTTTCACCAACGTTTCGACAAATTTATTGACTTCTTCAGCGTCTATACAAAGGTTATAAAGCAAATAAAAAATAAAGAATACACAAATATATAAAATTAAATTGAACTATAATATAAAAATATAATCTAAATAAACACGTACATAATACTATTATATATACCTATATAGCAAATTTAGAAATTTATTTTAAGCCATTGATATTATTGCAGAACTAATCAGAATTAAACTACATCTCAACTCCCAAAATTTTAAAAATATGTGGTGTATGAAATTGTAAATTTTTCTTTTTTAATTTAAAAACCTGTAGTTTAACTTTTGATATATAATCATCAACTGTTAAGAAAATAGGATTTGGCAAGGTTTTTAAAGTGTTAGGAGAGCGGATGGGAAATCCAATCAAAGAAGACCCTGAAGAAGGCAATAAACCAGCCCAAACTTCGGTGAAAATTTGAAAAACAGTTTTTTTTATTTTTTTATAAATCTCAACGTCCATTTTACAATATCATATACAGAGTCGTAACGAATATCAAAACATTAATATTGATATAGCTTATGTTTTCCACAAGTTTTACGTTTAGTTAAGTGATTAGTGCTTGGTCTCCCGGAGTTCCGGGTTCGAGTCCAGTGGTGCCCTTAGATTTTTTCTTCCTAGGAGCCTCTACAGCTCACTGTTCGGTGATGGACAGTGTGTCTGTAGCGAGAGAATGTCCGGAGGCCCGGCTTTTGCCACTAATGGCCATAGATGTTAACGCGCCTTAAAATTAAAAAAAAAAAAAGGTTCATTTATTCAAAATGTTTTATTCAACAAAAATCGTAGTTGAAAACAAATTAATTTTGACAATTTCTTCAAAAATGCAAATTAGATAAGGAGCTTGTCGTTCCAGAAATTACTGATCTAATAAAATAAACAACCTGGAATTTTATCCGTCCAAGCATGCTCTCTTTTATTAATTCTGAGCGTTTTCGAACTCCGGGTATGCTTATGAAGTTCTCATAGAGAGATGACTTCAGTTTTATGTTTTATAATTACTTAAATTTGAAGTTAATTTTGTACGTGATAATCATATTCTGAAATTCGTTGAATGCATACAATAAAAAGAAACATGCTACGACGAAGAAAATGCCAGATTTTTATGACTTTCGAATCCGCCTCTGTTGAGAAAATTCCCACGCTGGAGACTTCATGTTGCTAATACCAACCGCACGGACGCTCTCAATCGGCGAATCTTTAACAAGTTGTTACCACAAGCCCATAACAGACTACTCTGCGACCAGCATCGTCACTCTTCGTTAGGCCATTTCATCTTTCTATATCCTCTTTTTCCTCACAAATTAACATTAATATAATGTTGTGAACAGTTGCAGCTATGAGTTAGTGTTTTCATTTTCAACATCCCTGTTAATGTTTCCATTCAACATTTCCTGCTACCATGACGATACTCCTCAACCCATATAACCAAAACATTTTATTAAAAAATTCAATTATTGAATTGTTTTTTGATCATGGAGATAGTAAGAAGTTGATTTTACCATTAATAGCTTAATAACTTATGAAACGTAAGGCATACGCAAGTTTGGTTCTTCATTACGAATGGAGAGAGAGACGAGAAATATTGTTTTATTAAAAGTCTCGTTGGTGGACTAAATTTAAATTTGCCGAAATTCTTCTTTGTGGTCTCTCTTTATGGTGAAATTGTTCTTTAGTGAACAAACCGTTCCTGTCATCCTCCCATACTTTAACACAGAAGTGCTGATGAAGACTACTCAGTTTGGAGGCGGTGTAGCGTCCTTTCTATTAATCACCGTGGAACTTATATTGATAATAAATTGGAAATTACCATTTTAAAATAAGCAAAATGAAATTATTCGAAAGTTATCACATACTTGTGAGATATGTATGGAAGTAGTTATAATTTGTTCGTTTACAGAAAGAAGTAATATTACTTTTTAGCATGTATTAACTTTCAATGCAGTGATTATTTTTATATATTTCCAGAAAAAATAACTATTAAAAAAAACCACGACAAAACGAAAAAATCGCGTGAAGCTCAAAGTTAATATTCTGATTAGATACTTCTACCAATCTGGCACGACAGAGTTTCAGATAAAAATCTATTAACCATAAGTGCCGTTTCAATGAAAAACTTTTTTGTTTATTTATTTTTTATTTTCTGGGTAACAACTTCAGCGATTTATTGTTGTGGTTGGTTCCGCAGAGCTAGAATATTTGCAGGGTTATGAGGAAACTAATATTAAGCATTCTTCTAATTTCCACTTAAATAACACAATGCATGGTTCTAATACATAATATACAATGTAATGTACATTAAATGAATTGCTAAAATTCTAAGTTTCCAGAAAATCAGTAAAACCGGATGGAATAGGATCCTAAGAGAGGGATCCATAGCAGAGAGAGAGAGAGAGAGAGAGAGAAATGACAGGACCACTCTCTCGGACCAGAGTGGGAGTTCTCGGCCTAGACTGGGTGAAATTCCTTAAATACAGCGACGGGAGATATACGAGATATAGAGCAGAATTCACTTGTCGGTCACAACGTGTCATCTACCTTATTCTTTACCTCTCTACCATTCTCTGTTATTTTAGTGTAAAGTCCAGGCAGTCAGTGTCACTTTTTCATTGTACAGTGCTCAGCCAAATCTAGTTTATCAATCTGAACCAAACCATTTTCTCTCCTTCATTATACCCATGATTTAAATAGGATCCTAAGAGAGGGATAGCATAGCAGAGAGAGTGTGAGAGAGAGAGAGAGAGACAAAAATGACAGGACCACTCTCTCGGACTAGAGTGGGAGCTCTCGGAGTAGAGTGAGAGAAACGGCTTAAATACAGCGATGGGAGACATACGAGTCATATAGCGGAGTTCACTCGGCAGTCACAACGTGTCATCTACCTTACTCTTTACCTCTCTAACATTCTCTGTTATTTTAGTGTAATGTCCAGGCAGTCAGTGTCACTTTTTCATTATACAGTGTTCAGCAATGTCTAGTTTATTAATCTGAACCAAACCATTTTTTCTAATTCATCATACTCATTATACCGGTCAAAGGACCTTCCTTTGACCTCCAGTCATCATTGCATTTAAAAGAGATGAGATAGTTATTTAAAATGAGGGGAGAATCATTATATTTAAATGGTACGCCTTATATGGATAAGGAGGAGATAAGAAAGAGATATTCCTTGTGTAACCTCAATACTAGAGAGGATATTGTACATTTTTTAGCGGTTTGCCCTATTCTTGCAGAATTTCGTTTGCGTTGCCTCGGTGTTCGTTTCCTAACTTTGCACTCTTTGCAAGTCCTTCTTAATGCTTATAACTATAAGGGGCTCATTAATTTTGCTCGATCTGCCTGGCGGTATCGGTACCAGCTTGTGCAGGAACTTAAGTTTTGATTTCTGTTTTTTTATTAAAATATACATATATATATAATTTTCGTTTTTTTTTTCTTTTGTTTTGTTTTGTTTTTCAATGTCTACTCGTTTTTGTTTTTTTTAATTTTTCACTTAATTTGTTATTTCAATATTAATTATTAATTAACTTTTCCATCATTAATTTCAATATTGTATAGTTTTTTATATTTCATAATATTTCCTTTTTCCAGTGTTATGTATTATTTATTTTCAGTTTGTATTTTTCTTTCATTTTCTTATGTATCATATTAAAGAAAGTAAACTCGTTTATTATAACAATAGAATAGTATTTTTGATAAAATATTTAAAACATCTTTCTCCAGCTGACGGATAATTCCAAGCCGTAAATATTATGTATTAATCTTTCTGATTATGTAAATTTTTAAATAAAATATTATTATTATTATTACTCATTATACCGGAATTGTATGTTTTACACATATTGATTAATGTTTCCACCTTTATTCAACTTTACATCTTTGCATAATAACCGTCTGATTTGGGGGGGGAGGGGATGTTCTCTAAAAAGTTTCAACTATTTTCCTTGAAATTTCATATGGTATCTGCATTATTATTATAAACATTTTTGCAGGAAAATATGGTCAACTTAAGAAAATATCGGTTAGCTGAATAAATCATTATGGTCGATTCCCCCCCCCCCGAGGCGTCCCTAATTTGCAAAACCATTATTTCTGTATAGGTGATAGTAGCGCAGTAATGTGGACTGTAATGAAACTACGTTTAGCTATTAAGGCTTAAAACAAAAATGTGAATTGCTGCTCTCCACCATTAAATATCGTTCAATAGAAATTCCCTGTTTTTATGAAAACTAAATTTGACAAATAAAATTTGTGATAATTGCAATAAAAGAGAGTCGTCTGATCGTTTCGCAACAGATTTGTTTTTTTTTTAGGTATTTATTTAAATATTGGAAATCATTTTTTTATTTGGAAGTGAAATAAATTGTGTAGTTCTGTTTCGATGAATGAGAAATATTCTTTCCATTTTTCATAGAATTCATTTCCGAGTTTCAGCCATGATGCTATTTCAAACAGACATCACGTCAACTTTATTTATATATAATTATTTATAAACAAATATAAAGTTAGTTAAGAAAGAAATATATTAAGTAAATAAAACAAGAAATCTAATCTCTTATTTATAAGCAAGTGTAGGTATTCAAAAGGTTACTTAAACATTTTGTATATGTTAGTGAGATAGGGCAATATGCGCACGTCCCTTTGTATACATGTGTGCGTGTATATTTAACATGTGATGCGGTTAAACCACAAATAAACATGACGCAGTATATAACCTGCTATATTTGTTGAGTTACTGGGTAAACAGTGAGCACCTCAGGCTGACCTGTGGCTAACCTCCTCTACACTCTATCTGTCAAAGAATCTTTCGCGCTCTCTCTCTTACACACACACACACACACACACATATATATATATATCTGTCTCTCTCAGTTTAAAAAAAAAAAAAAACGAAGAAAAAATGAAAGAACTCTCTTAACAAGCAGATCGCCACGTGGGACTTATATGAATCATTGACCATTAACTGTTAATAAATTAAAAAAATTATTTATACATTTGGAATATTTGTTATTTGTAACGAATTATTTTATCCAAATAGAATAATAAATTATTATAAATCCGGTTTATTGAGACGTTGCGTCTAATATATTTCCACTCATCAGTACATTTCAGTTGACATGAACGTCGGTTGAATTGATGTCACTTTCTCTTTTTAACCATCTACGCCCAGCTTAAAAATAATAATTGGAGTGAGTTTAAACGGATCAGAAATAACCATATTTCTGTCTAATTTTTTTTTTTTCCGGCGCATTGACAGCAGTGGTCATTAGCGCCTTTCACACAGTTTTCTTCTCTAACTTTGTCCGAGCTAAAGCTGGGATAGCACTATTCTTCATTACCTTATGGCAACCAACGCAATACCTTGTCTAGCAAGGTAGATGGTGCTTCCGGTTTAGATCACAGTTCCACGCATCCCCTCTTACATCATCGAACCGGTCGACGAGGAGGAGTGCGAATATCTTGGTTGTGCCATCCCTTTATCTGTGAATCATTTGGATGGTGTATTCTTACAGATGAATAAGTATATTGAGTTTCTTGCCTACAATGCTTTTTATTGTATTTCACATTTTTATTCATATTTCCAAACTTAATTTTATCTTCTAAGATCTTAAACTTACTATCAGGAAGACTCAACTCTTTTTCATTTTATATTTTCTTTTCTAAAGGCTATTTGCGTGTTGAGGAATACTTAGTGAATTTTCTTCTCCCTGAAAGTTTCCTAAATCTATTTAGGGTGTAGTACTCTTATAAATATTCCTACCCCCCTTAAAATGAATTAAATCTAAAAAATATATACACTATTTACACTCATTCACACAGTCATTTACGCCAATAAATACATTCACACCAATAAATACATGCACACTAATAAATACGATCGTACTAATAAATACATGCATGCTAATAAATACAAGCAAACTACATTCACACAGAGGGGAGAGTACTCGATATTCCTCTCCCCTTTCATTAAACCAAACCTAAACCTAGCCTAGACTTTATAGTAATATCCAATTCTTTTCAAAAAAGCAAATAGCCTCGTTTTATACGAAGACCCTTCTACTAGCATTGCGCGCAAATCATGTGGCAGGCCTGCCTGTTTCCTGTAGTGTCGCAATGCCTGACATCCTTCCAAATATGTCATAGACAGTCAGACAGTCAGACTTTCTCTACTCCATGAGTATCTCGGTCTTATAGACCCTACGAGGAGATGACCATGTGTCAAACGAGTATATCCAATCCTCGGCCTTGTGATTATGACAGATTCACGCCACGGAATGTTCTCAGCTGGTGCATTTCGTACATTTGGTTTAATCTCTTTCCATTTTTCATTTGTTTGGTCCCCACTGGTGCTGCCATTTTTTGATAATACTTTCTTATATTTCTGTCTAATTTTACTATTTGTTATTAAACACAGTCATTCGTTTTTTTAATGTTAAATCATATCCTAATCTCATATTTCATTATAATTTTTACTTTCACTTACTGTTGTGTTAAGCTAAGAGGAAGTAGTGCAATCGTGTCAAGTTTTCGATATTAAGTTTTCACCGGAAACACACGTTTTTTGGGTTTCTAAGTCAGAAAAAAGTTTTTAAAAATTTGTGTGTGTGTGTGTGTGTGTGTGTGTGTGTGTGTGTGTATGTTTTGTGCCAGCATAACTGAAAAAATGGAAAATTGCAGAAAGTTCAAAACTTGATATTTTGTTTAAGCACTAGCAGAGGATCTGACAGTGTGGTTTTGGTCATTATTGCTCTATTGGAAGTACCACTTTACAGAATAGCTTTTTTTATTTAATTTTTTGCAAGTTTTCCCAAAAATAAACGGCTCCTACGATTTTCATATTTTTATCATCTACAAAAAAAGATGTACAATTTTTATTTTAAACATCTTCCCGGAATAATTCATTTATAGATGCTTTTCATGGGTTGTGCTTTCCTATAAAGTGCTATTTTAATTTATTGTATGATTCTATTATTTAGATAATATTAATAGAATTAAATGTGTTGCCAAAATTGAGTTTGAAGAAAATCAATTGACTGAAAATTCTGCTTTACTGAACAATTTTTTTTTAGTTTTCTGAGATTTTCTCCATGAAGACACCAAAGGGTGTCGTTAAACTTGGTATACCAAGTATATATCACACGGGGACCTCACACTTTTCCTTGAAGCGTTTTTTTCGAGAAAATTAATTTAAAGGGGGTTTTGGAAAGCTATGAAATTGTAACAGCAACCAAAGAGAAGCTTAGCAACCAAAGAGACCAAAGAGAAGCTCAACCACTCTCTCGGACTGGAGTGGGAAAAGCTATATAAATATAGCGAGGAACAGTCCATAAAAACACAATTGAATTCAGTTTCAGTTACTACGTGTCATTTTCATACCATTCTACCTTAAAACATTTCTCTATTGTAAAGTCCAGGCAGTCTGTATCACTTAATTTAATATATTAGTTAACCAGTGTTAACCAAGTCTTTTTCTTATATCATCATCCAGACCTAAATTCTCTCCACCTAACACAGCCATTATAAGATTATGCTTTTGTAATGATATAGCAATGTCAAAGCCTTCACAAAATATAACAAAAGGAAAGAATAATTTATAACTAGTGGCCCCACAGCCGGCCGCTGCCTTTTCAATACAAAGGTTATCAAAGACAAGCACGATAAAGCCTGTCTACTGAACAAAGCCACCTGGTCTTGAAGTCGCCGATGGGCGACCAAATCTGGCCACTGACCTGAATCACTGGTCGCTGACCTAACCAAGGTCGCACGTACTAGAGAGTCTAGTGTGAGAACTTACTTACACACTTGACAGTGTGTGAGTAAGACTAATATAAACTTCGTTCCCACTGGAATAGGGTATCCTTATCAGAGTCATCATACGAGATAGCCACATCATTGTATCAGTATCATTTTACAGCAGCGTTATGCTTGATTCCGAGCGCGCCCTTTACAGGTTTTACTTATAATTATTTTCATAGTTGTGCATATTAGTTTATTTATTATAACATCTTAAATTATTTGTTATTTGACTCTTAAAATATATTTTTTTCTCAAATCATATTATATTGTAGTTACCATTAGGCTCATTCAAATTCTTTAAAATAATTCTATTTTTATAAATTCAGTGTTAGTAATTCAAGCAATAACTCTCTAAACAACTTCCGCCTATAAATCCCTTCAAGACCTCTAACTTCATACCTCCGGAATCACGACAATTGATTCCACTTCACTTTCCTAAAAAAAAAAGGTTGTTTTTCAAGTTTAGAATCTCCATTGAGATAACTTGTAAACATCTAGATATATTTAGTAAAAATTATATGCTCGGAAATAACTCTTGTCACTTAACGGAAATTCTGAATCATTCTTGAAAAGCTGAGCAATATAAAGTTCCCATTCTTACAGGCACTCTTGAACTGTAGTAAGCGGCTTATCTTGTTCATTAAATAAACCTTCTTCGGATACTATGGTTTCGGTACTGCCCTGAAAGGCCTGAAGTTTTTCCATTTTTTTTTTTTTACAATCATTGGTAAAAAAAATCTTTCTTGGCTGCTCGAACCTTTCTTTTGATTTCCTTGAACACATGATCCCTTGTTCTTTTTTGTGTCCATAAGCTTCAAGATGTCCTCTGTCACCCACTCTTTCTTCGCAGTGTGCTCCACGATTTTAAACAAAGCTCTGCCAGTTCTTTAAAGTTTGCATACAACATTAATCTGATATCATTCATCATTCGTCTGAACCTGTGGCATTTGTTGAAATCTTGAGGTTAGTTCTTCAGCTTCCCGTTCCTCGAAAATCTCATCATGGAGTATTAACACATCGACTTTACCCTTTCTTCGTTTTATCAATGTTTTCAGTTTTAATCTAAACTTAGCAACAACAGGGTTATGCTCTGAATTAATGTCAACTCATGGGTATGTTTTGGCAGATTTTGACAGCATTTACAAATCTTAGATTAACTAATACAAAGTCAATTGGATTGCGGAACATTATGTGTTCTGTACGTGCATATAACCGTCGTGGAGGTAATTTGAAATAAGTGCTCCTGAATATGCATCTTGACACCGAAGTATGAGATATGACCTTCATGTACTACTGACGACGCTGCTACCACCCTGGTGCGTATGCTGGTTTGTCCCGGAAATAAATCCGGATACCATTATAAATGGTGAGCATACTCCTATTCGCCACCTGAGGAAGTGCCCGATGGAAGACTAGCAAATCCATACGGGAAGTTCTTATTATATATCTATAATTAATTAAATTAAAATACGAGTATATCATTATGAATAGCATTTTGACAAGAACAATTAGAAAACAGTGAATTCAAGAGATGAAAAAAATATAGGTTTGCAATGTAAACAATTTCCATTAGTTTTTTGAAATTACTATTTTTTCAAATTCTGTTTTCATTAAACTGTCTGAAATTCTTCTTTACTCTTTGTCAGTGAAAAGTAATTTATATTTATTTTTTCTTTCTTTTTTTATTTTTTTTATTACTAGAAACATTTTTGTTTAATATTAGTTTCTTAAAGTGTAATTTAAATACATTTGACCTTATTTTCCAGTATACTGAAATAATAAGTTCTCTCTTCTTGTTTAACTATTTTCTCACTTTGTATATTGAACTGACGAAACAAAAAAACTTGTCCAGAGAGTTTTAAATGAATTCTAGACATCGGAAAATTTTGTGAAATGTTTCAGTAGAAAAGAAATCTGGTGTGAAACACTCACACAACTTTCTCTTACTCCAGTAGTCAAAATTATACTTGACAAATGTTATAGTTAGTGTACCAAATTTGATGAAATTCGTCGAAAACTGAAAAATCTGTTCAGGAAAAGCGCACTTCCGGTTAACTAATTTTCTTAAAAATTTCTAGTTAATTTTATTTGGATGATAGAATTGTATAATCAACTATGATAGCACTTTAAACAAAAACATAATCTACCCCCTTCCCTAAAAGTGCCCTTAAATGAATTTTCCTAGAGAAATGTTTTAAATAAAAGTTGTAGCTCTTTCTATGCGTAGTTTATATAAATAAGAAGTTTCAAGAAAATCATCGAAACCATTTTTGAGAAAATCGCGAAAAAGTGAAAAAAACCATTTAGTAAAGTGGTAAAGTAAACGCATTTCCGGTTATGCGATTTATTTCAAACTTAGAATTTCAACAATATATTTTATTCTAATTACCATTATTCAGATGAGCGAATTGTCCAATTAATTGAAATAGCACTTAAGATGAAAACCTAATCCCACCCCTCCCCCAAAAGTGCCTTAATGAATTTTCCTAGAGAAATGTTTTAAATAAAAGTTGTAGCTTTTTGTATGTGTAGTTGATGCAATAAGTTTGAAAAAATTCGTCGGAGCCATTTTTGAGAAAATAGCAAAAAAGTAAAAAAAAAAGCAACTAGTAAAGTGGTACTTCCGATTGTGGAATTTTGACAGATAACGTAGTGTCAGATCCCACGGTGATACCTTAACGGAATATCAAGTTTGAACTTTCTACGGTTTTTCATTTTTATGCTATGCTGTTCACACACCTACACACAAACCATTTGCTAAAAACCACTTTTTATTTGGACTCAGGGGACCTCAAAACGGATATTTCCGGTGAAAACTCGATATCGAAAATTTGACACGATTACAATACTTCCTCTTACTAGGAGTAAGAGAAAGTAAAATTAATGTATTTTAATATTTTCCCTTCTGTACTTTTTAACATGCAATTAATGTTTTACAAATTTTTCTATAATGTAGACCAATGAAATACAATTAAATTATATAAAATGATTTAAAAAAAAAAAAAAAAAACCTGAATAATTGAAGCATAAAATTTTATAAATTTCAGTAAATGTACATTTTGTAAGATAATATGTTTGTATAGTTCCATATTATGAGAGGGCCCTTCTTGTATTCAGTAGTAAACAACCGGCCTGGAATTTTCTACTCATGTGAAATGGGAGGAAGGCAGCTCTGCCAGAGATAATCGGTATACAGCCTCCCCCTGCCGCCTCCACAACTTCAACAGCCATGCCATCATTGGCTTCCAGCATTGTTGGGGCTAGTGTGCTTCTTTTTCGATAGAAATTCCATCTCTGTGTCCCCATATACACAACGTAATGGAATATTTTCGAGTTTTTTTTTTTTTTACTAGCATATATGACAGAGATGGTGTGAGTGGGAAGGAACGGAAAAAGATGTGAAAAAATATGTATATCTGAATTTTGGATATGAAAAAATCCAATAAGTACCACCTCTACCTTTAGTGGATATATATAAAATTTTTATTTGTTAGAAGTAGATGAGAGAACGAAAGAAAAATTCTAAAAATTAAAAAAAAAAATACCATAAACCCTTTCTTTTTATAACGGTATACATTTTTTTTAAATCAATACATTTCTTGTAAGTTCAAAAATATCAATTTTGACCTGATCTTTGGCATTGGCTGAGAATCATATTCTCATTAAATTATTATATTAAAAACATTATTTACGAATTAAACAAAAAAAAAAAAAATCTATCTAAACATGTTCGACAAAATGGGAGCTATAAGTGAAGGGACATATATATATCTCATTTCAAATGATGCATTCAGAAATACATAAATAAATAAATAAAAAAGGGAAGGACATTTAATTTGATGTTTTTTTCTTTTTTTGCGGGAAACAGGAAATAGTACTTTGCCAATCTGTACAGTCATAGATCAAGTGAAAAATAAATCGATGGAATAAATGGGTTTGGTAGGCAAATACTCACAAATACAGTTTAGTTGTGGCCAAAACTGTTACACAAAAATCTGGCCCTCTAAATAAAATCTTATCCAAAGACCAATATTTTAAGTGACATTGCCTTTACAATTACTCTCCATCCGCTCTATGATCCAGAAGGATTTGCCGAGGAAAACAGCTTTATATTCAAAACGATATTTCCCTAAACCATTTATTCTCGGAAACAGGGACTGCAGAATTCGGGTTATTAATGTAGTGGAGTTTTGTGGGTTGGGTTAGAAAAATGTTGAAGAGAAAAGTACATTGACTGAACTGTGTTTTATCAACTGAGAGACAGAGAACTGCAAGGACTTTACAGAAATTATATACCAAATGGTACTGACCAGAAATGATAGACTTTACTGGCAGAGTGTTTATGATGGTGATGTTTTTTTTAGTAAAGACTGGGTTAAAGATTGAATGTCAAACCGAATATGTGAGTGTTGTTAGCCCAATATTGTATACGTGTGGAATAATTCCCCTAATTCTCCTTTCAATCTCTTAGGGGTTGAGGTAGGTGGATCTTGATTTCCGTAAGTAGAAAAATGTGTAGAGTTTGCGGGAGGGAGACGTAACTATGGGCTGAGTAGGGCAAAGTCATATGATTTTTTGGCTGCTAACAAAAATGCCGTTAGTAAACTATTATACTGTGCAAAAAATTGTACAGCTGGATCATCCCTGAGAATATGGATGACATTTCTATCATTAAAGAGGCCATTCAATGGTCAATAATTTTTGTTTTATTATATAATTACATTCTATTTTTTTATCCTTCGCTCCTAAATCCATATATTCTGCAAAATACTTTTCATTAAAGATAATGTATGTTCTCTTATGGTGAAAAACTAAAGTAGACAGAAGTTCTTAAAAATCTCATTAATAGTGTTTAATAAATTGTATTATTATTATTATTATTATTTATATTATTATTATTATTATTATTATTAATAATAATAATAATAATAATAATCTAGAAACAGTTTTTAAAGGATCTTGTCCTACTAGGCGTTTTTTTCTTTTTTATGGCCGTTTTGATACATTATGCTGCTTTCTCCTCCAAATCCATCTGGGTTTTAGTGTCATAGGATATAATTACCTCGATTTAGGTAAAGGCAGAGCTTTTCCTTTTGTTTTCTCTGTGTCTAGCTAATTGTCTATATAAAGCTAATAGCTAATCCTTGGAAGGTAGGAAGATTTTTCAAGACTCGAATGGTCTTGTTAGCCCTTACCATAGCCATTGTTTATAGCTATTTATTACAATCTCCTATTAAATTTAGTTTCCAAATTTATCCATCTGCTAGTTTCGATTTTTTTTTTTTAAGCCGCCTCGACGTCTATGGTCATTGGCGCGCGGAGCTTTCTCAATGCACTGCTGGTCTGCGGACTGTGTTTTCTCTCTTTACAGAAAACACTTTCCACTACCGGACACTGAACTGTAGAGGCTTCTAAGAAGAAAAAATCTGGGGCAGCGAAGGCTTCTGGGCTATAACCCGGCCCCTCCACATGGGAGTCTACTGAGTTAATCCCTTCCCCAATTTTGTTTCTATTGAGAATCAAAATGAAGCCACTTCGAAATGTGGGGCTCATCGCGCATTTGTCATTTTTATTTCTTCTACTGCTTTAATTTGAAACTTAGAATCCATTGCGAAAATAAAGAAAGTATTACTATATAGTTTCTAATACATATTAGAACTGACTGTGACATGAGCTTGTTTGGCTGCTGTACTAAGTATTTCACTAAATAAGTACGATCTCCCTGTTGGCTTTACATTTACGTGGTATAATTATGGAGAAATGTGTAGTAAACAGTTTGTATATTAAGCGTTCGTATCATTTGCATGACAGGTAGATGGACGTGAGGCCCATCTGAATAAAAATAAGCATTATTTTCACAACCGTGAAATGTTGACAAATGACTTCTACATTTTAAGAATAAATGTTAAATATATACCTATATAATACGTACATTGCATATTTTCTTGCATGCGTTTTACTTTCTATATTATCACTTTTATTGCCTTTTCTTTATTATTATTATTATTATTATTATTGTAAAATTATCATCATATCGACAATTGTTTGTACAATAATTTCCTTATTGTTTGTACAATACTGTCCTTTCACAATACTCTAATGAATTCAACTTTCTTCTCGTCCTAAACCATATTTTCTTTCTTTAAATAAACTTTCCTCTATTCTATCTTCTGGGTTTTGTTTACTAATCTTTATAAACGCTTTTTACTTTTTTCCATGTTTATTTAGCATTATCTTGTTTTTTTTGTTTTTTTTTTTTTAAGGAAAAAAAAGTTATACGGTTCTGATTCTAGAAATTTTATTCTTTTTCATTATAACGAATATCATATGTTGTTTTAAGCTTTCAGCGATATGAATGGGCTTTGTTTTGTTACTTTTATAAGATAAGAAAATATATATTCTTTTTTCTAATAATCAAAATTGCTTTTTCTGGCTGCAATTAACTAGGTTCTAAATCTTATGCTTGCTTGGTTTTTTTTTTTAGTTAAGCGCTTTTCCCATCTAAATTTTATTATATTTATATTGTAGACAACTGATGTTCCATCGAGCCGCAACAATATTGGTTGGATTGTTTAGCGCAAGCGTAGATTACGGATCTTCTACAATGTCTTAAAATAAATATTTCTGGATTTTTTTTTTTTTTAAATAAAAGTGATTGGTTTATATATAATTCAAATTAAAACAAAAACTTCTTTGAGGTCTTTCTCAAGAAAGTCACAAATATATCAAAAATAGAACCAAATTAGTAAAAATCTCATGCTCAGTTACTGAATAAAATCTTTGTTATTCATGGTAAACTTGAGTACAATGCTGGGAAATGGTGGTAATGATGATAGAAAGTGTGATACTTATATATATAAAAATATTTATAATTCGGGGGCGGGAGAGATCTACGGAATTGGCCAGGTGTGCCTTTTATTCATTACTTTCTTTCTTGATCCGTGCCCATATGATCTGAGATGGCACAGATAGTAACTTGCCCACCTAGGTAAGGTGGAGCCTTAGATTATACCGTCCACACATCCTCTCTTATATCATCAAACCAGTCGACGAGGGGGAATGTGGAATATTATTTATGCTATCCCTTATCCTATTAGAGTTTGTACATGTAGTTCAAAACTAAAAGCATTTCAATGCCTATAAACATGTTTTTCTCCTGAATACATCTTAGCGTAGTTTGTTCACTACATATATCCACATTTTTCACGATAATAAATACATTGTCTCCAGTAAACAGATTCATACTAAACATTGATACAAGGGGAGGTTACTTAATATTCTTTTCCCCTTTAAAATAACTAACCTAATTGGATGAAGTATTCAGTATCTTCAACCAGTTTACTAAACCTAACTTAACTTACAACAAGTCTAAATACTGCTATTTACATTAATATCTTTTAGATAGCAAGTAGCCTCCTTATGTAAGAAGAAATCTCTTGATGAATAGCATGCTTATGTAGTAGCAGTCCTGCTCTATTCCTTTGTAAGTGCCGTGCCTGACAACTTTCCAACATATTGCTCGTCTCGATAACAAGGGCACCTCGGTCTTCACTTATTGTTTGTACTTTATCTTACTGCGGTAAGAGGAAGTAATACGATTTGTTATATTTCGAATATCCAATTTCCACCAGAAATAAACGTTTTAATGTCCCCGTAGTATGAAAAAGTGATTTCTAGAAAATGGTTCGGGTGTATCAGCGCCCATTTTAGCGGTTACGCCGCCCCTTAAGAATATATATATATTTTTTAACAAGTCTATGCATGTTCAAACACAAGCTGAAGCAGCACGCTAATACTATTCTGTTCATTGAAGTATATGCATGTTCAAACAAAAGTTCGAGCATCTCCTTTACAAATTCTGCGTAAATAATAGTGTAAATATTTTTAGCTTTTAGTCAAAAACAATATAAATATGCTACGCACTGTAAATTTTTAGCAAAGGATAAAATCGATATGTGAAAGTTTCTATTAATTAAGTATTTAACACATTAATATTTTTCTCACACTTACAGCCAAAATGGCACGGCACCCCGGGCAAATGAACGGGTAGTCCGCCTCTAGAGCGGGCGCTTGGTGTGTGCATTTATATATGTATGAACAACATAGCTCAAAAAAGTAACAAAGGCCTCCTCTGACATGTCAACTGTAATGTATTGGCGAATGCATTCCAACTTAGGCAGTCAAGCACTCAACTAGAAACCATATTGAGCTTTCAGCAAGAGATAGAAGAAACTGAAGTCGGAAATCTGAAGATTTAACATGGGTCGCCAGATCAAGTTTGAAGCTTAAGCAAGTCTCAAGTGTCGTCCCCAGGCTAGGCCATCCTGGACAGTCCATCATTAGGACGAGCACGAGTTATAATTAGCAATATCGCTCTTCAAGCGACTCACGTCAGCCAACTCTATTTAATTCTACATTCATCAGACTGTAACACTATATTCTGTATTTTCTCTTTCCTCCACACGAAGTATACTATATGAATCTATAATGTCATTAAAGACATCTATAATGTCTAATAAAGTATACTATAATGTCATTACAGAAACTTAGGAACATTTGTATATTGCAGCAAGAATTGCTGTCTTACATCGCTGAGTAGTTAATTAATTATAAATTTGTTTTATATTTGAAAAATATAATCCTATCATAAGTTGGACGGTCTAAATTCCTTCAGTCGAAGATCTTTAACATATACACACACACACACATACATACACCAAAGGGAATATATTGATTTATTCTGGATGTCGTGTTTTGTTGGCGACAAGAAATAACATAAATATAGAATATGTCGCGTATTAGGACGGTAGTGGATGGGAGTTACAGTTGAGGAGGGAGTTGATTGATCAAGGAAGGTTGAAACAGTGTCACGCGACATTTACTGGATCGAGCGGGCCGGCACACGCAAAACAACAAAAATCCCTTACCACCAACAATTCTCCCACTCCTCCCACCATAATATTTGAATGCACACCAATTAGGTCTTAATATAAAAAAAAAAATGAAAGGAAAAAAAAAACATGTAATTGTACCTGTCATCACATTTATAGTCCCCGCACATCATTCTCCAATTTGCTCATAAAAATGTTTGCTTATAGATAAATTGTATATATGATAAGTGGATAAGTTTCAAGTTTTTTGAATGTGTGTACAGTCTGCACAGTAATCAACGTTTGCTCAATGGTTAGCTCTCGGTATAACCAAATACCATATTTTTCAACTCACAAATAAAAGTTGTAATATAATCATTCAGTAAGAATTTGTATCTTACCCGATTCTATGATTTCAAATTACTTTTATTTAGGCAAATAAGAACCATTAAAAGAAGAAAGAGACAAATTGAATTATTTAACATATATTATTATTAGTCTGTGGGGAGGGACCAAACCCCATGCTATCCAAAGCCTCACTGGGCCCATATAGCTACCCCAAGAAAAACAACAACAAACCGAGTCTAGAACAAAAATCCCGACCCGGATCTAATCCATCTAAGATTCACCGCAGTCCGAATAAATCGGACAATATCCTTAAGCGGAAATAGCCTAAGCTTCCATAGACATCCTATTCCGACCAAAGGTCCTGAACCAAATTTCATCACAACCCAGGCAATCAGTCATAAGATGGATGGGTGTTTCCTCCTCTGTCTCACAGACTCTACAAAATGGATCCGGCAAGAGCCCCATTATGTAGAGATGTCTCTTTAAAAACTACAACGTCCGGTAAGAGATCCAACTAGATGCCTGAGAGAGCTCCGTGAATAACACAGCAACGTCACTGGACCTCCGATGAGCATTTTGGACTGCCGAAAACCAACTGAGCGCATCCATAAGGATGAATGCTGTGAAGCTGTCCATATCTGGAAGCCTGTCAGACATGTGCCAGAAGACATGCCAACAGCAGGCTCGGGACCAATGAAAGGAAGAGAGGCGCCTAATTTGGCAAACCTATCCACCTCCCCATTCCCAAAAATTCCCATGTGACTCACACCCAGATTAGAAGCACATCCTTCAGTCTTCCAGTCTTTTAGAACATTCTAACTCCAACCCGGAAGTGAAGACACATGAACTCAGCGCCTACAGCCAAGCTTGGCTGTCCGAGCAGATACAGACACCTTTTAAGTTAGTGTTATGTACCCTCTCATCCAAGACACAACAAAGAATAGCATAAACCTCAGTCTGGAAGACTGTGATCCATTCTTACGTATACAATAACGTTACTGGTAACAGTCCCAAGTTCGAAACAGTGAAGTGAAGTTGGGATTGCATAATGAGCAAAATTGGGATGCCGCAAATAATGTGATGTCTCCAATTTCGATTAACAGCAACCTTAGGCTGTTCCAATAAAAATCGCGATCAACTTTTTTGATCTTCATGAGCTGTTGTGAGGAGGTTTAGTTTTCTTTATTTATAAATATACCTAAACTTATGCTATGATATGGACATTGTAAAGCTAAAAGTTGATTTTAAATTAGCATTGTTGATGTATATATATAAAAAAAAAAAGCCAACCACCGTCAAGAATAATTTAAAAGCAAAAGAAAAATTTATTTTTATTGATGAGACCCAAAGGGTTTTTCGGCAAATTGGTTAGAGCTGTACCTTGAAGTGATTAGCGTTGGATTAGTGTAAACAACAAACAACATGTATATTTGATAACATCTGTATTACAACGTCAAAATATATTTGTCTATATTTTTAATAATTAATTACTTTTCCTAATATTTGTTCAACATTATTATGTTGATCTGGTGTACTATTATTATTATGATCTGGTGTACTTTTCTATGTAGAATATTCTGAATAATGTTCGCCATTCGCTGAAAAGATGGAGTGATTTAAAAAAAAAATTGCAAAAAGAAAGAAATCTTTTTCTTTTATCTCATGGTACCAAGCCGAAATGCAGGTCAACGCGAAATTTTTAACGTCGCAAACCCTACTGACCTACAAGAAATAATATAACATGTTCATATATTTACTAACCACCTCCATCCGAGATATTAGTAAATTGGTCATATATTCTGCCGGAAATAGACTCATTTGGTAGACAGTAACGATTGATGGGGAAACAGATAGTATACTGATAATCATGATTTTGTAAGATTAATAATTTCTCATTTCTCATAATAAACCCCCTTTCAATTCAGTCAGAAATATAATATAATTGGAACTGATATATTTCTCTCTCTCTGACCTAAATTCTTATTAGCATAAACATTTAAAGTCTAAATCCTAATTAACAAGGTCCATTACTTTACAAAAATACAATGGATTGTTGTTGAGTAAATTATTTTACCACATTTCATTTACCACTACTTGTAAACAAACAAGCAGTAAGATAACTCATTGACTTGTTTCCAAGGTTACTTTGTCTTTTTGTTTACAAATGAACGCAAACGTTTGAACGAGATAAACGATTTTACATCAGTTTTGTTGCTTAGTAATTACTATCAGTTTACCATATGTTTGTAAAGGGTGTACAACATATTTGTTTACACAATATATAGAAGGGAAAAAAAGAAGAAGTGAAATACTAAGGAAGGGTTGCAAAATGGTAAAATAGTTGGAAACAGAAATTGATATAATGAGGGAATAAATAAATCAATATTATAATCTCACATATATCCATTACATCATGATAAATTGTGTTAACAATAATTGTTTGCTCTAATTCACTTTATTATAATGGACTGAATAATTTATAGTGAAATTGTAATTTATTATTATAAGTAACGTAAGTACATAAACCTGAATTTCAAGTCACACTGTTCATTTCAGATTCCATTGAATTGATTTACTTTTTCTAGACAATAATCAATGTAATTTTTTTAATGAACTGCATTTTTTAATTTAATAGAAGAAGAAAAATACTGCAGCTAAACCTGCAACTTATTTCTGCCTTACCAAATTTATTACTAAGTAATATAAAAAAATATGTATAAATGAATTAAATATGTATAAATATATATATATAAATAAATTAATTGATTATTTCTTGGAATATGTTCTGTAGTAATAGTTCGGCTTTAGTCGTCGTGAGGTTTTCTCTCCGAATCGGCGATCTGTACCAGCTTCTGTAGTTTATAGTTTGTTTAGAAATCTGAGTTCTGTCCTTAGTTTCATTTTTTCAATTTTTAGCTTCCTGTGGGCTTGTTCGTTTTGTAAGAACCATGGTGCTCCCAAGGGCTACGAAGTGCTTTATTGTGGAAGACTTGGTTCATTGCTGTCTTAGTTCCCATCCATACGGGCAGAAGTATATCAGTAAAGATCTAAGTATAGATGTAAAGAAAAGTATGGAACATTGCAGTTTTAGTGGCATCTGTCTGTTAATTAAGGGAAAAAACTGTCTTGAGAGTTTGATAGCTCTGTCTTAATTTTTGTATTATATGTGGAGTCCAGGTTAGTCTTGTGTTGAGTTGTAAATCAAGGTATTTCTGATTCTCGTCCATTTCCTTCAACTTTACATCAATGTTGTTTATTATTAAAATTTTAGTTGGATGCATTCTCAGGAGGATAAAATTTTTTGGCGGGGTCTTTTGTACGTATTTTTAAATCTAGTTTCCATTTGTGAAGCTGGTAAGTTATTTTGTCTAATGAAGCTTGTAGATTATCTGTAGCTCAGAAAGTTTGTGATGTCTTGAGAGAAGAAGGAGTTCCATCTGTTTAAGTGGCAAGAACACAATTATTGAATGTTGGAATATCGTGTATGTTAACTGGGACTATAACTGAGCCCTGAGGAACACCGGCCTTGATACTTCGTCGAGTACTGAAGGTCGCATTAATTCTTACTTCAAATGTCATGTAGAAATGATGTCAGTAAAGTGGAGTTTCGACTGAGTCTAGTTTGTAGAAAAGTACATCATGCCACACAGTGTCGAATGCCGAAGCAATATCAATGGAACAGTAGTTGAGTATTATTTTTGTTCATCTTTGTTCAGTTACTCTTGCGATTGCTGAGTCGTTGAATAAGATTTTGGAAATCCAAATTGATGGATAGGTATAATTTTATATTCAGCCAGATGTGTCTCAAGTTGTTCAGTATTAGTTTTCCAATAGTCTTGAGTCGGTAGGAAGAAGGATTATTGGTCGGTAGCTGGAGGGCTCGTGTTTAGTTTTCCAACCTTGTGGAAAACTATTACCACTGAGTTTTTCAGTCCCTTTGGGGGAAGTGTCCGACACATAGTGAACGTCTGTATAAGTTCTTGTATAAATAGGCTGCATTTTTGTCAATCATATTTTAGATTACTAAAGTAGGAATTAGGTGCTGTCCAGGAATTCATCTGAGGTGACAGTATGTATTTCAGGTTTAGTGATGTGATGAGTTTGAGATAAAAAGATATTGATTAGTTGTTCAGTTTGTTAGCTAGGTAAATTGCTTGTCTGAAATGTGTACTCTTAGTGGTCTGCAAGCATTTCAGATTTTTCACGCATCATAGCTTGATAAAGTCCATTGATTAGAGCGGGCAATGGAGAATGTTGCTTTGTAATTCATGTGGTTTCTTTCCAAAGGTCCTACTAGTAGGCGTAAATGTTTGTGGGTATTCATTGTTCTTGTCGATACTTTAACTGGTCCCATTTTGTTTTCTCTCATCAGTTGGTTGTAACCAAACCAAATCCAAAAGTGCGACTTTAATGAATATTTTTTTATTTTTCACGATTTTCTTTAAACTTCCTGTACTATCTACACACATAAGTACCTATGACTTTTTATTATTATTATTATTATTATTATTATACCGGGTGCCTGGTGGTGTGGGACCTAAGCCTATGTGGCTTTTATCCCCCCGATGCCCCCCATATCATCCCTTAGTTAATCTCCCCCGGTAGCTTACCGGTCAGTCTACAATATCCCAAGATATCCTTAAACTCCAACTCGCCCAGGCAATCCTGCGAGAGTGGTGCCCTCCCAAATATGCGAAACCTAGTACCAGCGAAACGGGGACACTGTCACATAAATAGTGATACACCGTTTCCCTGACTCCGTCATCGCAATTCTGACAAAGGGGACTAGACGTCCTCCCTATATTAAACAAGTGACTAGACACCAAGTGTGACCATTCACTACCGTCAAAGGTCCTCAGCCCTGTCCTACTAAGGGCAGGAGATACTAAAATCCCTGCTTATTTACTTTTATAAATCTTTTAGCTTGGAGGCACCCCTGCGTGTCCACCCAGCATTTCGCCAAGACTCTCGTCTCCCAAAGCCTAATCTGTTTATCGCGAAACCTCTTAGTGACGGCAAGGGCTGGTTCAGGACCACAAAATGGTAATGATGATCCCTCCATAGCCAACTAATCCGCCCTCTATTCCCGCATGTTCAGGTATCCAATAGAGACGCACCTTACCCCTCCGAGCCAAGGCGTTAAGCCTTCTTCTACATTCTCCCACTAGTTTCGAGCTCCACCTTGGCTTGCTCAGAGCCTACAGTGCGGCCTGACTATCGGAGAATATCCGCACCTCTTTAATCTCTCCCTGCCACTCCCCCACAAGGCAGCAGCATTCGATAATGCCCACCATCTCGGATTGGAAAACAGTGGCCAAACTACCCAAAGCCACCGAACTCCCTCTATCCAACTCCTGCAACTATGCTCCCGCTCTTGACAGGCCAGTCCCCTCCTGCCTAGAGCCATCTGAATAACAGCGAATAAGGCCGTTACCCGCCTCCATTGCCCTCGTGAGGTTATCATCTCCTGTACTGCCAATACTGATCTCATAATCCCTTTCAAATCGCTCGTCTCATCGAATTTAGATAGCAGAAATCGGTTTACTCGCCAAATCTCATCCTCGATCCAAGTGTGATCCCCCAGAAAAGTTCTCACCCATTCTCCCTTACACCTCATTCTGAGGTACCCCCTTCATCGCTTCATCCACCATCACATCTTACTGAAGAGGGCTTAGCCTCAGCAACATCTCCAGTGCCACCGTCGGTGTCGTTCTCATTGTTTATTTGAAAACCGCTTATTTGAATCGTTTTCCAGGGAAAATTTTTTTTTTTTGAGGAGTTCTGGGAAATCAGTAGCGTTAAGATTTCCCCTAAACCTATTACAATTCAATGTATCGTTCTACCACTTATATTTCACTGATATATTAACGCAGCATTGCTACGTTAATTCCATATTTGAAGAAAAGCGATTAACTGAAAATGCAACTTTACAGAAAAGATTTGTTTTAGTTTTTTGGAATTATCTGGAATATGAGGATTTCCATTAAACTTCTTTAATTCATTTTCGATTTTGTTTAAACATGAAATCCTAACTTGTAAACCTATCACTTTTATTTGAAACATTTATAAAAAAAAAAAAGTAATAATTATATTAGACATTTTGGCGGAATTTGTGCCGCTAAATTTCATATTCACAAATATATGGTGTTAGTTCTGTGTGTGTTACTGGCGCGATCTTCACTTCTCCAGGTGCTTGGATTTATAGGTTGGTAATTCCCCTCCTCCCACTCCATCACCTTTGTATGTATGTTAGGATAAATGAGTGAAATTTGAAATTTATAGAACATTAGTCATTTTATGTATATTCTTATGAGTGTTTTACTTGAGATATTTTTGGGTTTCTGGAGAAACAGCAATGTTAGGGCTCGTTTCAAAGTTTTTTGCCTTGACAATGTTGTTTTCGCATTGCACGTTTTTTTTTTCATTGAAACTAAATATTTTAATTTAGTTTGTCAATAAGATAACAAGTGTTCCAATGAATCGTGAACAAATTATTGCTTTGTGGTTGTTACATCGTCGCCGAAGGAGAATAAAACGAAATCGTCTTTTTTGGGTGCATCCGACCAATCAGCGGAGAGAGAGAGAGAGAGGGGAAGTTAGATTGTTTTGCACACTCTTTGAATACCTGAGAAATGATGAAAATAGATTTTTCAACCATTTCCGGATGTCTATTACATCCTTTGACGAATTACATGGCAAACTTCAAACTTCAAAACACATAATTTTGAAATTGCACACAGGTTATCAAAACTTCAGCATCCTTTCATCAATTTTAATAATATTGATATATGTCTAATACTATATAGAGAAGGTATGCTGTTTCAATCGCTTATATTAAATTTTAGTGAACAGTACAAAAGGTTTATTTCAAAGAGCGCCCAAAAAGAATGTAGCTACCATACACAAACCGCACAATATGAAAGCATACATTTAATCATGTAGGCCAGTGAGTCAACGGCGCCATCTGTTTCAGTGGCACCGAACGGCTACTATACGGCACGGCAGCCGTCACTGTATAATGTGATAGGTCCGATGCTTTTCTTCACACAACTAAAAAAGTCCGGTCGTACGGTGAAAACCGTATAGTGTGAAACGAGCCTTAAGCTTTTTCAGACTTCTACAATACCACTTCTGTACCTACCACTTACATAATATTGAAGTATCAATAGAAATGTATTGCTTGCATTCCACATTTGATAAAAATAATTAAACTGAAAGTGCCAATTAACTTATTATTGTTGTAATAGATCCGAAGAGAGGGATCTAGAGCAGAGAGAGAGACACACACACACACACAAACACAAAAATTGAGAGTCTTACTCGCTATTAGGCCAGACTAGAATGGGAGACTCTGTTTATATACAGCAACGCTAGCCCTGCAGGAGATAGCCTTTAGAACAGTTTATACAGCAGTTACAACGCGTCAGCAACCAACTTCCTACCTTTTTCTTTACTCACACTCAATCTCTAATTTCTGTATTCGTATAAAGTCCGTAATTCGTGGTAAAGTTTGCGTTACTGTCTTATACAGTGTTTAGCATTATTTCCAGTTTATTTATTTTTCAAACCTAATTCTCTCGAAAACGCCTACAATTATTTTCTTTAAACTTGGAATGCTAATTGCACAGATATCGCCTGTCACTTTTATTACGAACATTTTTCTGGGAAAATTCATCAATATTTTGGAGTGTGTTCTGAGAATTGTGTGTCAATCTGGTGTTAAAATTTTATTTCGTGCGATGTTTTGACGGCTATCTTCTGTGTTAAGTGAAAACTCATTCAATTACTGTTAACTCCAATCTGTGCTAGCTAAGTATACGTATACCTCACCAACTCGGTACATACGTTAGAGCAACTGTGCCCTAGATTGAAGAACATTTGTCAGTTTGGTTATTAATTGTAAATTTATTAAACTGTACAATGTAAATAAAATCTTCGCTAACCACTTGATGGGTTTGTTAATTAGCGTACTCTTATACTGAACTTATTATTATTATTAATTCATAAGAAAAAATAATAAAACCTTGTTTTTTATTAAAAATATAAAATTTTGTTATTTTTCATTTAATATAGATTCTTTAATGTTAAATTATTTTAACATTCATAATAAAATTTATGATCCTACTATCATCTATTTACTAAAAACATCAATTTTTACTATCGAGCAGAGACCCATTTTATACTTATATAGCTAGCTAATTTAATTCTTTCTTCAGATATTTTTTTTCTATTTTTTTTTTATTTTTTATTTTTTTTTATTGCATGTCCTTAAAAGAAACGTATGCACAAGTTTTATGAGTGAGCATGGAATGGCACTTCTTCCTTTTTCTTTTTTTTTTATTCCATGGGAATATTATAGAACATGCACGTGTATACTTTGAAAATATCGTTAAAGACATATTCCCTTTCGTTTAAACTTATTAAAACTTGCGTTATAAAACACTCATAATTAGCTTATCTATAAAATAAGTATTTCTTTTTTTTTCTTTTTTTTTTTAGTTATAAAAGAATAACTTAGAAGAATTTATCTTTCTTTACTTATTATGAGAAGTATTGTAGATTTAATTTTATTTTGTTAAGTACATCACCTTACACTTAATTTAAACGCACATGTTCCATTTTTTTTTGCATTATACTTAATTGAAAAACGGATATAAAAACTTGGAAAATACGATTAAAAACTTGCACGAAAGGGGGATGTAAATATTATTTCAAATAAAATAAATAAAAATTTATTGATATTAGTTAATTCAAAAATTCCAGATTGTTATAGATTACGAATAAAAAAAATTACATGTCAGTTGCGTTGGTAGTTAACTTAAATTGGAATTAGCAATTTTTGAGTTTCCTACGATTTTTCGAACATTATTTTCGTATGCAGTGGATCTCGAAACATGTATTTACAGTGAAAACTCTTATTTCGAAAATTTGTGCGATTATAATGCTTTCCATTAAAACAGCAATACAAAAGTAAAAATATTATAATTGAAAGTTAATTTCCTAATGTTTTTGAAAAGAAATTTATTTGTATTAGTTTAGTTAATTGCTTTGAAATTATTTATAGAATTTATTTAATTACACATTAACAAGAAAATTAAAAATAGTCTATATTTAAAACTTAACTTATATGAGTTTTTGGTGTTAATTTGAAAGATAGCCGCTAGATAACTCTGTGTGAACAGTGTACTTTCTTTACTGGTCAGTATACCACTGCTTGTGAAACGCTTCAGTAAAAGGGTAATTAAGGGAGAAGTAGTGTCAAATTCTTAATTGGCAGAGAGTTCTTAATAGGTACTGTGTAGTTCAAAGCATATCCATTTTTATATAATTTTTGCCAATTAACAACTGGATCCTGATCACATCTCTTAAAAGTATTTTTCATTATTCAATCATATTTATATTACTTTTCTCTTACTCGAAGTAAGAGGAAGTATTGTAATCGTGTCAAATTTTCGATATCGAGTTTTCACCGGAAATATCCGATTTTGAGGTCCCCTGAGTCCAAAAAAATGTTTTTAAGCAAATGGTCCAGAGACCAGATGTGGTATGTATGCGAACAGCATAGCTCAAAAACGAGAAACTGTAGAAACTTGAAACTTGATATTCCGTTTAGGTATCCACCAAGGGATCTAACAGTACGTTATCTGCCAAAGTTTCTCCACTGGAAGTACCACTTTACTTGTTTTTTTTTTTTTTTTTTTACTTTTTTCCGTTTTTCTCAAAAATGGTTCCGACGATTTTCTTCAAACTTGTATCAACTACACGTACAAAGAACAACTTCAACTTTTATTTGAAACATTTTTCTGACAAAATTCATTTAAAGTTAGTTTTGGGTTAGAGGTGGGGTTAGATTTTCATCTAAAGTGCTATTTCAGTTGATTAGAGAATTCTATCATCTAAATAATGGTTATTAGAATTAAATATGTTGTTGAAATTCCGAGTTTGAAAGAAAATCGGATAACCAGAAATGAATTTACTTTACCACGTTATTTTTAAAATATGTCTAATAATTTTCTTGTGGTGGTTGGTTCCGCAGAGCTGAAAAAGCATCAGAGACATTTTCCGTGGTAGCCTGCTCCATTTTGTGGTCATCGACCGGTTTCGGGCGTTCGCCCATCTTCAGGATGCGTTTGTCAGACTGTGTGATAAACAGACTTGCACAGAGCACATTCAGTTTATACTTCAGATTATTCTCTGATGTCCAGTGATTTTATTTTCTAATTATTTCTTTCCAATTTCTCATTCTTTAAAGGCTATTCGGCAACTTTTTCAGACTTACAGAAGAAATCCGCTTGTTAATTGGGATCGTTCAATTAAGAAAAATATTTTAGATTTATAATTTGAATAGAAACTAAACAGACGTTTTGGACAGCTTAAAAAACTACTGGACAACAGATCTAAACACTCTCTAGACAACAAAAGACTTAATTTATACATATATTTTAAAGCCTATCTGGGCGTATGGGATATAGAGTACAACCAAACGCTCAAATCTCCATAGACTGCAATCCCTACAATCCAGAATCATCCATAACATTGCAAACGCTCCTTTTTATGTCTCTAACCGAACCATACTCACTGACCTTAATATACCGTACGTTGCTCAAGTCGCCCAAACCCGTTACAGGAAATTCCATATTAACCTACAGTCACACACAAATCCTTTAGTTCAACACCTGTCTTCCCAAACACTTCCTAATAACCCCCCTAGACGCCTCAAAAGGCAATGGCCTTGTGATCTGATCGCGCTGATTGTAGCTTAAATACAGATTTAAAAAAAAAAAAATTATATTATCCGTCTTTAAAAAAATCAATATAAATAAAGTGTTGTGCACCGGTCCATTTTTTTTTTTGGAACGCCCTAAAATAAATTTGATGGAAAAACATTCATACAAAAGTGGTTGATTATTGTTATGAGTAGTTTACCAAAAATTTTAAAGAAATTCACTCCTAGTAAGAGGAAGTATTGCAAACGTGTCAAATTTTCGATAGAGGTTTTTTCAGCGGAAATACACGTTTTGAGGTCTCCTGAATCCCAAAAAGTTGTTTTTCTAGAAAATGCCTGAATTTGTGTGTGAGCGTGTCACCAGATTTTTTTTTATTTTTATTTTTTTTATTGTATTGGGGAAGACCTTTCCTACGCTCCAAAGCTCTTCTGGGCCCAAATAGCTACTCCAGAGTCCAGAGTCTTCCAAGTGCACTTCAAGTCTCCGGGTTTCAGAAAACAATTGCCCGTCACCAGGGCCGGCTCTAGAAATTTTGCCGCCCGGTTCAAATCCATTATCTGTCGCCCCAGCTCCAACCTCCCCAGGAATTTTTAAAAACATTATGTTCAACATTACTTTCATGACCATTAATTTTAAATATAGTACCATTAATAATAATTTACTGGTAAAGTGATTAAAATACTTTATATTCATAAAATAAATCATGGACTTCATCACTTGAATATTAAACTAAAAGTAGTTATAAGTTATTATTTGCATGTATAGAATGATATTCACTTGTACAACGGTGAACTGTTGAGTTCCACTTAACTACAGACTGTACACGTAATAGTATTAGTACTATTTTGCACATTATGTTAATTATAATTAAAATTAGTTTTTAATATATACCGAATAAAAATTCACTTTTCTAGCTTTCATATTTCCAAAATTTCATGTTCGATAAAAAAATCATGACAAGTTCTTTCAATAAAAAAAAAGAAACTTGAAAGAAAACAAACAAAACTTATCAGCGTAGCAGTCACTAACATTGAGCAAAATCATCTTTCTTGCTTTAAAACTGATAATTTCAGTAGATTTACAGGTTGGCGGCCATTACTGACTATTACTCAATGAATAGATTCCGATAATTATATTACTTTACTATTAATTGTTGCGTGTGAAATTATTGTTATTTTTTTTTTTAAATTTTTTTTTACTTTTTCACTTTCATTTTGGCTGCCCCTAAATCTTGCAGGGACCTGCCCCGTCATCGGGTAGTGAGCTGTCGAGGCTCCTGGGCGGCAAAACCTAAGGAAAGCATATCGTATTATTTTATCTTATTATCGTCTTATATTTCTCTTATTAGAAATATAAATGTGATGGTGACCCACCCTTCAAGCTGGCGTTCAATGTTCAAGATCACTAAAATGGAAATCTGTTTAGTGATATACAATTCTTAATGACCAAAACATGATTATTAATCTCAAGTTAGGACCCTCTTGCGGAAGTCCCGAGTTCGATACAGCTATGCTGCCCTTAGATTTTTTTCTTTTTTAGGAGCATCTACAGCTTACTGTCCGATTATGAATAGTGTGGTCTGTAACGAGAGAACACTGTACGGAGGCCGGCAGTGCAATTCAAAATATTTTTGTGACTGTCTTATATCTGTACCTCAATGTTATAAGGACCAATGTCCATTCCGTTAGAAATGAGAACGCTGTTTTCAAAGTTTTTAGTGAACTTATGATTTCAATAAATCGCTAGTTTTACATTACAATCATGATGCAATTTATTTTTATGGCCTTTTAATACACTTAGTTTCAATTGGCGATACGTTTTTAACTATTTAATTGTTTTTAAATTTTTTTTTGGACATTGGCCCCTAAGTAAAGTACGCATTCAAGGACATCGGCCCCAGGGTATAATAGAACATTAGTATATTTCTGGAAATAATGCACTATATTTATAATATATCACAAAATATTAAATTTAGTTATAAAACAGATATATTTAAATAAAAATAAATGCATTTAAAAACTCAATAAAATAAAAACAACTGAACATATAAAAAAAACATCATTCAAATTATTCATTAATTTTTAATGATTATTATCATAATTGTATGAATATTAGAGAGTAATGATTGTAATATTTATTACAAACTGGTAACATGCTTTAAATGTCTGTAATTATCTTGTACTTGTGCAGTAACTGGTGAGAAATCTTCATTCAAGCTCTCTGACTTTTGAGTGATAAATAGAAATTCCTGCTGATAAATTTCAGCAATGACATTAAATCACGATATTTATTTTCGTCCAGTGGTAAAGGTTTTGAATGAAATGGCGAAACTGAAACATCGAAATTTGATTTCTAGACCAATCATTTTCATTTCTTGTTCGTTTTCGCGTTCTTCCAGTTTGTTCAGTTTGATCAGAATTCTCTAGGTCGTTCTGTGTATTTTGGATCTATCTGTGTGAATCAAGGAGCACTTTTCAACAATCTTTTCATCTTCGCTAACTGTCAAGTCTTCAGTGTCGGCTATATAATTGGAATCATCACCACTATGAGTTTTATCATTAAATCTTGTTTCTGTGTTGTTATTGGTGGGCAGTAAATCTTTCATGACAGCAGATTGATGGTTATCTGCTACAACGTCCAATAGAATATCATTAGGAATTGATAAAACCTCAATTTGATTAAGATCAATTAAAGATGTTTCTTCTTGTGCCAGATCACTAATTTGGACATAAGTATTCCAAATGCTCCTAAGCTTCTTCTGTTATTTCTGAATTATTTAAACTTCTTACCGATACGAATTGAACAATTTCTTCCAAATCTGATTTAATCAGTATTTGAAAACCATCTTCTGATAGATTGTCGCATGTTAAATTAGTCTCTGAAAAGATTATTACCACTTAATTAGAACCTTTTGACACTTTACGAACTGATTCTTCAGTACTAAATTATTTGCAATATTGTAAAATATGAAATTGAATTATTATTGTTAGATCATTATCAAAAGAATGATTAGGATTACTTTATCAACTTACCTTTGTCGAATGTTATTTGCATTTAAATTGCATAAATGCATATTTTACTTGCACGATTGGAAAACATAGTGCACTTAGAAACGGATAAACAAAAGATACACCAGTTGTATTTAATGATATTTAACAAAATAAAACTGCAACTAGATGAATGCAATTTTCAGTAAACAAACCTTCAAACTGGGTAGTTGAAATCCACCATCTAGTAGGGCGAATGTCTATATTCACCAGGAGATTGGCCCTAAATTATTTTAGTGCTGATACGACTTGGGCCAATGTGCACTTCAGCCTTTTTTTCATAAGATATACTGGACATTGGCCTGAATATACTTTCTGTTTTAAAGGTTTTACGTTTATTTTTGGTCTTAAACCCTTATTGAATTAAAAATTTATGATCTAATATGTCCATTGCTGTATTTATCTCATTTCACCAAATTTTGGACATTGGCCCTTATAATATTGAGGTACAGATATATATACTGCCTTATATAAATTTGTGTTTATGAATATTTTTACTTTATCTTACTAATAAATAAATAGTAAGAGAAAGTATTGAAATCGTGCCAGATTTTCGAAATTGAATTTTCACCGGAAATACATGTTTTGATGTCCCCTGAGTCTAAAAAAGTGTTTTTTTAAGACTATTTATATATGTGTGTGTGTGTGTGTGTGTGTGTGTGTCAACAACGAAAAGTTGCAGGAAGCTCAACTTCGTATTCCGTTTAGGTGCTACCACCGCGAGGATTTTAGGCAAACATCAACCACCGGAAGTGCCATTTTACTGGAATAGTTTTTTCAGTTTTTTGTGATTGTGTTGATAAAAGGCTCCAACGATTTTCTTCAAACTTGATATATCAACTTTTACTTTATACATACAGTAGAAGCCGTATGTTAGGGAAAATTCCATAATAATTATTTACTATAATTAGTTACACTTATTTTTAGCTAACCTTTTGTATTAGGGCTATTTCAAATTCCATATACCTACTTTCTGTTCTAAATTTAAACAAATATTTCGTCTAATGAACCACTAATTAGTTTGTTTTCACCTATTTATTTTTCAAGCATTTCGTACAAGTTTCTGAGTTGGCTAACTATTTATTACTTACTCCGTCTTCGTATGTTGTTCTACAGGGATCTTAGTTATAATTTTTACCAATCAGATTTCTATATCTAAGACCCAACCTTAAGTAGTCATCATCTAGAGGATCCAATCAACTTAAGCTGCTCTCTGTTTGTTTCTAAATATAAGTAAGAACTCTTGTAGGCAGCTTTTCTTTATTAATCTTCAGAAGCTGGGCGTCGGGCTGACTTAAGTTCTTAATACTTTTTAATTTTCACTGAAAATCTGCTTAGATTATAATATTTCAACCACTTTCATGTTACTTCTCTTTTCATTATCTTCATGATTTATTCCCTTTAATAATATTGTTTTAAGATATTCTTCTAGTGACCATTTTAATGAATTCTAATGATGAAAATGACCTAATTACCTAATAATATTGTTGATCCCAGATTTTTTTTAATTAATTTGATTTAAACAGTAATATTTTATAACTAATCTGTTTTTAATAGATTAAAAATTATGCTGATATATACTAAACGCGAACGTTATAAGTTGTACTGTGAAGGCATAATGACGAACGTTATAAGATGTACTCTGAAGGGGCAGAAAAAGAATAGATTTTCCAACTGACTTTGTAACAATATCACGGCTACTCGTAATAATTTTACCGAATTTTGATATAGAGATTCTACTGCAATTGAGAGTTCCAGCTTAGAAAATAGCTATCGTTCCCCCGTCTCTGGTGTGAATGGCCCGTTTGATTCCTCTGAGAACTATAAAACCATGTTGACCCACTTCGTGACTAAAAATTTGTAGCGACTATGGTTATGAATGTGAGAAACACAGCTGTTGAAACCGCAAACTGTTAACTATTCATCCTTATATTAAAAAAAGCCATTCATTGTTCATGCTTTGCTTGGTTTAGTTCAGTGCAATATAATTGCATGGTTTAGTTCAAATATTTGTTTGGTTGATTTGGTTCAAATACTTTGGAGTCAAGAGTGCCCTAACCGTAAAATAGGTGGCCTATTTAAAGCCAGAGTACTCCTCATGAGCATAGGTACCGTTTTAGTGGATGAAATAAACAGCTTATTCTCCCTGCACCTACCCTCCCTGCACTAACATGGCCGACCCCGCTCTCTTCTCCAGCTGCGCCCACTGTCCGCTTCCACCATCAACACCAAATCTTCTGTTAAATGCAATCCTATGACCACCACCCGAAATATCCAAAGCCAAAAGCGATCGTTGGACTATACTAGAAAAACGTTTAACCGGGAACTCAAATACCAGACTGAAAAGACTAGACCTCAGTCGACGTTACAAACTTCTGCCGAAGCTACTAGACAGACTTTCAAATCATTCCCTGAACAACAAAAGACTTATTTTTTTTTTGTCATTTATTTGAAAATTTACAAATGCTGGTACGCTTGCGTAACCAGCAACAAGTAAATGAGTGACTCACAATGGCGGTAAAGGAGAAATCACCCAGTGGTGCTGACGCTCCACACTATTTCTCTGCACACATTTATAAGATATCACGAGGCCACTGCCGTCTAGTAGTCGAAGGGGGTTATCTGGAATGGATGCTGAGAAAAATTGATGAATTAATGGAATGTGATTTGGACAAGGTCACTTATAAATGGAATCTGGAGATCAGAATGGATTGTCAGCAAGAGTGATTTAAAACACAATAATAAAACCCATCTAGACATACGGATGTAAGGATTGGGTTCAATTAAGCAATTCACTTCCTAACGTTTCCAATCCAAAGTCCTTCGTCGAATCACAAACGCCCCATTCTATTTTTTTTAATATTATCTTCTTACCGACATTAATTTTTTTTTTTTTTTTTTTTATATCCCTGTTAGCCAAATGTCATTATCAAAATTCCCCTACTGCCCATCCTAATCCCCTCATTCAGAGACTGTCCGTACCTATTATCCCAGACAACCCCACCAAGACGGCTAAAACGCCCTTGGCCTCGTGACTATCTTAGTGGCCAGTAAAAGTTGAGTAGTGCTTGGGAGTACCTCCACAGGGAGATATCTTACCGCAAGTCCCTCACCCTTGTACCTCCTCTTGGAGTCAGTGCCAACTTATTTACTTATTGCATAAGTGTACAGTTGTAAATTTTCATCAATAATCAAGAAAAAAAAGAACAAAATTTATCATATTATAATATATAAATGTATTATCACATTTTTTTTACTTCTTAAATCTCTAATTGAATGATAATTTTCAAAATAATTTCTACCAATTATTTATTCGATTATTTTATTCACTATTGATTTATTGAAAACGAGAAACTTTAATTAAAAAACTTCTGTGCTAGCAGTGCTACTGCTTCCATATTATTTTTATATTCAGTAGAAACATCTTGTCAATCTAACAGCTAGTTGGTATTGAAGTGTGTTTTTTTCTTAAAAATAAATAAATAAAGGGCGGTTGTGATGCGATTCTCGGATGTTTATGCTTCTTTATTGAAAGATATCTAAAAGTAGCCTAAAGTATGTTCACATAAAGTAGTCCATATGGCTGTGTGGCTAACAGATCTCATTAAATGAAAACATTATACGAAATGTTGTATTTCTTTGATTATATCCCCCCTTTTTTTTATATACAGATCTAAAAATAAATACTTATTAAATCCTACAAAAATTATAGTAAAAAGGAATCTGATAATTTTTTGAAATTAATTGAATAAATTGAATAAATTTAAAATAATTACTAGCTGCAGTAGGTTTTTTTTTTTTTCATTGTAGATTGCAATTTACAAGAGTTTCTAGTCTGGTGAATAAAGAGATTTTATTACAATAACAAAGAATGTGTACTTCATAAATCTTCAAAAAAAAAAAATACAAAATCTTCCACAGGTCTTGTGAAAATTAATTTCCCCGGAAAGCTGTTTAAACTGAAAGTGTTAGATCTTCATATTTAAAGTAGCGAACTAAAAAACCCCGCTATGCTGTGATATAAAAGGGTCCAAGTTTTGATTATGGACCTTGAATTTAAAAGTATTGCAATGTATGATTAATTTAAATAACACATATTTGAGAGATAGTTAGTTTTATGCAGGCGAATCAAACTACTTACTTACTTACTCAAGGGCTATAACGGTCCATGAAGGACCCGAGCCTCAGCCACCACAGCTTTCCACCTATCTCTATCCCTTGCGGACGTTCTCCATCTTCAAACTACAAATGATAAAATTGTTGTTGGGTCATCTTCCTTTGTTGTTTTTGATTCCTATATTATAGTTGAACGTACGATAAAGTCTTGTTAAAACATAAATAAATGTTGGACTTCAAATCAGTTTAGCTTCTTTAAAATGTGTGACAAAATATGATATAAGCAAGTTTTGATGAAGCCTGAATATTAAAACTCCATTTTTTTGTAAAGAAGAAAAAAAAATTAAGAGTTTACGCATTTATTTTTGTATTTATTATATTTAATAAGGCAATTTTAATTAGGTTGTTTCTTTGAATCCTTCTATCGATCCTGACATTTTGTTTTAATTTACAACAAGTTTTTTAATCTTAAAAACTTTCTATTGACAATTTTTACCATTAATTATATAACACTATCGCTTTAAGTTTTTGTACGCTGTTTGACTTTGTACCTTGTTTATATAATTTTATTTTTTTATCTTCAAAAAATTATTTTAATTACTAATTAGTACTGTAGATATAAAAGACAAATTTGTATTACCTAATTTAGTTTTTACAAATCTCTAATTAATGAAATAATATATTTATATTATTACTTCTGCAGTGATAACGGTGTTTTCATTGTATATGTCTATATGTCATTTCATTGTATAAATCTATCTGTATATTCAATAAAAAACATGGTTTAAAACACTCACACAGTGAGTTTTCTCTTACTTCTGGCAAACATAATGAAATACTTTCTTTAAACATCAAATTTCACTCATTTGTTCTAACGTAAATAATATCGCTTGGAAGAATTTGAAAAGGAAGAGGTCTCAATTGTGGAACTCCTTGCCTGAACTGCGGCAGGCCAAGATCTGCCTGGGAAATTATAACCAACGATGATCGGAAACCTGCATTGACCTTAAGTAAGAACCAACTTTTAATAAGGCACTTTTAATTATGATATTTCTTTGAATCCTTCTATTGATCCTGGCATTTTAAAAATTTACAACTGCTCGTACGCTTGCATAACCAGCAAAAAGTAAATGAGATGACTCACAATAACGGTAAAGGAGAAATCACCCAGTGGTGATGACACTCCACACTATTTCTCTGCGCACACTTATAGGAGATCACGAGGCCACCGCCGTCTCAGTAGTCGAAGAGGGTTGTCTGGAATGGATGCTGAGGAAAATTGATGAATTAATGGAATGTGATTTGGACAAGGTCACTTATAAATGGAATCTGGAGATCAGAATGGATTCTGATCCATTTCTTACGGGTTCCCTGTGGGGTTCTTACGGGTTTCCCTTTGGGGTATTGTCGACTCAGAGGACACCTAACCAAGCTGGGTTTGGAGAGTGACTACATTTGCAGATTCTGTGAGGAGATGGTGGAAACTCCATTACATCTGCTAACTGACTGTGAGGGTGCTACTCAGAGAAGATTTAAGAACCTGGGTAGTTACTAGGAGGAGGAGGAGGAGGAGGAGGGGAATATAGCCTCCCTAGAGCCTGCCAGGTTATGAGGATTCCTTAGCGATCTTAACTATGGAGGATGGTGGTGTCATAAGTTACGACAGCAGTTCTCACGAACATCTGATACTTTGCTGACACAACATAATAATTGCATAAATACACCCAACATTCATTATTGTTGTCTCTCCATTACTTTCTGAGCTGCCATACTGTGTATCTGTGTTTTAATAAAATTAAATTTTTTAAAAAGTGATTTGTGTTTTCGAATACCATAACTGGCGCCCGCGAACAGGGACAGCGGAAGTTCTCTAAAGCATTTGAAAGTACGTCCATTTGACTTACAATATTTTTGCGTGATATCTTCCCGCAGTAGAGAACTCGAGTGCTGACTCCTTATCCGCTGTTTCTCAACCAATTCTTGGAGAAGAAAACACCTAAATCAGCAAGCTGGCAAGCAGACGGCCCGAACAAGCATACCGACAGCAGAGAAAGTACTCAACTTCATCTTCGGAAGAGGAGGACCCGGAGTTACCACAAAAACATCATACTGTGAGTAATTTCGTTATACCTAATTCCTGTAATTTTATTAAACCACCCAGACTTAACTCCCTTGATAACCCTAACATGGCTCTCAACATTTCTAAACCACTATCACACGAAATTTTAAAATACATCCCCAGATATGATGGAACCTCATATAAATTACACCATTTTGTGTCTACATGTGAGGAACTTTATACAGATTTTTGTGCCGAAAGCATTTCAGAAAGAGAAGGAAACCATTGGCTGCTCTTCAAGGCAGCTATGTCCCATCTAGAAGGTCCTGCTGAAGCAGTAGCCTTCAATAATAATTGTTCAAATATACCAGAACTAACTCATGCATTAAAGAAAAATTTCGCAGACAACAGAACTATACCGGACTTAATAGCAGAACTAGCCTTAATGAAGGCATACTCAAAGGAACATCCTATTGAATTTGTGAATAGACTGGACAAAAAACGAACAACAGTAATAACTAGGTACAAATTGGACGGTATTACGGGCGACTTACTCAAAAATTTAGTCGAACAACTAAATGCCACACTAGTGAGAACATTAGTCCACGGGGTTCACCCCACACTGGGTGCACATTTACAACTGTTACAGATAAAAGACTTGGACGATGCTAGAAACAGACTCATTAACGATTGCAGTATAGTTCTGCAACAATTAAAATACAGTACCACAATCGAAACAATAAACCGAATAGACACACAACTATACACACAACCTTATAAAATCCCACATCACAAACCACTACCACCTGTACAAAATCAACAAAAGCCATATAGACCCCCATTCCAACAGACAGTTCCACATTTTCAATTTCGCAGAAATTTTCAACAGCAATCACAACCACAACTACCACAACTACCACAACAACAACAACAACAACATCAACAACAACAACAACAACCCTCTTTTCCAAGATATCACTTCCCTTCACTAGGGCAAAATACAGTTACAATGCGCACGAGTAGAACAAATCCATCTCATAATTTCAAAAATTATATATCCCCATATGAGTTAACTCATGTAGAAGAAAAACCCCAGGATAACACCACCATACATAAACAAATTAGTAGTATGCAGACACAAATAAACTCACTAACTGAAACCCTAAATAAACTTACAGATCATTTTTTAGAAACAAGCCCCAAATTTTCCAGAGACCCTCCAGACAGTTTGACTTAAGCATAATTAATAAATCGTTGCCCTACTTTTTAGATTTCGAAAGTAGGAAATGGTTAGTTGACACAGGATCCTTGAAAAACTATATAGACCCCTCCATTGTTCCTGCAGACTGCCCAAGATACAAAGAAGATTTTATAGTCAAGACACCCACAGGAATGAGTAAAGGATCAGAATATATTTTATTCAATCCTGAAAATGTTTTTTCCCAAACTAACAAAATAAAAATGTATCTATTTAAGTTCTCGCCAAAATACGATATATTACTAGGACACGAAACTTTGAGTGAAATTAAAGCAAATGTAAATTTTGAGAAAAATATATTAGAGTACGAAAATGGTTCACATGAATTATTATTTTTAGTCGACAGTAAAGAAGTTAAATTAAAGCCTGGTTTTAATGTTGTCACAGTGTCGGTTAGGCCAATGCCCAACCTTAAAACTGGATTAATTAAAACCGTCAAAACTAATAAATATAACATCGAAGAAGGAGTAGTAAATGTAAACAATAACGAATGTAAATGTTTAGTGTATTCCAACGAGCTCATGACCATATGCCCAGAGCCGATGGAAGTCGAGGAATTAGAAACAATTTTTGAACCAAATCAATTAGTGACCAATAGTCCCGAAATTCATAAAGAAATAATTGACCAAATTCCGCAACTACTCCGTACTGACCACATGAACGAAGACGAAAAATTTAAAATAATTAACCTAATAAAAGAATTTCCAGAAATTATACTTAGAGAGAATGACCAATTAACAAGCACAAATTTACTGAAACATAAGATCAATACCACAGACGAAATTCCAGTCTATACTAAAAATTACAGGTATCCTCAAATTTTTCGGACAGACGTTCAAATTGAAATCGATAAATTATTACAAAACAAAATTATACAACACTCCAACTCACTTACAGTTCCCCCATTTGGGTTGTGCCTAAAAAACCCGACGCTTCGGGAAAACGAAAAATTAGAGTTGTTATTGATTATAGGAAATTAAATGAAAAAACAATAGAGGATAAATATCCACTTCCGAACATAGAAGATCTTTTTGGAAAGATTGGAAGAGCTACCTATTTCTCAGCCATTGACCTAGCTTCTGGCTTCCACCAAATAGAGGTAGAACCAGAATCAGTCCCTAAAACAGCTTTTTCGACAGAAACTGGACATTACGAATTCCTTCGTCTCCCTTTCGGACTGAAAAACGGACCTCCGACTTTTCAACGCGCAATGAATTTAATTTTCTCCAGAACGCCTAACGTTCTGGTGTACATGGACGATATTATAATCTTTTCAGACAACTTGGACGAACACTTAAAACACTTGAAATCCGTATTTAAGAAACTAAAAGAATACAACCTAAAAATTCAGCTCGACAAGACTGAATTTTTCAAACGTGAACTCCTATACTTAGGTCATATAATTTCAGATAAGGGTATTCAACCTAATCCCTCAAAATTAGAAACTATAAAAAATTATCCAATCCCAAAAACAACCAAACAAATTAAACAGTTTCTGGGACTGACAGGATATTATAGGAAAATGATAAAGGACTATGCAAAAATCACTAAACCTCTCACATCTGCACTAAAAAAGGACACAAAAATTGACCCAGATAACAAAGAATACAAAGAAGCCTTTGACAAACTTAAACTCCTCCTCCAGAACAACCCAATCTTACAATTACCTGATTTTTCTAAACAATTTATACTAACTACGGACGCATCAAACTTTGCAATTGGAGCAGTGCTTTCACAAATATTTGACGGACACGACCTTCCAATTTCCTATGCCTCTAGAACACTTAATAAACATGAAACAAACCTATCTACTATAGAGAAAGAGCTTTTAGCAATAGTTTGGGCGTGTAAACATTTTCGCCCTTATCTCTATGGCCGAAAATTTCTCATCCAGACTGACCATAAGCCTTTACAGTGGCTCCATAGTATTAAGGAACCTAACTCAAAATTGATTAGATGGAAACTATTATTGGAAGAATTTGACTTCGAAATTAAATACGTTCGAGGAAAAATTAAGAATGTTGCCGATACACTATCTAGAATACCTAATCACCCAGTTAACGATCTAGACGAATTAGCCGAAGAAGTACTTGACAATTTTCTTAGAGAATACGGAAACGAAGATGATAATAATGAAAACCTAAGTATGCAAACAATTCACTCACAAGACAGCTCTAACGAACAAATAACTATAGAAGACGACAATAAAATCCTTAATACAGAACAAAACCAACTGATCCTTGAACGCGGTACAAAGACCCCTATCTCTCACAAAGTCTTCGGTAAAACTAGACTAACATTTAATTTTCAAAACGCGTCAGACGTGAGGCACATGCAAACCCTTTGTACAGAATACCTAAAACCAAGAACCACTTATGGAGTCCTCTGTTCAAAAGAAGGCCATTTAAAAGAGGAATACGAAGCCATTTTTAACAATTTTAAAAATGTAATTATTAATAATTTCAATACAATAAGACTTAAACGATACAAAAAACTGAATCTGGATGTTACCAACCCTGAAGAACAGAAAGAAATAACATCTAACTACCATGTGAGCAAAACTTTCCATCGCGGCATTAATGAAAGTTATAACCATATTCGTAAAAGATATTATTGGCCCTCAATGCTAAGGGACATAACAGATTATATAAACAAATGCCCGACTTGCTTAAAGGTAAAATATGACAGAAGACCAGTTCGAACTGATTACAATCTTACACCAACTCCCGAAAAACCTTTTGAAAAATTACAGCTCGATACTTTCCAATATGACAAACGCAAATTCCTGACAATAATAGACTGTTTTTCGAAAAAACTTATGGCCTACCCACTTACAAGTCTTAACCAATTGGAAATACAAACCTGCCTCAATGACTACTTCTCCCTATTCCCTATCCCAAAAATAATACAAACAGACAACGGACGAGAATTCGACAACGAAGGTTTAAGAAACTTCCTAAAACTATACGAAATCGAACCATATTACATTACCCCCGGTCATACTGACTCGCAAGGTTTGTTAGAGAGAGCACACTCTACTCTAATTGAATTACTAAACGCCATCCAAATAGAAAAGAAAAATAACAGTCCTGAAGACAATATGAAGCTAGCCATAATAGCTTTCAATAACAGCTTAAATTCTGATTTGAAATTAACCCCCATGGAGATAACTTTCGGTATATCAAAAAACCCGTACGTAAATGGACTGACAGAAACCTTAATAACAGAAGAAAGAACCAACGAATACTTAGAACGACTAAAACTGCTCCATAAACTTATAAAAAAGAAGGTAGAGGAAGAAAAACAAAAACGTACTGACATACTAAATATTCGACGTGAAAAAGACATTCAGATTCCTAACGAACCCTACATCAGGACAACATTCCATAAAAAGAACAAACCGAAATACTTTAGAGTACTCTATGATCAGAAAAAACGGTTAGCGACTAATCCTAAAATGAATCGACAAAGCACATTTAAATTACATCCCAACCGCGTCAAAAGACCCAGAAAAGAAATAAAAAGCAAAACATCTGTTTCAGGGCAAGATGCTCCTTTTGACACTGATCCTGGTCCTGGTCCCAGTGGCACCGTACAGAATGACTGACTTAAGTTCAACATCTGGTATAACCCCTGTCAAAATTCAGGAATCATTTGTAGTCAACCAAACTTATAAATATATGCACAACGTTAATACGAAATTTCTACGAATTGAATTAAACAATTTAGAGAGATCATTGAACTTCCTTAGCACCAAGACTGAAGACAATCACTATACCAATATGATTAATCTACATTTAAAATACACTAAAACAAAATTAAACCATCTACACACTAATAGGCACAGGAACAAACGTGGACTAATAAATGGGCTCGGTACAGCAATATCCTGGCTCACGGGAAATATGGATGCTAACGACAAGGCAAGATACAATGAAATTTTGGAAAAAGTTCAGACTAATGAGTATCATTTAACACATAACGTCGAACAGCAACTGACCTTAAACAAGAGACTAATAGAGGAATTTAACAAAGACATGAAAATCATACATGCGAACAACTTAAAACTAACTAACTATTTTAAACTTGTAGCAAACGAATCTAATACAATAGAATTAAATCAGCATTATTCATTTTTATTTACCACATTAATGCTAATTTATAATAAAGTAAACGATCTAGATACCAGTTTAGAATTCTGTAAAATAAATATCCTACATTCTAGGATATTAACTTATAAAGAACTAGATAGCATAATAAGAGATTCCAAAGTATCCCTAATCTCTAACGAACCAGAAATCATATGGCACCTCAGTACCCTACATTGCTCGATTCAAGACGAATACATCTCCTACTTTATCCAAGTACCCCTACAATCCCCAACTTACGAAACCTTCTTCCTGTTATCATACCCCGTTTATAAAAACGAAGAAATCATTACCACAAACGAACATCCTTCCTTATTACTTAGGTATAGCGAAGTTCTCACAGGTAATTGTATATCAATAAATAACAATTACTATTGTAAAAATACATCTTTAGTTGAAAACAAATGTATCGAACAACTATTAGAAGATAAAAGATTAAAAAATTGTAAATCTTTAGTAATAAAAAACGTAAAACCTTTTGTAAAGTATATACCGATTATAAACCAATACTTAATTTACAATATAAGTAAAATTATTATAATTGTCAATAATAAGAAAATTATTCTATATCCAAAACTCACTACTTTATTATCACTTAACAGCTCAGAAAAGTTATTCAATTTTACTCGACCATATGTTTACTGGGAGAGTAATATTTTAATTCCATCAGAAACACCTAAACATAAATACCATACCAATTTTACATTTCAGCAAATACACGAGGCCAACAATAATATCAAACCCTTAGAAGAAATAGAGGAACTCCCTCTTGATGAACATAATTTGATATATTGTATAATAATACTAATTACTATCATTTTCTCTGTGTATTTAATATGCCAAACCAAATACTGCCAATTAAAAAGATGCAGGAACCCGGATTCACCGGAAATAGAACCAGCCCAGGAGTCTACCCCCGCTGGAAGACCACACCCTTACCCAAGGCTACCTATTTAAGGGCTGAGGACAGCCCTAAACTAAAGGAGGGAGGAGTTACGACAGCAGTTCTCACGAACATCTGATACTTTGCTGACACAACATAATAATTGCATAAATACACCCAACATTCATTATTGTTGTCTCTCCATTACTTTCTGAGCTGCCATACTGTGTATCTGTGTTTTAATAAAATTAAATTTTTTAAAAAGTGATTTGTGTTTTCGAATACCATAACTATAGACGGTGTTCGCCTGGGACATCTATTTGGGATGCTGTACATAGCCTACGGCACCCAAGGGGTATAGCACAATACATCCTGTAGGTCGCATTGCATCGGCGCCTCCAAAAAAAACAAAAAAAAACTAAATATAGAGCTGGTGGTAGGAGGACAAGCAAGTACTAACCTAGCAACCCAGGCTGGTAATAGAAGTGATTACATTGTAGTCCTGAAGAGAGTGTCAATAACACTAATCCAACCTTATATAGCATTTGAAATTTACGCTACAAATTCCGCAGGACAACATAAATAAATTTTTCCGGGAAAATGTTCCAAATAAAAATGATACTACAATCTGTACAGTTTCAGGGATCCAAGTTTAAACGAAATCGTTATGGCCGTTTCTGAGACGAAAAATCCCAAAAACCTATTCTATAATTGACTTTTTGCTATCAATTTCCTTGACATTCGGAATTCTAACAACGGTTGTATCGTATAATTAATATTATATAGGTGGTGAAACCATTATATTTAACTTTTACTTTAGAGGAAAGCTTGTGTTATTTTTACCCAAGAAACTCAATATTTTGTTGTGGTGGTTGGTTCCGCAGAGCTGGAAAGCATTAGAGACATTTTCCGTAATAGATAGCCTGCTTCTTTTTGTGGACATCGACCGGTTTCGGGCTTTCGCTCATCATCAGGATGTTTTTGTCAAAACAGTGTGATAACATTGACTTGCGTAGAGCAAATACAGTTGTTGCACTGGATTTAAAAGTCTTTGTTATGACGGAACTAGGTTAAGAGGACTAGCTGAATGGGAAAACACATGTTCGGTCCTTTAGTGACGTTGTTCCCTTTTTAAATGAAAACATCAATGAGTGGGGATGTATTGCATAAACTATGTTTTTTGAAGGAGATTTTACTTTGATAATTATTTATCCAATACCATCTTATTATTTCTATTTATTAATTTATAACAGAGCGAAATAATGCAAAAGTGTCAACCGTGGGCCACTATGGAATAGTTACTTGTTAAGAAATGATAGAATCCGAGCTGAATGATCGTAAGATGGTATAGATATATAACTGTGTTGAGCAAGTAATCCATATAAGCAAGTTTATTTTTATAATTATGCATTCCATTTCACATTTCCACCTTTAACACAGATTCACATACACCATCCATGCACGCACGTATACTTAAATGTGTTTTTTTTTTTTCTTACAGGCCTAAATATAACGAGTCTAAACGAGCTCTCAAATACAGACATTTTCAGATATATCACTGAAAAAATTATACGTGTATGATTTCTAACATTAATGTAACGTACAATCCACACGAAAATCAAATGTGCATTCACATGAACATCCCCACTCATTGATGTGTCCATTTAAAAAGGGAACAACGTCACCAAAGGACCGAACATGTGTTTTTCCATTCAGGTAGCAACACCCCTCTTAACCTAGTTCCGTCTTAACAAAGACTTTTAAATTCAGTGTATCCAACTGTATTTGCTCTGTGCAAGTCTATGTTATTACACTGTTTAACAAAAATATCCTCATGATGGGCGAACGCCCGAAACCGGTCGATGACCACAAAAAGAAGCAGACTATCACGGAAAATGTCTCTGAAACTCAATTTCCCTGAAGAAATATTACAATAAGAGAAATTGATATTTATGATTAAAGTATTCAAGTTTAAAGGAAATCGTTGGATCGTAGTTCAAATTTTGCTGATTTGACCTAAAATAGTGGTAGGGGGGATAATGCACAACCTAGTCATCCAAACAACTACGGTAGTGAAGTGCGTGCCAATAATAAAAACCTACACCGCATATTTGAAATTTAACGACACTAATTCCGCAAAATTATTTTTTAAATAACAAAAAATTTGGAAGGAGGGGGAATCTTTCAAATAAAAGTCATAGGATTTTTTAGGTCATAGATTTAACACCATTTACCGTAATTCAGGTAAACTCAATATTTATATAAATGAAGAAAATCCGACAATACAATACTTTCTCTTTAAGAAAATGTTATAATTATATTACTGGCAATAAATTAATATCACCGTAACTAAATATACCTAATCATAGTTTATATTCTATTAGAGACAAATATAATCATGAATCTTTATGATACTCTCTATCCCATGTATTGGCCATTTCCACATATCATACATATGTATTTGTATACAATATTCATACTGCTGACGTAACAGTTTCCCTAGTAAAGGATTGGAATATAACTGCTTGTTATGTATATAGTAGATAAATACATTGTACATATTTACATAATAGCACTCTCAGCATGGGTTCAATGATGTCTGGCTTTATTACATAACCAGGATATTCAATGTCAATTGTTTGTACAATATAATATTATTATATGTGCCATAACTAATTTGGAATATTGTCAAGCAAATTAAATTGTTCTTCATTATGAAGTAATTTATTATTTATAACCTTTTTTTTAAATTGAGAAAAATTGTTATGGACTTTATTATAATCCTAGTAATTTATAGTATAGTATCTTCAATTTTAATTTGGAACTAAAATTTCCTTTTTTATTAAAAATTTTATTCAAAGATTTAAGACTTAATAGAATTTCACAAAATTCAGAAGTAGTAGACTATCAACTTCAAAAATTGATGGTCTTTTAAAAGATTGTTTGTAGCTATTGATGGAAATTAGATAATCCTCTAGAAGGGAGCTTGATACTTTGAAGGGAGTTGTTGAAGTCCATTCTTCCGTTCCGTACAGATGGGTGTGGCAGGGCGGATAAGAACTTGTTTTACAATATTACCTAGCGCAGGCTTACTGCAGAGCCACTCCAACAAGGCCTGCGGCCATTCGGATTACTGCAGGCCTGCTGGCTGGCTATTGTACACTTAATTAACACATGCATCGCCTATGTAGGTTTTGTCAGGAACAAGAAGAAGAAGAAGAAACAGCACTGCACGTACTGTGACAGTGTGAGAGCTTATGTGCTGAGTTTTCTTCTCTTTATGAAGGAGAAACTGACTCATTCAAGCTTCATCCAGAAGTCTCTCTCTCCAGTCTCCTAAGTATAATTAAACAGACAGATCTGGTGAGGGTCCTCTAACTTGTAGGTGCTACAATGGACCAGTAAGGGTTGTGGTGGCATAGGCTAATAGCCAACCCCTACAAAATCTAATCTAATCTAATACACCTATCGCAGATGAGGCTAGATACGTGAAGTTTCAATCGCTTTTTTTTTTAGAGAATTTCTTCAACCGGGGACTGTATTCCATTGTTCCGTCCCACCCGGTTCTCATTTCTCTATCTCCTTGCAAAGCATCCCAAAAATAGGTAATATTTTTGAGTAACGTTTGAACAATTTGTGTATTTCGTATTTCAATTTCACCATCATCTTGACTAACTATATAAAATCTTTTATGTTTCCGCGGTTGTTCTCCTGCAAAACACTTGGGCTTTTTGTTTAGAGCGCGTCATTGATTTGTAATAAACTAACGTTTTACTCTTATTACAGATTACTGTCGCCATGTCTCTTGAAGTTAGTATCGCCTTGACTGCCACTGACAAGAAACAGGGTGGGTAGAACCGTGGCTTGGCCTACGTCCTCCGTCATCTTGCCAAAGTTATAGCCTTGTTTTGCTCCGGAAAATCGTTAATCATTTTTTTGTCTTCCTTTTTTTCTCTTCTTTTCCCTCTAAGCAGAGGACTTTTCACTTTTTCTGAATATGCCCAGAAATGTCCATCATCTCTATTTAAGTAGTTTTTCTCTTTTTCGATAGCGGTCAACCTGTACTTGGGAAAGTTTGAAAAAAAAATTTTAAACAATGCCACCTATAAGACCACTTATGTTGATGACACCTTCGTCATTTGAGAGCATGGAAAAGATAAATTGCTCTCTTTCTTCTCTGAATCCAATTGAGGCAATACCATCTATGTTTCAAGTGGTAACCCTGAAGTAATTTTTAGTATTGCTGTTGCAATATCATGAGATAAGTAAATGGACTTGTATGATTAGTAGTATGATGGAAAATCTAAATACATTGGAATTTCACCTCCACTTTCACCGGTGTTCCTTCTCAACCTTTCACTGGTAGTACACTCATAAAACCACAGTCATAATTGAACATGTAGTGATAGAGCATACAAATCTTCCGATTCTAAGGTCTGTAACATTTCCATAATTTTTCTATACGAGTATCTGTATTTACCTTTGTAATTTGTTTTATTTAGTTTTCCATTACCATTTTTTTTGTTTTTTATTGTTCTATTGCCATATTTTTTGTTTTTGTTTTTGTTCTGTTAATGCAAGCTAGATTTTTATGTATATTTTTTCTTTATAGATAGCCCTTGAAGAAGACAAAGAATGTTTGTCGAAACGTCGTGTTATTAATAAAAAACACTTGAAAAATTTTTTGGTGTTTTTTTTATGATACCCCCTGGCCGATCAGCCAACTAAGAGATACATCTGATCATTTCTAACGGCCAACAATTGCTACAATTTGTTAAAATTTATTATTTTAAAATACTCATTTTCTCAGACACGGGCAGTCTCAGAGCTCGCGCTCATACTCCACAAGTGCTCATATAAAATACATGTCTCCTTTAAAAGAGTACAATAAAATAGAAGAGAGCGGATAAGTTCTTTTTTTTATTCCTATTTAAGGGTATGTGGAGCCTAATGTGAACGTCTTCTTCACATAACCAAATATATCCTTAGAATGCCATCGTATTGGCGATCTGCCAGCATTTACAAATTATCTTTGTTTCTTACTAGCTTTGTTTATTTTGACATCACTTGAAAGACATGCAAATTTAGATTTATTTTTATCACATTTTTGATTTAATGACGTAATGTTTGACAGATGTAGAAAGATCTGCTAGTTAATTGAAAAAAAATAATAAAATTGGCATGAGACACTCACACATTTTCTTATTTTGCAATTTACATAGCTACGATTTACATAGTTTATGATTTATTTCGTTTAACTAGTTCCAAATTTCACATATTATATCCAAATGTTTATATGCGCTTCCATGATATAATATAAAAGTCTTACTTCCGGAAAAAAAAAACTCGGAATTTTGGCCACACATTAAATTCTGTTAATACTCTATAGATGATAGAATCTTATAATATATTGAAATTTATTTTTAGAGTAAAGCTTAACAAGACACATCACCTAGAGATTATCATCACTTAAATGAATTTTATCGGGAAAATGTTTCAAATAAAAAGCTGTAGCTCTTTAAACGATTAATCGAGGTAATACAAAGTTTAAAGAAAATCGTTGGAGCTATTTTTGTTATATCGCAAAAAACTGAAAAATATATTCAGACCTATTTTTGATTGAAACCTGAATTGTTGCGACTCCTCTGATAGAACTTCAACAGATATGTCAAGTTTCATTTCTCTGCAATTTTCCATTTTCTCAACACTTTTTCGGACCCTTTTTCACACTCAAAACAAATATTTCCAGTGTGAAAGGTCAGGTTCGAAAATTTGTCACATTGCAGTATTTTCACTTATAGATTAATATAGGAAAATAACAAATCTTTAAAATATTATAACAAAATGTTATTAATTTTATCGCAAATGATTACATCCGATTGTCTTCATTCATTAACATGTGGATAAAAATATATCATTTATTATAAAATTTATATAATATACAATTTTTATCAATAAGAAAGTTTAGTACGCGAGATGCTAGAAGTAACCAGTACTTCAGCCAGGTTTGTAATTAGTTTGCGTGATCGTCGTTAGAATGAATGTATTTATAGGAATGAATGTATTTATTGGTATGGTAGATCCATTGTATATACTCAGGACTGTATACGTCTAGTCTTAACACGGTTATATTATTTGTTGGTGAACATTCATGAAAATAATGAAAATATCCCATGCACAGAAGGAAACTTATAACAACCACTAATTCTACAAATATGTAGGGTAAAGAATATGGCCAAAGACCCCACTTTATGGCCAGTCGGCGCCATAAAAGCATAAAACATATTTAAAAATAAATAAATAAATAAGAAATTTTAAATGATTGTAATATTTGCGACCAAATCACTCCTTTCTTTGATAGCCTCAGTGCATAGATAGACAAGATCATTGTCTCATTTCTAATCTTACAAACTATTTAATAAACAAATTGCAATTTCCTGTTAGGATAGAGTGGTAAATATAATTTTTCGCTTCATTATAACTAATACTATGAATGAAGTATGAAATTTAAAACCAGATAGAAAATTAAACTTTAATAAGCAACTCAATGAGCGATGGAAATAATGTATGGAAATAATGTTGAAAGATGTTTTTTGAGTTGATAAAATGTTTATAATTTGAGTAATATTGTGGTTTTGTTATATTTTTATATCTAAGCTGATTTCTCCAAAACTGTTAATTTATATATATATGTATATTAATTTATATTAATTTTTATAAATATTTTTTTTTTTTATTTCCTCAATACTGAGGTTCTTCTCAACCAAGAAGTTCTTTTAATTTTGCTCTCCAACAGTTCTCTATCCTGGGTTTTTTCCTCTCTCAAACCATTCCCATACAAACTTTCCACCACTTCATCCATCCATGTTCGTCTTGGCCTTCCTCTTCTTTTTCTTCCTTCCACGTTCCAATCATGGGTCAGCCTCGATAGTCTGTCCTCTCCCATTCTTCTTACATGGCCGTACCACTCTAATCGTTTCTTCTCTATTCTATGAAGTACACTGTTCTTTAATTCCATCTTTTCTCGGATTTCTCGGTTAGGTCTAATTTCTCTTCGCGATACTCTAGCAGCTCTTCTCCAATAATCCATTTCTGTGGAAAGTAATATCTTCCTCAGATCGGCGGTCAACGTCCACGTCTCAGCTAAGCAAAGCAGTATGCTTTCCACTATGGCCGAATAAATATTTTTTTTTGTGCAGCCTAATAAGTTTCGGCTTCATAGAACCGGCTTTAGCATTCGGATCACCTTCATGGCCATACCTATTCTTCTTTTTATTTCTTTCTCGGAGCTTCCCTTCTTCTCCAGGTACGGGAAGTTGTCCACCTTCTTTATGAATTTTTATAAATATAATTTATATAATTATATATTTATATATAGGATCGCTTACAACAAATTTTATTGGCAGGGGAACTGCAGATATTTAAATCTGCTCAAATTATGTATTTTATTTATTGGGTCAATTTATATTCTTTTTAATTCAAGAGAAGCGCATTTATCATTTTATGTGACGTTATATTCTTCATAGTAACCTCTAGCACACTTTGAATCCCAATAAAAGGCAAAATAACAATTTAGGAACCTCTTATAATTAAACGAATGTTATAATGATTTTAACATTAATGTATTCTGTTGGTGCCAAAGTAATGTTATTTTTTGCATTGTTGAAATTTGTTTTTTGATATTGAAACATATTCTCTTAAATAAATACATCATTTAATGCATATTTCTTTTTTTCTTTTTTTTAATGGCTTTACTCGCAGCTTATTTTATATTTATTATTCTTTTCTTCTATATTTTTAGTTTATTTAAGAACACTGAAATAGTGTGTTTTATTACAAATTTATATCAATCAACCTTAAATCTAGGCATGCTTATAATATTGTCGGCAATCTACTAAGATGAATGAGAAATATGAAACAGCAAGAGAGAGAGGGAAAAAAAAGGAGTTTGCGTTCGCTAAACTGCCCAGTTTCGGAAACATGTTCAGATCCAATATATTACCGTTAATAAATTAATAATAAATCTTAAATAATTAACACTCCATAATAGACAATTTTGCTAATAATCATTATTTTGGAATCTAAACCTCAAATATTTCATTAGCAAACTTATCTTTTCACTACATAGGAATATTTTAAGAAACCACAGTGGCCATGATCTAAACATAATTAAATACTCGGCATTATATTATAGGGAACCTAATATATAAAGTACCTACGTATATAATATTAGTTCTATAGATAAAATCTTTTATAAAATAAATTAATGATTTTTTTACACATTATAAATTTATTTATTTATTCCTTTTTTTTTTGATGGCACAATATTAATATGAATACACTATGCAACAATTATTTTTGTTTTAATGTATGGTATAAACCAGGTCATTTAATACAAGGTAAGTGGTGAATAAAGCAGCTTTGAATACACAATATTGTAACGTTTTTCTTTCTAAACTAGCTACTGCAACTAGTTTTAAGTGGGTTCGTATAGATAAAATACTCTAAACTTCAATAAAGAAAACACCAATTTATTGCTATACACAATAAATTACTAAATACAACGCTTAATAATAATTATTTCACACTTTAAACCACAAAAGTTCACTTTGTTCACTTTTGTACACTTTTCACAAACTTGTAACTTCGTTTGTAACTGAAAAACTCTCTCAACTCTCTGTGGTCCCTCTATTTATACCAGTAGAGAACATTCCAGACTTCTCTCGACTATTCCAGTCAAAACTAGAGCGCCGCCAGCGCTTCCTACGGCCACTAAGAGAACTTTAGGTACCTGTCTTCTCTCCTAGATGGCACCTTACAATATTAATATCTCATAATATTAAACTTTAATATATTCAAATCTTATATTAATATATATTTTTTCTATTTTTCTCTTTCGCCTAAATTTCAACTTCCAAGGAGTTCCCATGAAAAAAACAAAACAAAAATGAAAACAACGTTTTTACTGAATAAATAATTATATATATGAAATAACCTAAATGAAATCAACGAGTGACAGAGTGATAATATTTAGGTGATATTTAATATTTATTTTTAGATTTTCACGACCATTTTCCTGAAAAACACTTGAGTTTCTGTGTTGAGACCGCGTCAATTGGTTTGCTAGAAGCTGACGTTTCGCCCGTATTGCAATGAGCCTCTTCAGAGTCGTTACAACTTGAAAGCTAATGGGGAGCATATTGCCATTGAAGCAGTCTCAACTCGGGAACTCAAGAATGTTTTTCGAGTGAGATAATGTTTCTTAATGTTGAAAGTAGAATATATTTTTTTTTTATTATTATTATTTTGATCCCTGTTTCTTTATTTAGATATTGATTTATTATAATCCAGGTCTGATCATATTATATTATGTTTCGGAGATATTTTCCGTGATAGCCTGCTTCTTTTTGTGTGTCATCGACAGGTTTCGGCGTTCGCCTATCATCAAAATGCGTTTGTCAAACAGTGTTTGTGCACAGAGCGAATCTGTGTGATCACACTGTTTGACAAACGCAATCTGATGATAGGCGAACACCCGAAACAGGTCGATGACCACAAAAAAGAAGCAGGCTATTACGGAAAATATATCCGATACTTTCCAGCTCTGCGGAACCAACCACAAAAATTACGAGTATTACATTTTATAACAATTATATTAACAACAATCAAATGTTACTGTTATATTATAAGTTTGAATGGTGATATAAAATTTGCAAAATATTTTTTTTTAGCTGTAAATATTAGATTATTTTTTATATTCCCTTCCAGCGGTAAAAAGAAGTATTGGATTATGTTGAATTTTGAAAAATAAACAAAAATAATTTTGATTTAAAGTGAATTATTGTAACTAGATAAGCGGGTTGGTAGAAAGAAAGTACTTTGAAGCAAAATATTAATAAGTTTGGTGTATGGTCTTTTAAGGGATGTCCTTAACCAATCTGCTGCAGAATGTGTGGATGATAGAGAAAGGGACAAGATAAATGAATAAGAAACGTATTCTTAGCAAGATAGAATTTGTTACAATCAAGTTCTTCGGAGATATTGTAAGACGCGGTACAGCAATCAAAATAAGATAATATTGAAGCAGAAAGAAGATTCAGACATACTGATGGTAAAAATATATTCCCAATTTTTTCTGTATCTTTTTCTTATTTCCAATTGTGTTCTGTAATTTTTAGTGAAGATATAATTAACATGTACAATTTATTACAAACTTTTAACAACTGCTACAAGATATTTTAATTTTTTTTTTTTTTAAATTCATTTAGGGTCTTTAACAAATTTGTTTGGAATATTTCTGAGACATTATACGAGCAAGAAGGAGGGAGCTACCAAAAAAAAATTATGTACGGGCATATCCATTGGTGCCTTCACGAATGTTTTTCCTCCACAATTCTTTGACCGTCCAATTATCCAAACAGCAAAGCTACAGCAGTCACCAACCAGCCAACTAATCCTTCACTCCGGTAATCCACATTATCCTCGGCCTCCATCTCCTTCTGCATAGAGTACTAAGTTGATATTCGTTGTTAAAATTTTGGCATAATTCTAACGAGTTAGATTGGCTAGCTTGTACAGATCTTTCTGTGGCCTTTAAATGGTCCTTTTTAAGAGATAGAATAAGTGGTGGGTACTCCTTATACTGGTACTTGAATATTTTGTTGCTTCTTATAACTCATTCAGTATTGTGTTGTAGAGTCCTTGATAATATTAGTTGGCTGGCTGGCATGTCTGTTACAAACTGTTTCCTGACTTCTTATATTAGATTAGATTCTAACGGGGGAATTGGCTCTGCAGCCTCAAGGATCTATTGTGGCACCCCCCTAGTTGGAGAACCTTCCCCGATCCTGTCCTTAACCGGACTGTGGAATTAGGGAGGGGGCTCCCAGGTGGTCAGTTAGAGCACCTGCCATCAGAGCACCCTCTTGAGTCCTGCTTGTCTTAAAAGACTTAATAGGTATGAGAGGGGGGTCCCGGCTGAGGCTTGTTGGCACCAGCTTCCCTTTACCAAAGAGGCGGTACCTTAGCCAGACCCTCGCACTGACATACCAAGTGCAGCACCGTCTCCTCTTCTTCCTGACAAAACCTACACAGGCTATCCGTTGCCAGGCCCATGCGATGCACGTGCTTATTTAGTCTATAATGCCCAGTGAGAACGCCACTGCTATCCTTATGGCCACCCGGCCTAATTGGAGTAATTCCGCAGTTAGCTTGGGCGAGTGGCTATGGATAAACGTTTGCACCTGCCTCTGGCCTGAAGTTTTGACCCACCATTCCCTTGATCGGTCCTGCATCCACATCTTGAGACGCCGCAGGACGGCTCCGGCCCGATAAGTGAACCCTCCCGGACCAGGCGGTCCGTCGCCTCATTGCCTCTTCGTGACTTCTTGTTCTTGACTGTATTTTTTTTTTTTTTTGGCTGAAAGTGATTTTTTTAGTGTAATTTAAGCTCGAGAATTTGCGAGCTTAAGTGCGATTTTTGGTTGCTCTTAGTGGAAGCTTGGCGCAGCTCGTGGTAAAAGGCTGACACTTTGAATTTGCTGACACTTGAACAGGTGGACGTGACTAAGGGTGTAAGAAGTTGTGGAAATGCGTAGTGAGAGAGAAAACAGTGGCGCTGAAGCGGCTGGTGTCAGCAACATGATGTGACCAGCAGCGTTGTGTTGATGAATTTTCTCAAAAGAATTTTCATTATGCTTATATTTAAAAATTGAAAAATTTATATATTTCTTGAATCTTAAGGGCAGCTACAGCTCAGACAGAAAGATAAATAGTCTAAATGTATTCTGTATCCAATTGTTAGAACTTTTTGGTAATTTGTTGCTTTCATATAATGATACAAAATTACATCTGTATGACCAACTAGAATAATCCTTCCCCGTCACTGTGCCGACAATTTATTGGCAACAGTCTCGCTATTCAATGGAGAATTAATATTTCATTCATTGTAATAAAATAAAAAAAATGCAGCAACAAGATGCATAATTACAGTACATTAAAAAATATGACGTCATATTATTCGTACCTAAACAAACAAAAACAGAACAAAAAAAGTTAAAATGGATTATTATAATAATATTTCCACAAAGACAAAGGAGCTTTTGTTTGAACTGGCATTTATTGGTTGGAAAAGAGGGGAAATGAGGAATAAATACAATGAAAAGAGATGAAAAAATAAGAGAATGTATGGAGATAGAGAGAGGGAGAGAAAAAAAGATCGCGTGATGTGACGACATCAGACTTTTTAATTCTATTCTAACTGAAAAATCGATTTTGACATCAATATACACATAAAGAAATGTTTATAATAGAGTTTAATATTAGTTTGTTTTGTGCGGTTTATAAGCTAAATGTTTTTTATGTATAAAAATACTAGCTGATATTATAAATAATTAGACTAATATTTGAAATTTGCAGCATATATGTACTTCTATTAAATACAACAAAAAAAAAAAGGGAACGTATACTTTTCTATATAAAAACACAATAGCTCTGAACATTTTTACTAGCTTTGGTTATTTATGATTATTACTAATATAAATGTTATTTACAATACTTTAATCACAATAACATCTTAGATTCTTGAGAATAAAAATTGAAAAACAGAAGAAATTACTAAAAAAGTGTGGCTTTCTGGTCTGGGATAGACATCGTAATTTATGATTGTTTTTTTTTTATTCCACATAATTTTTAATTATATCGTTAAATTACTTTATTTGCTTAACGTTTAAGTATATCATATTCTGCGGTTTATCGAGCAATCATCATACATTTTAGGGAAACTGGACAATACGATCGGAAACCCGGAAATAGTCGTAGAAGAATCACAACAGATAGCTAATGATGATCTTGTATTTAAGTCTCTTCCCTTATGAGCTTCAGATATTTGACTTTCTCACTTAACGAGAACCGTTCGGTATTACATTTCCGTATCTTAAAGGCTAAAGGCATTGTGCATTGTTATGTCCTGATTCAGTATCCAGTATAACAATAGAGAAATTTTTGTTTTGATTGAAGCAAAGCGTATCAGTGAAATCACTGAAAAAATTAAACCAATCTTCCCATCTGCCAAACAAATATCGTTAACCAATTGGTAAATAACTTACATTATATTTTCTGATGATTAGATATTTCCTAAGCAAATTTTCACTTCAGGTACAACAGTTCTTTAGCAAGCATTAGTTTGAGAAACTTTCATAGACAGATGAAAGCAAAATATTTCGTTTCTGGATTATTTCATCATGAGATGATTTGTCAATGACAGTTTCACTTCCATTGTAAATACGTTTGTTTAAATCAAGTTGGTATATATATATATATATATGTATATATTTAATGCTATCGTTTCACTTTATAAGATAAACATAAACTTAGTTTCTATCTGCCTAGCACTAAAATAGTAACTTATTTCAACTTTCACGAATCATTTATATTAAAATTAACTTTATTATTGTTTCATGAATTTATGAGATAGAATACGGGAAATAATTAGAATAGTCGCCATTTCTATATTGTTTTATACAACACGAAAGAAACAAGAAATATTTAAATGTTTAGAAATTACGATAAAATGAAGTGTTACGCTTATAAATTAAGAGTAATTAATTCTTTTAGAAAAATATTGAAATAAATGTGATAGATCTAAATAGAATGTCGCAACTTAAAATGCAAAACTCATTTGTCTTGATTCGATTTTTGATAAAAATTATTATGTAACTCCCAATTTTGCCTTTATTTAAAAAAAAAAAGCAGACTGGCCCCGGAAGATAAGCTAAACATTTGCTGCGTATCGGCATCTTAATTAGATTACAACGATGCTTGTAAAAAGGACTAATCAAACATATATACCGTGATATTTTTTCTCCTATATACTCTCTGCCTAACTGACGACGCTAAACTAATCCTTCTCCCAGTACTCGATATCTCTGGGAGGTGCACAACTACAAAAAGACTAAGCTAAAAAATCCTATAATTTAAACAAATTCATTCCCCCAATCAGTCAATAAATTACTTCCATTCCAGACATACACTCCGCCTAACGATATTCTTGCTAACTATGGTTGTCTCCCCATACGACATTCGACGAAGCCACCTCCGCAAATTTCCTGAACCATTTCCCATTTAACCGCCCGTGACTATCAGTAATCTCGATACAGCGTACGAAATATCTTTAGGGATCATCCTTCATCCCGCTGTAGCGTTAGATAAAAATAAAAATATAGTTCTTCCCTTATTTGAATTCCTCTACCTGGATTTCCAAACCCCAGCCGATCAACTTCCAGATTATTTTTCTTTTCATTTAGCAGCCAGAGTCTAAAATCGTTACCTACGTTTTCAGCGGGCACGGGCTGTCACAATTTCACTAAACTTAGTTGCTTGACTCTTCCTTAAAGCATAACGGCCGGCCGATCTGATTAATTCCAAAACAAGAGGAAGGTATCTCGTCAACACTTGAAGCGCCTCCATGCAAACTATACAAGATGTCTCTGTACTATAGAGTAATGCACTCTCTAAGACAAGCTGAAGCGCATTAAATCACTTGCGCAAGTAGGACTCTTCTACACATGATTCTTATAATACCTTTTTTTTAAGCCACCCACTCGTTTCTCGTTTATTCGTCAGAGCTGGTTGACCATCTTCATTGGTTTTTCTCTCAACTCTTTAATGTGAGGATAAAACTCAATATCTCTATCGAACTTAATATCTAAGTATTTAGCTTGCTGGTCCCATTTCAACCGATCCGACTCAAAATGAACAACTGGTTGCCGGGTCAATGGCAAGGAAACTTTCATCAACCTCGCCATCGTTTCGTTTAAAGAAAGACGCAGTTTATTCTCGAGCACCACACGCCTGTGTTCATTATTAATTGCGGCATTACTTTGTAGCTGTGCTTTACTGCCTCCAACCATTTCTAAGACAAGATCTCAGCATCAAACCATCTTGCGAAAAACCCCAGGGATATCCAAGGACAGCATACTGTGAAAAACCATATTCAATATCAATTTTATACTCACCGTTATGTTTCATTTTTAAGTTACATAGTTTGTAAGTAAGTTAAGTATCTAAAAACATTGGTTTCTATTTACCGGATCTCGTGACAGATAATTCTAGTGGAAACTTAATTTTTTATGAAAATATTTTTCAAGAATGAAATTACTTTCTATTATTACATTTGCAGCAAATAAAAGTTATGCACTCATTTATATTATAGCAAAATAAGCTACAGCTAATGTTAAGCTACAGTTTTGTATCATGACGATAAATCTGCAATGTAGTTATACTATAATGAGTAACTTTTGCTTTATAATATGAATGATCGTAATGGTTGACCCGAAGGTGCAAACTGAAATATTTAAATATAAAAACATGAATTTAAAAACATGATTTTACATATATATATGTATATATATATATATATTGCCTCTCGCATGTTGTCAAGTACTGTTGAATTGGAAACTTGATATTTGCACTTAAAATTATACAAAATGGAGTATTTTCCAAAGATTGATAGATTGATATATGACATATTGCTCACGTAATATTCAATATATCTGTCGAGCGAGGAAAATTGAACCGAAAGGTCAAACATTGTATATGTATGATACATATTTGAGAGAGTTTGTTTTTGTTATAATTATATTATTTATTATTATCTAATTTTCATTGCGGTTTTTCATACTGCTGTTATTCATATCTGCTGTCTGTTTGTTACGTATGCACATTTTCAATTATATCTGAAATTGGCAAGTGCATAATACCCTAAATCAGAACTATTTAAATTGCAGTGAGAGAAAGTCGTTGATTGGTCGATACTAGGTTTTTATCTGTATAATAACTTTGCGCCAATAATAATAATAATAATCCTATTATCTAACAGCTGGCTTAATTTTTTTTTTTAAATATTTTTACAAATATTATTATTTCAAATAATATGTCATAGCGTGTTAATTGTAAATGTCATCATAACCTAGATCACTTGCTGCATAGTGAGAATTTGCTGATTATAGCAAGAACATAATATCGCTGGTTTATCTTGATTGACCGAGCTGACAAAGGTATCTAGAGAGAACAAGATGTGCGCTTGTCACTAATTGATCTAAGCTTTGTCCTTAACAATCCAGTCAATCTCCGGCTCAAATTCAACTATTATTATATTATTATAATCCTCCATAATTGAAAGTGTTCTATAACATTATCTATTTACAAAAATCATTGATTGTTTATTCATATTATAATGCCATTAAAAAAATATTTAATTATAAAAATCGGCGTGTGTGATTGGAGTGAATAGTATTCATAGAAATAAAATGGTAACTTTTATTAAAGCTTTTATTAATTCACTGTACATGTCTTTATAAGTGAAAAATTTAGAATATTTGACAAAATTTGAATTTCATAAAATATGTCTAGATATGTTCACCTGAATCCGAAATTTCATCATAAAGTGGGTGGTTTCATTCCGTGAGAAGCACATTTAACTGAAGCACTTTCCAACATCCCCTAGCAAAATTTTCACTGAAGAAATTCTATAATCATTTTCGTTCCAGAAAATGTTTCGAATAAAATTTATTAAACTAATTTAACATTTTTCTGTAAAAACCAGGTTTAGCATTCCGAATATATTGGATGAGCCAAGTTTTCGATTTTTTTTTTTTGGTAAATTCTGTAACATTTTTTTACTGTCTTCTTCAGTTCAATCGTTAGAATTGTTTGCAGTGTTTACTACCATTTCTTCTTTGTGGAAGATTATTGTTAATTGGCTGTAAACAGTTCACTTATATCGGATACTTGGAGTTTTCCTTCTAGAATTTTTTTTGAAAATTCTAATACTGCCCTACAACATTAAAATTAAACATTATAATATGACAATTTAAATTTAGCTTAGGATTATAAAACACATTTGCTTTCACGCTATAATCTATTATTTAAAGGCTATATAGTTCTCTACCTGAATTTATGTTATTAATGTACAATTAATCTAAGGCTCTACATACTTCTGTTTATCTAAAGGTATTTATTTGCTTAGGAAATAAAATTTTGTATAACAAAATGAATTCAAAAAGTAATAGAAATCATCTAGGCTTAGTAATAAAATGAAAACAACAAGCTAGCCAAGAAGTTTAAATAGTGAGGCAATAATATTTATCAAAATATGGAACCCAAGTCAGGTATGTTTTCAGCGCCGTAGGCACTGGGTTCGTTACGTAATAAGGATAGGCTTTACTCAACAATTTCTACAATTTCTCTGTCTGTATCTACAAATTCGTTTTTTCTAGTATAATCATTTATGTATCGCTCATTAATAACGTTAAAATCTAATTAGCATTATTACTTTTTAATGGCAGTTTAATTTATTGATTTTTTTTAAATAATGTCACTAAACTATATTATAATCTATTTTAGTGTTCCAGATAACAAATTTAGTTTATATAAAGTGAAATATTTATTTATTATATCTAACTATTATTGTATTTAATTTATCTTTGGCCTTAAAAAGTTTATTTTACCACACACTAACTGTTCTTTCGAACTTTTCACTATGGTCTCTACAAGCTTGGCGGTTTCTGGCCTACTCAGTGAACCTTTTGCATATTTGTCTGCCTTTTGGGCTGCTCTACAGTTGCGGAAGCCAATAAAATTTTTGCACCGTTGGACATACCGTACAGCTATCTCACTTTCAGTCTTCCAAATTACCTATAGATTCCGACTTCACCATGTAACAATCTCCTTTGCATATAAATTTTCACTATCCTTACCATATGTTCCGCCCTGCTTAACGGCATGATGTCCGCCTCACCAACAAATTCATAAAGTTCCCGGTTTTTTTCTCTTTCTGTCCAAATCTCTTTCTCTCACGGAACAAAAATGTTCCTTAAAATTATTTATGAAAATTATTTTCCTAATCATTATTTAATAATAATACCTACATCTGATATTGTCTTAGTTGTATCACTTAGCGGAGGACTAAACAGGTAGTAAGCTGCAACAACAGAGATGGACATTTTATCTTTTATAAAAGGAAAGAAGGGTCAGCCAGATAAAAGAACTACTGATCCTCCTTATAGATAATAAAGAATACTTTTCCTGAACATTTTCCCCAAGTATGGAGGCAATAAGGGGGCTATGGTTAAAGATGTGATGCATAGATGTTGGAAATGAAAGAGACTGCGATGAGAGGACTATATTGTCGTTAATTGCAATTGGCTTAAAATGAGCGAATGACCAATGTAGTATAGTCCCCTGAAATATCTAGTATATTATATTGTATTTATGTTCTGTGAAGAATATTTCTACATTTATTCTCTGTGATCAACCATAAAACAAAGTAATAACTAATAATACATAACACAACAAAGTAATAATGGGGGTTCTTTATAATGGGGTTTATGAGGGCATAGCCCCCAAGATAGCTAGTTAGTATTAAATATAATTTCTGTTATCACTAATTAAATAAATTAATTAATATTTTGTTTACCAGGTAATAATAACATATATATATATATATATACATACATATATCGTTGTTGCGTGTCTGAAAGTGATAGATCGTTAATTAACTTGAATTATGATTGATCATTTGATAAATGGAAATTATTATGTGATGAGTATGTTATTGCTTATATTATAATAATTGTAATTAAATTGTCAAAGAAATATTTAATTATGTGAAAGTTTAACTGTCTTTATTTATCTATGATCTTTTTTTTAATTTTTGAATCTTCCACTTTTCTCCGATTTTCTCAAAAATGGATCAATAGGGGTGTCATTTTTTTTTTTTTTTCAAGACTTAGATTCTAAGAATTGTGTCTATATGTGGATGTTATAACTATAAAGTTAGTGTTGTGATTGGTTCCGCAGAGATGGAAAGCATCAAGATATTCTCCGTGGTAGCCTGCTTCTTTTCGTGCACATCGACCGGTTTCGAGCGTTCGCCCATCATCAGGATGTTTTTGTCAAAAACAAAAAGCACTGTGACTTGCAAAGAGCAAATTTAGTTGAAACACTCAACTGTACCAACTAAATAAAGAATGTATCAACTAAATTTGCTTTGAGCAAGTCTGTGTTATCACACTGCTTTGAGAAAAACAACCTGATGATGGGCGAACGCTCGAAACCGGTCGATGACCACAAAAAGAAGCAGGCTGTAACGGAAAATATCTCTGAATAAGTAAAAGGTTCTTCCAGACGTGCACTGTGTCAAAAAAGTCTTGTGTACACCCATCGTTCTTCCTTTATTATTTAATTTTTTTTTTAGCATTTTCTAGCAACTTCCTAAATTTTCTCGCACTCAAACTCCTGAGTATTTTTTCTTTTTTCTTTTTTCAATGCCTTCGTCATATTGCGATCAGCCATTAGACGTCTGGCTGTCCTGTTTAATTTTGATAAATAGGTTCCTCATCAATATGTGCGCGTCTTGATTCGGCTATTGTTGTTGTTATTGTCGTCGTCATTATTACTATTATTATTTAGACCTACAGCCAGTCTAAAGTTCGCGAATGCCTCACAGACTTTGAGATGAGCATTCGTCATAGATTACTGCCGCAGAGCGTACAAGTTGGCCATTCAATGATACCAAAGCGACAGAGATGCGCTTGCAAGTAATTGTGGCCTATCACAAGTAGAAAACAAGTCACGAAATCTCTTCTGGACAGTTTATAGGGACAATTCATTGGTTGACTTCTCAGTATACTCCATTGTCTACCAAGCGCTTGCTGGTGGTGTAATAATTTCCCAGCTTCTTTGCTTTTGGCCCAGAGAAATCCATTCTGAGCTGTATTCCATTGGCGCAGCTGGCAGATCTTTTTGTTCACCTAATTTAGCCAATCGATCTGTTTCCTCATTTCCAATTAAATTGCAGTGACTCAGGATCCACTTTTTCTATTAGTGTCTAATACAGATAATAATTAATTTTAAAACACTGAGACGAAAATAGAAATAGTAATAATATATTAGTAAAGAATATTTTGTTCAAAGAATAATTTCTACAATTTAATAATACTGTTTAGTATTAATTTATTCGTCTAAATGGAAGCTCCCTCTTCCAATTCGTGAAATACCTGAATAAGTAGTTGGATGTTAAACCCGTCTAAAATATATGCATTACTTAACTTTTTATTCGTGAATTAATTGTAAAATTGCATGAAGAAGGCAAACTTTTGCGTAAACTCGGGCAAATTGTGAATAAAAAAGATATTCAACTGAGCATTATATTATTGTATTTCAGGAAATAAATACAGTTTCCAAATAGGCCTCCCACCCTTCGATGCTGGAAAAATTACACCAGAAGGCCATTTTAAGAACAATACGAGACAAATCATCAATATGTGCGCCAACAATAGTACAGAATTTATTACGAGATTACAATTTGAATGTGACGCGCCCCAAACGTTAAGCAACAGAATAAATGCGGCACGTCAACATGGGCGGAGTACCTAGGAAGAAACCATTTATTAGCGAAAAATCAATGGCCAACGTCGAACACATTTTGCAAAGCAATATGTGGCGAACCCTCTATCTTTCTGAGAGTGTTTAATATTTTCCTGTGAATGTAAATTTAAATCTCACAGTCTGACGGGAGACAAAAAATGGGGGGGGGTAACGAAATGAAAGTTTAAAACTGAAAAATATGAAAGGCACGGTCAAACATAGAGGAGGAAATATTTTATGGTTTGGAAATGCATGAGTGCTGGAGGAGTAGGGAAATTACATACAATTAAGAAAATAATAGGCCAACATTTTTTGTACATCGAAATCCTAAAAGATTCTAAAGGAAAATCTTAGGGCGAATGTTAGATATGGAAAAGACTTTATACTTGCAACTGAATATCGATCCAAAACATAAAGCCCAAAGAGTCCTGGAGTAGCTGTTATACTACAACGCAGTGAAATAAAGCCGTATGAATGTAACGCACCAGATTTTTTAAAAGTGTGGATTTTTAAAAAAATGTTGCGGTCCTTATATTCCTAGAAACTAGTAGCAACCTCGCTTTCATGGTACCACATTGTAAATCTGGTTGAATTTAGTTCCGTTGGTCAAGAATGTTAATTTTTAGTTGTTCTGTGTTCTTTTACATCATAATTTCTGTTACGGCGTGACATAAGTTTGTCCAACGTGCTATAAGGGATTGAGATCAGAGAATTGTGAGGGTGTTTTTAGATGGCGAGCTGCGTTGTGTTATAACAGCTTCTCCTGGACTGTTTAGGCTGTATGTTTTGGGTCGATGTCCAGTTAAAAGTAAAATATTTTCTATACCTAAACTTTTCCTTTAGGTTTTCGATGTACAAATGTTTGGTATATAAATTTGGTGTGAAACACTCACACGAATTTTTCTTATTGTAATTTATGTAAATATAATTGTTATAATTGACAATTTTTGTATAATGTGTATGAGAAGGAAAGAATTTGGTTTGTTAGATGAATAAATTGGAGATAATGCTGAACACTATATAATAAGGAAAGTAACACAAACTGCTTGGACTTTACACGAATATATAAAATGGTAGTGAGAGATTAAGAGTGAGTAAAGAGAAAGGTTGTTGACGCGTTGTGACTGCTGTATGAACTGTTGAAACACTGTCCTCTGTATGGCTAACGCAGCTGTATTTAAACAGAGTCTCCCACTGTAGTCTGCCCCTAAACTAGTGAGTGAGACTGTCATCTTTTGTGTCTCTTTCTCTGCTTTAGATCCCTCTCTTCGGATTCTATTACGTTTTGTCCAACTTATAACTTTTACTGAATGATAGTTGTCTTCAATGTTAAATCAGTTGGAGAATCTGAATTTATTAAAGCGATTTTGAGGAAAGCGAGATCTTCCAACTCCTTATCATAACCCCTCAGTAATGAATTTTCTCAGAAAAAAGTTTCAATCAAATTAATCATCCGATTATCTTCAAAATCATAATTTTTGCAACAAATTTTAATTCTTACTGTATGAGGGCAATATCAATAAAACTTTCGAATATCTTAGGGAGGTTCATCTATTTCATTTGTTGTGTTAAACTACTACATTGTAGTGTGTAGTGTTTATTGGTAATCTTGTTATAGGTATTTATTTTATAAGGGGAAGTAGAGGATAGGAATGACTTAAAAAAACCCGAACTACGTATACAAAAACCTTCTACAAGGCGACTACTGCTTAAATATAAAAATTATATTAAAATATTCACCGACGGGTCAAAGGCGATAAATGGAGTAGGAGCAGCTTTCGTCATGAATGAGAGGCTGTACAACTTCCCATTAAGCAATATCTCAAGCATATCTACAGCCGAGTTATTCGCTATATACAAGCCCTAGAACATATTCGGAACTACAATGAACCTAAGAAATATATGATTTGCTCCGCAGGGAGCTCACTGGAGATGATAGGCAATCGGGACTCCGATAGTTTATTAATTCAGTGCATACATACGCTCTTAGAACTATGCCTACGAGAAAATAAAGAAGTCTCCTTTATTTGGATTTCCGGTCATGTGGGGATAAGAGATAACGAATCTGCCGACAAAGCTGCTAAAGAAGCGGCATCAATGTCTTGTAGAGACGAACGTGTCCTTGCAGTCGATTGGAAAGCTTTTCTAAAAAAAAACAAAATCTTTCCAACTGGGAAAAGGAATGGCAATCAGTGCAGCTGTCAAATAAACTAAGGAATATCAAGGGTACCACAAAGAAATGGTCAACCTCAAATCGACAGTCTCGGCGAGAAGAAGTTGTCCTAGCGAGAATGAGACTCGGTTACACCATGTTGACACAGAGCCACATATTCCGAAGAAACCTCAGCCGGTATGCAGCGCTTGCAATACGACATTAATGGTCCCGCATATTCTATTGGAATGTTCAAAATATGTAAACGCGCGGGGAAAGGTACATTTGCCGACCAGTCTTACAGATATATTAGGAGACAATGAGGGCAATATCAATAAGACTTTCGAATATCTTAGGGAGTTTCATCTATTTCATTTGTTGTGAAACTAGCTGTACATATGTATGTGTTTGGTTGTTTGCCGGTGTCTTGTGTATAGGTATTTATTTTGTAAGTGATATAAGGGAGTAGAAGAATATGATTACACCTAGATTGTGGGTTTGCTGTAGAAATTGTTAGACTTGGGTATGGATATGCATCCCGGATGAGTTCTTACAAATTAGAAACAGGTGCATACAGGACCATAGCTGTTGTGCGCCTTAAAAAATCCAGAAAAACAAAATTCTTATTAATATTATATACATAGATGATTGATAATTGTGTAATAAACTGAAATGGTATTTTAAAGGGAAGATTATTTTACCACTCCCTCCAGAACCATCATTAAATGAATTTCCTGGAGTAATATTTGAAATAAAAGACGTACATATAGTTAGTATATAAAATTTATAGAAAAATCATTGGGCCTATTTTCGAGAGAATTGCAAAAACTGAAATATCCATTCAGAAGTATGGTATGTGGTATTGGCCGAATTTGACCAAACCACTTATATATATATATTTTTTTTATTTTTTTTTTACTAAAAACGTATATTTCCGGGGAAAACTATAGTTCTAAAATTGTTATAATAATATACTAATTATTTGAATAATTTAATTAGATTGATATAAACTAATTAAAAACTTCCTTAAGTAATTTTTTGTTTTCTTAATGGAGCGGCTGCGTTGTAGGTAGGACGTTTCAGTTATTTATCACTTAAATTAAGCAATAGATTGATATGCTTAATGACGTTGTAACGTTGTACATACCAAAGTTGGATGTAATACGAATGGATACGTCAAGAGTGTTAATTCACTATAGTCCCTATACCCCTTTACGACCGTAAGCGGATTACATCGGATTTGTATTTCACATGTACGCATGGACCATTTAATCTGGGTTGGTAAATTAAGGCCCATATTCTAAATAAGTTGTCTACAAACAAAATGATGTTTATGAATAAATAAGGATTTGTGAAACTACAAGATCAAAAAAAAGAAGGGATATAAATAAATAATCTAACGAAATAAAAACTACGAGACCATAGTAAAAGTTAAACTAGAGAACATACATGTGAGTGATCATCTAGGAACAGAAGTGACCAAAGCGCAGTCCAGGATGGCTTCGAATGTGGGCCAACAAACAATTATAAAAATAATATAAATAAATAATTTACTTATTGCTTTTTACTTTCTCTTCCTCCTAGTAAGGGGAATATTGTACTCGTGTCACACTTTCGATGTCGATTTTTCACCGGTAATATCCTTTTGAGGTCCCCTGAGTCCAAAAAAGTAGTTTTTAGCAAATGGGATGTATGTGTGTATGTATATGAACAGCGTAGCTCAAAAACGAAAAATAGTAGAAAGTTCAAACTTGATATTCCGTTTAGGTATCAGCATGGGATCTGACAGTACGTTATCTGTCAAAATTCCACAACCGGAAGTACCACTTTACTAGTTTTTTTTTTACTTTTTTGCGATGTTCTCAAAAATAGCTCCGATGATTTTCTTGAAACTTATTATATAAACTACGAATACAAAGATCTACAACTTTTAGTTAAAACATTTCTCTAGGGACATTCATTTAAGGGCACTTTTAGGGAAGGGGTGGGGTTATGTTTTTCTTTAAAATGCCATCAATTAGAAATAAATAGATGGCCAAAATTCCAAGTTTCAAGAAAATTAGTAAACTGGAAGTACGCTTTTACTGAACAGTTTTTTCAGTTTTTGACGAATTTCATTAAATTTGGTACACCAACTATAACATTTGTCAAAATTATAATTTTGAGAACTGGAGTAAGAGAAAGTTGTGTGAGTGTTTCACACCAAATTTTTTTAATACTATTCAGATATATTAGGGACTTCTTTTGTCTCTAAGGAGTGAGCGAAAATATCTTGGATCGAAGATGGGTTTTATTTACGTTTACAATATAGGAAACACGCTCTTCAGTTTAACTTTAAGTTGTCTAGATCTTATCTGCCAATTTTCAAATAGAACATATATAGCTGCAATCTGGCATTCAATTTTAAGTCCTAGATTTTATAAATCCTATCTTCCCAGAGATTAATCCCCTTTCACTTCACGATCCTTCGTTATTCATGTCTTCGCTTTTTTGCAGTATTAAAATTTGTGAGCATCTATTTTCAAGGATAAAGTAAACGAAGAGTAAAATTAGAACCAAAATATCTGTAGATCATCTTGATAACTCACTGAGATTTTTTACTATTTCCGTCGAACTATAATATATTGTTATTTTAGTTTCTCAAATACAATGTCAGCTATCTCAGTAGTTTTATGTCAACCACTAAAATGTTTAAAATATTAATGAAGTTTATGACTTAGGTAAGTAAATTTTCTATAGCAGTAATCACAAATGGATATCCTGAATCTCCATCTTAAACGGTTTTCGTCCCTGCTGTAGATTGAATAATATAGCACCGGATATCAGAAAAATTATATTTTTGCTCATCAGCTGTAGTTACTGTTTGTATTGTAATTGTGGCCCTCTTCTTTTTCCAATGTGGGCCAGATAGCCCAAAAAGTTGGGCACCCTGATCTAGAGTCTTGAAAGTGAAAAGCTGACAATGCAATTACGTAATTTATATTATGTGTTAAGAAATGAAGAAGATCTAAAGAAAGTAAATTATTCCAAAAAAAAATAAACTTAAATTAATCAAGCACACAAGGACAATTAAATCAAGTATTATCACGCTAGAAAAAAATAAAATAAAATAAGAAATACAATAGAATCAGGAAGAAGTGTAAAACATTGCATGTAACAATAATAAATAGACTGTGGCATTATGTTTTAAATTAAGAATAACTGTACAGAAGAAAAATGAGAAATTCAGGATTAGTGTAATAGATTAAAATAGAAAAAATAGTGCAAAATAAATAAAATAGTGTAATAGAATAGGGGGAAATTCATAACGAGGCTTCTTCATGTTGCCGATACCAGACATATCAGCGCTACACTCGCCTCCATCAAATTCTTATCACCCCAACTTACGCTCATATTTAAAGAAGCATGAATCGATTGCAACGTCTGTTTAACGTTCATGAGTTTATGACAGTCTGCAAACGGTAATCAGAGTCTAAATATTATCGAGGAGTCTATAGCACAACTCTCTAAGTGTTATATCCAGCAACTGCATAGAACAAGTACACTCAGCCCTCAAAAAACCTTTTACATGCTTTTCATCAAGCTAAACGAATCACGCTAAGACATGCAAGTGTTCTAATTAATCACACCGCTTATCTGCCCGTCAGTTACTTCCTAGAAAACATACACGGAATACGCATCCGAGATTAAAATTCGCCATTCAACAAAAGCTACGGGTAACCCAGAAGTCTTACTTAGATCCAAATCAAAACTCAACCGACACATGAACTAATTCTTTACAAGACTAAACATTTGGGTACCTGTGAATCAGATCTACGGCGCTCTACAAAACCTTCAAACATCAGCCGCAATCTATCCATAAAAATTTCCACCTCAACAGATAAAAGTATAAATTAAATTAATTATGGTTTTTATCCATACCTGAAAATATCTGAAATTGTAACTTCCCCTTTTTCTCACGATGCTGGCTCAACACCGACTTTGCTCTCACGGGAATCAAACCCCGAATTCATGCACCAGATGTGAGTATGCTAGCCATTAGACCAACGCATGAGGACATATTTGTTTATATTTATATAAATTAAGAACCATTTTAATATGGTCACAAAAAAAAATTGAATATTTAACACGTGACTAAAGTATTTTTACATTCTCGTTAAGTTCGATACGCTCGTGTAGTCAATAACAGAACTCGAGTGTTGTAAAACAAGCATACTTTATTCACTGTTTTATAAATAGCGATTTCGTTCTCTAGAAGTGTTTTTTTTTATTTTAATGAAACCTGGAATCTTTCTGCTTTTAAGATTGACTGTTTTAAGCTAAGAATTGAAATTTAATCAGAAATACAAATTTATGTCATGAAGTCCTGGCCGAGGGGAAGAAGTTCTTTGAAGCCACTAAGTAAATAAATTATTTGCCAATAAATAACGTCCTATATTTGTGGAACTTTATCGTAAAAGGTGGAAAACTAAATCGTAAATGTTACCATTGTATTCCCAAAATAAAGAGAGTCATCAGGTATTAGTTTAAAATTTACCATCTTGCTTTCCTCTTATTGATCGCCTATTCGGACGTAAATGGTTGGGCCTATCTGTAAGGCATATTTCATTCCATCCACCCCGGCAGTATCTAGAAATGTCTTGGTCTGACTATAAAAGTTGGAACGTATATACCTCTTGTAGGTTAGTGTATGGCGGCAGGGATAAGATGGTATAAGAGAAGGCGCTATAACCTGGAATGTTACGGCTGTGTTTCTTTATTTTGCTGTAATTCTGTTTGAGACCTGCAATATCTCTTACCCTGGGTGACATATTGGCCAATATCAAATAAATGACGCCCTGTTTATTATTACCTATCTAATTTTTTATTATTTTTAAGTATGTGTAACCAATTTTTTGAGCACACGTTTGCAGCAATGTCTAATAAGAACAAGTTGTTTTGAAAGAAGGACACTTTAGCTGTTCCTGGACAATATCTATGATGCCTTCCTTTCTTGCTATTCATGTTGAATTTATGTTAAAAAGTTCCAATTTGCATAGTCTATGGGAGTACTTGTCTTTGAAGTGGAATGATTCTCAAAGTATATGTTATGCGGATAACCATCTACCTCAGTTCGAACAAACTAAAAATGTCGTACGTGGACTGGATCTTTCAATTCACTGAAGAAGACTCACACTGGCATTGCTGTTTACGAGCTAGCTTGGATAATATCCTGAATATTTGTTACATAAAAGTTCCGTGACGAATAATTCTTGAATTGAAAGCAAATTCCCATACAGCTGAAGAATTTACTTATAAGTGAGATATTTACGATCGTCTGAAAGTTAGAAAACTATCGCTAACTTTCAAACTGATTCAGTAATTAAGCTGACATGGAAGGAACCGATATTATCGTTCAAGATCATTGACAATCTTTTGTGTGGAGAACGTTCTGATCCCAACTGATAATCGTGATTTCTTAAATAATAATCTTTTATGTCATTTGTCGCAAATATTCCTGATTTTTTTTTTATTTTTTTGTTTGAAGCAATTTAATATTGGTCTTTTACCAGTGAACAGCGCACCATAGCGCAAACTGGTTGAGAGAATTATTTCATACAATACAGAGATAGGACTCTCGAGAACCATCTTTTGTTATTTGATTTAAACTGGAACGGTTTGTTTAGACCAACCTCCGTAACTCTAAACCCGAAGGGAAGAGTATGAAGTAAGGGGAATGTTGTTCGAAGTGGTATACTAGAATTATGAAGTAATGTCCGTTACCACAAGCTGTTAGTTTCTTCGTATTATTCAAGATTTATGAATTAGTGTAATGCAAACGGACTCGTTAACATTTCTTGTATATATAAATAAAAATATGAATACCATTTTTTTTTCCTCATAAATACAGAAATAAATAAATTTCTACAAGTTTTTTTAAATATGCAAAACTCAAATCAAATTTCTTTTTAACCAGTTAGTTCTTGTTATTAAAATTCTTATACTTACATTAGCATAACCATAATTATAGTAGAACTATAATTTTTATTTCTCTTACGGCTTGTAAGAGGTAGTATCGCCGTCAGGAGGGAGATTATCTCAGCGGTAGCGCTCTAGCCTACCAACGCGGAGTCTAGTAGTGCTAACCTTAGATTTCTCGTCATAGCAGCCTTTATAACTCACAGTCCGGTGAAAGGCAGTGTTGCCTAAAACGAGATAATATTCCCGGAGACCAGCAGGAAACTGAGAAGGTCGGAATTTTGGAGTAGCTGTGGGGGCCCAGAGGGCAAAGCTAAGACTCGGGCTCTCCTAAGACAATTAAAAAAAGAAAAGAAATTGCGATTGTATCGAATTTTCGATGTCGAGGTATGTGTGTGTGTGTGTGTGTGTGTGTGTGTGTGTGAGAGAGAGAGAGAGAGAGAGAGAGAGAGTGCGTTTGTCTTGTCAGCCTGATTCAAAAATGCCAAACCGCATACAATATATACTTAATATTTCGTTTTAGTTTTACCAGACCATCCGAAAATAAGATTTTGGGCAAAATCGATGAACCGGAAGTATCGCTTTACTCAATGGAATTGCCGGTTTTTTGTAATATTCTCGAAAATGGCTTAACGATTTTTCCTTGAACTTGGTACATCAACTGCATATTTAAATAGCATCTTATTTGATTTTAATGTAAAGGCGGGAGTTGGGGGGGGGGGTGAGAAGTCAAAGTTCTCCCTAAAGTCTTGTTACATGGAAATGTTTTTCTTTTCTTTCTAATTGACTTAAGTGACTAGCAACTGTTTGCCATAATATGAAAGATCGTATCTATAACATTGTAATTCAGTTTTTATTTATTATTTTGCTTGTAAACCTTTTTTTAATGTAATCTAAGTAAAAATTAACTAGTGCTCGTAATTTGTTTAAGTTTTAATCTAAGATTATGCATGATAATAAAGAGTCCGGTTGCTCGCCAAGGTTATCTGCTGCATGCACTTACTTGGGGAATAGCGACCCCACGGGTTGGGTTACCAAGCTCCGTACTCCATGCACTTCGTCAGAACAGTACACAATACACTTAAACTACATACAGTCAACTCTCTATAGACAAGGAGAAACACAGAACACAAACTAGAATGTTTGTTGCATAAAAGTTCCGTGACGAATAATTCTTGAATTGACTGCAAATTCCCATACAGCTGAAGAATATTGATAAGTGAAATATTTACGATGCCTGAAAGTCAGAAAACTATCACTATCTTTCAAACTGATCCACAATTAAGCGGACATGGAAGGAAAGTATATTATCATTCAAGATTATTGACAATTTTATGCGTGGAGAATGAACGTTCTGATCCCAACTGATAATCTTGATTTCTTAAATAATAATTATTTATGTCGTTTGTTACACATTTTCTTGATTTTTTTTTTTCTTTTGAAGCAGTTTAATATTGATCTTTTACCGATGAACGTTGATAGCACGAACTGGTTGAGAGAATTATTTCATACAGTACAGAGTAGGACTTTGGAGAACTTTGGTCTCCGGCCCTGGTTAATTGGCGTAAGCCAAGAGAGAAGGAAGGAATTAGCTCAGTGGTAGCGCGCTGTACTACCAACGCGGAGGTCCCGGGTTCGAATCTAGGAGCCTCTACAGCTCACTATCTGGTGATGGACAGGGTTGTATATAGCTAGAGAAAGCTGCTCGGAGGCCAGCAGTGCACTGAGAAGGCTCCGCGCGCCACAAGAGATCTTTCAGGTCACAGTGGAATGATACCCAATAACAATCTAATATTAATCCCTATGGCGCAACAGCCCATGAAGGGCCAAGACTTGCCAGACGGCGATTTGAAAGGGGGAGGGTGTGGTAACCACGCCGTAGTTCCCACGCCGTTTAGTGCCGGCCTTCGCTACCTACCTAGGGCGCTACTAACTATAGCTACCCACTTTTCATCACGATGCTAGGTCTACACCGATTTTACGGGAATCGAACCCTGAATTCTCGAACGAAAGGCAAGTGCGCGCTAGCTATTAGACCAACGCATAAGGACAATAAGGATTAAATATTCTGTCAAAATTCTCAGTTTGGTGGAAATCGGTAACCAGTGTGCTACATTACTGAACGTTTTTTCCCCCCTTTTCTGTGATTTTGTCGCTAAAGAAATAAGTTTGTTTAAACTTGGAATACTTAACTACTACATATATATCCGCTTATCTTTTTTTTTTTTTGAAAAATTTTATTGGATGATAGATTTAGGGCGGTGTGGGACAGCTGAAAGTTTATGCTTCCCTAAAAAAAAAACGACCTTTTATTAAGTTTAGTTTTTCAATTAAATTTAATCACAAAAATGTTCCATGTTTGATATGAAATTTGTAAAAATAAAAAAAAAATAAAAAATACATTAAAATTATTATTAGGAGAAAATTCTTGTCCTTGAGTTTTTTTTTTTTTTGGAATTCACCGCGATTATAACCGATCTCTACAAATGATGAAACCCTTTGTCAATATTTTTAAAGAGTACTTAATTTGTCGTATTTCCAATTTGCTTTATTTGTCGACTTATGATGCTTATTCTGAGGCTATTTTGTCCGACGAACCTCCCTGTGAGAATGGGAAGTCGCATTAAAAAATATCTTCAATTATTCTACTCTTCTTCTTTGTTGACGGAAAGACTATTTATTACACTGGGTCCCATATTTAATTTCGCAAAAAAAATTTTTAGCAATCATCATTGTTTAATTTATATAAATATATTGTTTATGAAATGTATTATTTTTTTTAAAGTATAATTTCATTCTGTGTTTATTAATGGAAAATTGTGTTAATTTTAAGGAAGGAGAAAGTATTGCCATTCATTAATATTCAAAATTAACATTTCACCGGAAATATGATGTTTTGAGGTCCCCGTAAAAGAAATATTGTTGCCATAAAGAAACCCCTATGCGCAACAGCCATGAAGGTATAAGACTTGCCAGACGGCGATTTGAATAGAGGAGGGCGTGTGGTCAGACGCTGCAAGTTCCACGGCGTTAGTTCCGGCGTAACACTTAGGGCGATACTAACTGTAGCTTCCCACTTTTTATCACGATGCTGGGTCAACACTGACTTTGCCCTCCTCATGGCAATCGAACCGTGAATTCTCACGCGAAAGGCGAGTTGGCGCTAGCCTCGACCAACCGGGAGGACGCCCAAAAAGAAACATATATTTTTATGAACAGACTGAGAGAGAGGAGAGAGTGATGGGGGACAAAGAGAGAGAGAGAGAGAGAGTGTGTGTGTGTGTGTGTATTATGTTAGAAAAATATATCTCAAAAACGGAAAAATTATAGGAAGCTCAATGTTAATAAACCGGTATCACATTGAAAATAAGGTACTTTGATCAAAACCCATCACCTAACAAGCATGGTAGGGCAACTTCCCACGAATTCTCCAAACTTCCTAAAGTATCTAGAGACACATACTATCATTTTGCTTTGACACATTTGCCCAGGAAAACTGATTTTTTTGGCAGGTTTCCGAAGTGGAGTAACGTTAAGCTTTCCTCTAAACCGTAAAGTGTTATTTCAATGCAATGTATGTTTTTACTCCTATAAATTATTATTAGGGCACAATACAATGAAATACTAGTATTTCAATTAGAATGAAAATAATTGTTTAACCGCAAGTGCGACTTTAGAGAGTTGGTGTTTCATTTTTTTTTTTAAATTCTCTTGAAACGACTAAGATTTTCTTTAAACATTCTTTAATGCAAATTATATAGGTATTGAGGTTTTACTTTTATTTGACAAATTGAGAAAATGTTATTGGAGGTCATGATGATCTGCAATTGAGACACTATTCGAGGAAAATCGATTTTTAGAACACCATTTTGGAATCTATGACATTTAGCTCTATTATATTTATATGTGTCCGTATTGTGTATTTCCCCAAATGTAAAAGGCTTCTGTCAGACGTAGCGATTCATGTCATGTCAGACGTATGGCGCGATTCCGTTTACCCACTTCATTCGCGGCTCTGCTAGCCACTTGTTTGAAATAGAATAGTTTGAAAATGGAAGTTGAAGAAATAGCTCGACTATTTCTTTTTTGTATCTTAACAGAAAAAAACAGTGGAAAAGAAGATTTTGTATCTATCCGATTCTGCAGTAATTGAAAACATCCCAAAGTTAATTTTACACAGTGTGCCCTTGCTAGCGAGAAGATAAAGTCAATGATGAGTGTATCAACTAAATATGCTCTGTGCAAATCTATGTTATCACATTAGTTTGACAAAAAGCATACTGATGATGGGCGAACGCCCGAAACCTGGCAATGACCACAAAAAGAAGCAGGCTATCACGGAAAATATCTCTGATGCTTTCCAGCTCTGCGGAACCAACCCAACTCACATCAAATTCTTCAGTTTTTGTAGAATCCACTTTATTATTAAACATTATCACTAGTTCCTCCCATACTTTTTTTTTCACTTCGTGATTTCCGTAATCCTTATTGGTTATGTCCCATATTGCAGGACGCTTTTCAATTTCAAAAATAAAATTTTCAATGTCGAATTGTTCCCGATTCATAATAACAAGTCGCCGCTATACAGAAGTCCGGGTGACTGCACCTTAATAAATACACTCGTTGACTGTGTGGCTAGTGGCTCACCGAATCTGTGTCATGAGTGACTCACTATTTCATGTAACAGCAACTTAAGGAACAATAGAATGACTGTGGCGCAACAGGAGTCGCTACGTCCGACCTAGGTCTAAATGTAATTGAAATTAGCAGGAAATCAACAAGGAGAAAATCAAACACCAAACACGGGGTTCGGTACTTCCTTTACCAGCCGTACCGAGCACCACCACCGTGCCTCCTAGAATTAACTATTCCTTCTACCGTGACCAGTGCAATGTTTTGGCGAATAAGCTTCAATACTGACAGTCAAACTTCCCCTAGAAGCTGTCTAAGTTCCTAACCAAGAGGCTGGAGAAACTGAAATAAACAATGGGAACCTAAGGGTTTTAGCAACTTGCCAGTCCAGCTTTGAAGAGTAAGAATTCGCAAAATCACCTTTATAGGTCAGTCACTTTAATTTGGCCTCTCTAGCTTCCCGGCTATTAGTATAAGCATGAGATCTAACTAGCCACATTGCAACAAGTGATTTACATCAGCCAACGCTACATCGTTATCATCAACTACCACCATCATCACTCTTTGCTTGGTACTCTGCCACTTACATATCCTTCTCTCTCTCCTCTCTGTTCGGCGATCTCATATCACTAACCCACCTGTATTATAGAGAGGTTCCGAAAATGATGAAAATTTATAATACAAATTTTAGAAAAAGTATCGAGAGTAAGTTTTTTTTGTATGTTTGTTTGTGTATCCTTTATTAAAAATTTAAAAAAAAATTCTTTTTAATATTGTTCACAGATTGAAACATGATAAAAATGGTGGTGCTTGGTGTCCACGTGTTATGGTAACCAAGGAAGCATCAGAATATCTTCAAGTAGATCTCGGTCGTCTAACTGTAATCACCGGCACTAGAACACAAGGAAGATTTGGTAATGGACAAGGTCAAGAATATGCTGAAGAATTTATATTGGATTATTGGAGAGCTGGTTTTGGTAAATGGAGAAGATGGAGAGATCGTGGTGGAAAAACGGTAAAATTAAATTTATTTTATATATAAAAATGAATTAATTTAGAAACATGAAACAGAGAAAAGTATCTTGTTTTATTCATCTTTTTACAAGTATCTACAAGTTTCTTTTCCCACATAATATACAGAATGTTAGATATTTTAAACAAAGTTATGAGCATAACGTAGAAGAGTATACATAATCATAAATGTGCAAACCGGTCCATAAACTTTCCACTATATTCTTCTCCTCTAATTAGAAAGATATAATTCCTACGTGAACGTAATTTCTGAACAATCTAATAATTCTTCTTCATTGTGGTTGTTGTAAAGATAGTTATATATATGATGTGACAATAAATTACTAGTCTCTTATACAAACCATGGGTGTTCTTGTATTTATGTTACAATTTAAAAACCAATTTTAATATTAATTTAAAAAAAAATCACTTTTAAAAATACTTTATTAGTGTAAAAACTATTTTAAAAGTTCACACTTATTTTTTTTTTCAGTTAATTAATTTTATAAACTAATTTCCACTTTTAAATTAATTTATGATACTAAATCCTTTTAGACTTCAAAAAACCAATTTGTTGCGATTAATCTATTACAGAAGCTTGAATAAAGTTATTTTTACAACCAGATATTTATTTTTATAGTTTTTTTTACAAGCCAAGGATTTATTTATTTTGTAGATAATATGAAATTTGCATATCACATCACTTCTTAAGCCAAGAATAATGTATAAATTATAAATCAACATTCTCTTTATTGAATATATGGATAGGTTCACAATGCTGGATAACATCTGGTATTTTATTAGCTGTAGCATGCATATCCCTTTTGTTCTTGACCGGTTTCGGATTTTTATCCATCGTCAGAGCAAACTGACGATGGATAAAAATCCGAAACCTTACGATTGGCAGTATAGGAGATGATAATCTTACGAGGCCAACGGAGTCGGGCAGCGGCATTATTCGTTGCTATTCAGATGGCTCTAGGCAGGAGGGTACTGGCCTGTCGGGGGCGGGAGCCTGGTTTCAGGAACTGGATAAAGAGAGTTCGGTGGCCTTGGGTGGCTTGGCCACTGTTTTTCAGTCTGAGGTGGTGGGCATCATTGAATGCTGCCACCTGGTGGGGGAGTGGCAGGGAGAGTTCAAGGAAGTGCGGATTTTCTCGGATAGCCAAGCCGCACTAAGGGCTTTGAGTAAGCCTTGGTGGAGTTCGAAATTAGTGGGAGAATGTCGGAGGAAGCTCAACGCTTTGGCTCGGAGGGGTAAGGTGCATCTCTATTGGATACCCGGACATGCGGGAATAGAGGGCAATGAGAGGGCGGATCGGCTGGCCAGGGAGGGATCATCATTACCATTCTGTGGTCCTGAACCAGCCCTGGCCGTTACAAAGACGTTTCGCGACAAACAGATTAGACTTTGGGAGACGAGTGCTTTGGAGAAAGGCTGGGGGGACACGCAGGGGTGCCTCCAAGCTAAAAGATTTATAAAGGCAGGTAAGCAGAGAATTTCGGAGTATCTCCTGTCTCTCAGTAGGACGGGTTTGAGGACCTTGGTAGGAATAGTGACTGGACACACTTGGGTGTCCAGCCACTTGTTTAACATAGGAAAGACGCGGAGTCCCATTTGTCAGAACTGTGATGACGGAGTTAGGGAAACGGTGTATCACTACTTATGTCAGTGTCCCCGTTTCGCTGGAACTAGGTTTCGTATATTTGGGAGGACACCACTCTCGCAGGATTGTCTGGGCGAGTTGGAGTATAGGGATATCTTGAGATATTGTAGATTAACCGGCAAGTTACCGGGGGAGACTAATTAAGGGGTTACGGGGGGTACCGGGGGGATAAGAGCCATATAGGCTTAGGTCCCGCCCCTTTGGGCACCCGTTTCCGATAATAATAATAATAAAAATCCGAAACCGGTCAGGAACAAAAGGAATCTTATTATTCCTCACTAGTATCAAGCTATCAGCCATTCATGCTTAAGAAATATTTTCCGTGTTAGCCTGCTTCTTTTTGTGGTCATCGACCCATCATCAGGATGCTTTTTATGGAACAGTGTGATAACATAGATTTGCACAGAGCAATTAGTTGATACACTAAATTCAACTAAATCTACTAAAAATTATGTATCAACAAATTATATATCAACTAAATTTGCTCTGTGCAAATCTATGTTATCACACTGTTTGACAAAATGCATCCTGATGATGGGTGAATGCCAGAAATCTGGCGATGACCACAAAAAGAAGCAGGATATCACGGAAAAGATCTCTGATGCTTTCCAGTTCTGCGGAACCGAACACAACATTCATGTTTAACTTGTGTGAGTTTATGTTCTCAAAATGTCGATATCATGGACCAAATGTTTCAAATACAGTTAACAATTTCAGATACAATTTCTCACCCTATCTTGAAAGAGACTGTCAATTTATCATGGAACCATCTAACAGTACATTATTCGTTTATTAAAAAGAGTTAATTCAAAGGCATGTAACATTCCTGATCTTATATTCCCTGCAACAGGAAGTATTGGGTTCATGTAAAACTTCCGAAATTTAGTTTTCACAGAAATATATATTTTAAGTATAACTAAAAAACGAAAAATTGCAAAAAAGTCCAAAATTGATATTTGGCTTTAAGTTCTATAAGAGGATCTGACAACAAAATTTCATCAAAATAGGTCAATCGAAAAAGTACCACTTTATTGAATTGGATTATTCAGTATTTAGCAATTTTTCTTGTAAACGGCAAGAGGTATTCTAGGCGATGGGTGACGTTAGGCTTTCTTTTAAGGTGACATTTGAATATATTATCGATTCTATCAGCTATACAATATTAACAAGAATTTAATATTAAGTCAAAATTCCGAGGTTGATCGTTGTACCGAAAGAACGACTTTTATATTATATTTCAGATCTACGTGTATGTTATATTTTCAGTTATATGTGAAATTTGTAACTAAATAGTAATTGTTTAAGTAAATACACAAAAATCGAAACTATTTAAATTGCAGTAAAATAAAGTCTTGTTAATAATTTTAGACTTCTTTTTTTTATTTATTTCAATCCTATTTAGCGCAATTTCGCATTGCTATACAAGTTCCGGCAACTTCCAGTCACCATATTTATGACATCAATATTCCTAGTCATCAATATTTATTAAATCTGATAATTAAAAAAATAATGTAATAAAAGTCAGAAATTTTCTTACGGTAATCAGTTGAAATTAATTGAACAAATTTTTGCCCGAATAAAGGTTGGAGTTAGAGATGAATTGTAAGTGAATTCGCAGCCTTCTCTTTGACAATTTGATATTAAGTACTTTTGAGAGAATGGAGAAAAGTAGGTAACCTACAATCCAATCAGTAAAGTCTTATGCCTGGGGTTTCCCTTTTGGAAGGGAAGGTTTGGTGCGATGCTTTCTAGACTGGACTATAATGGATATGAGAAGGAGAGAAATTGGGTTTATGAGATAATAAACTGGAAGTAATGCTGAACACTGTATTGTAAGGACTGTAACATAAACTGCCTGGACTTTACACAAATATATAAAATGGTATTGAGAGATTTAGATTGAGTAAAGAGAAAGGTTGTTGATGCGTTGTGTCTGCTGTATGAACTGTTGCAAGACTCCACTCTCGGGCTAGCACAGCTGTATTTAAACAGATTCTCCCGCTCTAGTCTGGCCTAAACTAGTGAGTGAGACTGTCAATTTCTGTGTGTCTCTGCTTTAGATTCCTTTCTTCGGATCTTATTACAGGACATAAGTGTGGGGTTAGGTGCTGAGAACGCTTTAAGCCACCCATTAAATGTCCTCTTCTCTCCAACTTTTATGACTTGTCAACGGAGTTTAGATTCAAAGGGGAAAGTAGACACTAAGATGAATGTACATTTACATACATGATCAAAGATATACGTAGAAATACGTATCAAAGATTTACATACAAATGCAAGATATACATACATTTTCTAATCAATTTGTTTTGCCGATGTTGAAGAAGTATTATAGGTCTTTATTTCGTTTACACTTTATTTTTAAATAAGCTTGGTTAAGCTTGTTTGTATTTAAAGTTTTCGAAGATTAATTCAGGGTGTACTGAAAAAAAAAAAATTATCCCAAGGGACAATTTATATGTTACACATGTGTGCCTTCTTTGCATATTTATTTTTCATTGTAATCAATATGGTCTAATTAAAATCGCATTACTATATTTTTATGTCTGAGTATAAAATATTGATTAGTTGGTAAATTGTTCTTGTCCATTAAGTCGAAAGAATATGAAATGTTGGCTGCGGTTGGTGTTTTACAGTGTGACTGATACAGTCACGCATATGTAACCCTTCCTCATATACCTAGTAACTTTTTAACGACAGAAGCAATTTATGGCTGGGTAAGGCTCCTCCCCTAGTATAGGTGGATATTATTTTGCAATATATAAAGTAAAGTACTTTTAAAAATATTTTTACATTTCAGGACTGGATTTAAAAAAAAAAAATATTGGGTGTTCGGAACTTTTCTTTTTTTTTAAGTCATTCCGGAACTTAATAAATTTTCTGATTGTTGGAAGAGAAAGTATTGGAATCGTGTAAAATTTTCAAAATGATTTTTTTTTTTTCGGAAATCCATCTTTTTTAAGGGTCCATTAAGAAACTGGTTTTTGTGGGATTGTGTTTATATCATAACTTGGAAACGGAAAATCACTGAAAGACGAAACTTGATATTTCATTTCTATTAACTGTATTATCACAACTGAAAAAAGTATATTTTATTTCCTGGATTCTTCTGTTTTTTTTGCGATTTTTTTTAAACTTTGTATACATATCCACCCATGTAAATCTATCTAGGATCGGCTCAGGAGCAGCGATTGTTTCAGGCGGCCCTTTGAACGACAAAGTGAAATTGAAAAATAAACCAACCTTGTAATAAATAACGTTATAGTACAAATTCTGATTATGAAATATGTCTGACTTCCAATATAGTAAATAGTATATAAATAAAAAAACAAAAATAAACTCAACAGCCCATAAAGGGCGAAGGCTTGCCAGGCAGCGATTTGTATTGATGGACGTTTGGTATCCGTTTTATTTCCGGCCTTCGCTACCTAGGTGCTTATAATGGATGTGTTAGGTGGAGAGAATTTAGGTCTGGTTGATGATATAAGAGAACTTGGTTAACACTGGTTATTTTATATTAATTAAGAGACACAGACTGCCTGGACTTTACTATAGAGGAATGTTTAAGGTATGAGAATGACCGTAGCGATTGGGAGTGTAAGGGTGTTGTGAGGAGATGTTGGTTGTTGATGATGAAAGATAAACACCTTAAGATTTGGTTTAAGATATATAATTGATATATATACGTATATGACTGTATACCAAAGACTTTACACTTTAGAGTTTAGAACCTAACTGAACTGACAGACTGACGTGGCTAAACGATATGTACGGAGTGTGAATTAACAGAATGATGTCTGACGTGTAAGACTGAATTGAACAGAATGACTCTCTGACTGTCTCTCTCGTATATATATACACTCGCCGAGCCTCTCCTCTCTGTGCGAGAGGGGCTGTTTCTCTCCGCTAGAGTGGATGAGTGGTGGGGGTTCAGTGGTGTAAGGGTGTTGTGAGAAGATGTTGGTTGTTGATGATGAAAGATGAACACCTTAAGATTTGGTTTAAGATATATAATTGATATATATACGTATATGACTGTATACCAAAGACTTTACACTTTAGAGTTTAGAACCTAACTGAACTGACAGACTGACGTGGCTAAACGATATGTACGGAGTGTGAATTAACAGAATGATGTCTGACGTGTAAGACTGAATTGAACAGAATGACCCTCTGACTGTCTCTCTCGTATATATATATATATACACTCTTCTCCTCTCTGTGCGAGAGGGGCTGTTTCTCTCCGCTAGAGTGGATGAGTGGTGGGGGTTCAGTGGTTCACTAAGACCATACAGGGGTATGACTGATTTCACCTGTCGTTTGATGGATTGTCCGTCGCTATTTATAACAGCTTCTCCCATTCCAGTCCGAGAGAGTGGTTTTGGGTTTTGTTTCTCTTCTCTTTGCTGAGCTTCTCTTTGGTTGCTGTTACATGCGCTACCAACTGTAGCTTCCCATTTTTTTTTTTCCTCACGATGCTGGGTTAACAACATCCACTTTCTCCACACGGGAATCGAATCGTGAATTCTTGCACCAAAGGCGAGTACACTAGTTCACTAGGCCAACGCGTGAGGACTCTGTATAAACAAAACGGTTTTTCTATCTCTTTTCTTCTCTTAGTTTTAAAATTGTAAATGAGATAAACAAAAAAAAATGCATATAAATTAACCCTATGTTTGTTATATTACTACCTAGGGGCGATAAAAAATTCTTGACTCATTGTCGCAAGTTGTTCTTAGCCCTGGATCTATCATTATTATTGAAATATTTTTCTGGGAAAAATTCGATTTTTGAAAGGAATGGGTGATATAAGGCATGGCTCTTAAATGCTATTTCTATAATATGTCTCTATAAATACGATTCTATCATTTACAAAATATTATTAAGACTCAAATGTGTGTTACTAAAAGTTTGAAAAAAGTATAAACTTTTCGAACGGAAATGCAAATGTGCATAACGCTTTTTCATGTTTCTGCGATTTTCCTAATAACGACTCTAAGAGCTTTCGTTAAACTATGGCCTAATTAAATGACTAGGAAACTAATTTATAATTACTCACTTTTATTTGTAACTTTTTACGAGAAAAGTGATTTTTGGGGGGATTATGGGAGAGTTGCGCGTTTACATTTTTCATTCAAAAATATTGTTTTAGTATATCACATATTTCTTCGTCCATTATTGAAGTCACTAAACATTTAGTGAACATTCCAAGTTTGAGAAAATTTGCCAATAATAATTATGAAAATTGCGATTACAAAAGAAAATTGCGACGTAGGAGTGTTTTATAGCAGATTTTTTCTCTCAGAAAATAATACTACAGTTGGTTAGTATTGTTTTCTTTTATAGCTATCATTAGTGTATCTAGAACGGTTCTTAAAAAAATAATTGCATTAATGGCATACATAATTGGGTGGGAATTGTAAGAATATGATATACACACTATTATAACGGTTATTTATGAAATGTAATGATGATGTGTGTGTATTTGTGGTAGTAGTAGCACGAGCGGTTTAGTAAGAGGGCTTGTAAGTATGTTTGAGAATGAAGTATTAGTAATAATAAAGTAAACACTGGTAGATTAAATTAAATAATATTCTTTAAAGATATTTAAATGCTATTCAATTACTCTGTGATTAAGTACAAAACTCTTATGTTATAACTTATAACTCGCACAGTCCTGATGTGTTCTCTTTGGTGTTTACAACAAATCTGTCTTGAAAAGAATGTCTTCTCTTTGTTCCTTCAGTTTCTCCCCTATGAGGAGAAGGGATTAGTATAATGCCATTAAGGTTGACAACCTGTCCCAGTAACTGTACTTTTTTACCTGGGTTGTCCTTTTGCAAGGGAATTGTCACAATTCTTGAAATTTTTTATTTTTTTTTATAAATTAATATATTTCTATGTTTCTTGCATCCATCACATTCACAATGTTTATTTGCTCGTTTTATTTATGAGTACTGTAGAGTAAGAGTAGAGATTGAGTGAGAGAGTGACTAGAGAGGGACTGATGGCCAAAGATGACCTGTTGACACTGTAGACTGGTGTAATGTAGTTAGTTGGTGTATGTTGATGTGTTGTTGTATGTTTGTAAGTATTGTAGCACGAGCGGTTTTGTAAAGGGTTTGTGTTAATGTTAGATTAGATTAGATTAGTAACCGGGAGCCTCATTCCATTGCGACCTACAAGACGAGGTCTATTGTCGATCCCCTTAAATTGTCGAGGCCTACAATGCCCTGTTAGTAGACCCACAATTAGCCTTATATCCCTTCGGAGATATATGGCTCAGTAGATCTCTAGTAAATTTTAGGCAAATATCTCTTTGATAAAAGCTTTGCCTCCCTCTGTCCTGGTGTTCTCTCCCACCAACGCAGACGCTGTTCTTCTATCTAACCTTTAATAGAAGTTTGAATAAGGCTCCTGGACAAGCTGCAGAAGGGTTCGGGGCCTATAAAGGTATCCTGCGAACTCTCCCTCGCTAGGGCATCCGAACTTTCATTGCCCACAAACATCGCATGTCCCGGCACGTAGGCGAGTGTCAGTTTATTCCGAGTACCCACCTCGGTTAGGGCAAGTAGGCTATCCTATACCAGTCTTGAGACTATTTGGTGTGAAGAATGTGAGTGCCTTCAGGGCTGCCTGACTGTCGGAGCATATGGCCACTCTTCTACCAGCTATGCCTTGCCTTATAATCTCCCTAGCGCAGAGTTGTAACGCCACGACTTCAGCCTGAAAGACCGTGGCGTACTTCCCTAGGCTGGCCCTGATCTTAAAGAAAATGTTTAATCAAAAGTAAAATAATAAGAAATAAATAAGAAAACACTGCTATATTAAATTAAATATATTATCTTTAAAGAGATTTAAATACTTTTCAGTATAACTATAATATGCTTATAAAATCAAGTATTTAGCTAGATTAATTGCTAAACTCTTATAACTGCCACTGATGTTAAGAGAGCGATTCCTGAGGACAAGTGTTCTGATTGAATGTCCAATTCAGACTGGTCTGATTGAGTGCAGAATTTAGACTGTTTTAAGAATGCTCTGCTCTAACCGGGGGGATTTTTCTCCTATAAAACAGTTGGCCAAGTGGCATTGTCTTACCCTAACGGATTCTTGTCCCGTTGTCTCTTCAGGTACCTTAATTTAATAGTACCTGTGTCTTTCCACAGCGTTAAGATACACTATTTTTGAAGGTAAATTTACTATTTATTTTCCAAAATTATTTCACTTAAAATATTGTCAGAATTCACTAAACTATTTTTCCAAATTTATTTTTCCCCAATTGCTACGTGATAGTTTTGGCCAGTTGTATTTGGATTTCTTCATTTAGATTTGTTTATAGGCCATTCTTTTTATTGTAGTCTCTCCAAGACTGATTTAGACTGCGAATCGGAGCAATAACTAAAAAAAAAATCTGGTATGAAACAGTCAAATGACTTTCTCTAATAGCAATTTACATAGTTTTGATTTATGCTTTATTATTTATTTATTCGGATATTACCAGTTAGAATTTCACATATATAACTGAAAATTATACACGTGCATCCGAAGTATTATATGAAAGGTGTACTCTGGTAAACCGATTTTTTCAAACTTAGAATTTTGGCCTAACATTAAATTCTTATTAATATTATGTCGCTGATAGATTGTATAATATATTGAAATGTTGTACTTTAGAGGAAACATTAACAACACGTATCCCACCAGAACTCCTCTTAAATGAATTTTCCCGGAGAAAGGTTTCATACATTTTGAGAAACTTGGAGCCATTTCATAAATTATAGTAGAAAACTTAAAAGTCTATTTAGTAAACTGGTATTTCAGGCCAACCGATTTTGATCAAAAGCTTATATTGCCCCACTTCCTAATAGAACCTAAATGAAATACCAAGCTTAGGGAAGGGTGTTAGGTGTCCAAGTTAGGTAAGGGTTTAGGAAGTGGTTAGTGTAGTGGAAGAACGAAATAGAAAAATGACAAATAGTTTAGAATATTTTATAGTTTCAAAAATAGAATTTTGCAATGAAAAGAGTCAGGTACTGTAAATTGGGGTCACTGCTATTAGGAAACCAAAGGCACAAAATCCCGTTAGGGTAACGCTTTTGTAAAAGAAAATTCCCCCGCTGGGGAGAGCATTCCTTCAGAACAGTCTGGCTTCTGCCTTCAAACAACAAAGTCTGCATTCTGCTTTGAAAGCCAGAGCACTTCAGGAATCGCCCTCTTCAAATCAGTGCCGTGCCAGATATAAGTTAAAACATAACAGCCTTGCATTTATTCTAGATATACATCTGATTTATAATTTTGATGTTGTAATATACTTAAATTTACTAAGAGATAATATATTTATTTTAAAAACAGTGGTGCTCCCTTGATTATTACTAATACTTCTATCTTTACCTCGAACATACTTACAAACCCTTATACAAAACCGCTCGTGCTACTACAAATACGCACCACACCAATTACATTTCATTAGCGTACTGGACTCCCACGCGGAGAGGACCCGGGTTCGAGTCCTGCTGTGCTACCCTTAGATTTTTACTTCCTAGGAGCCTCTACAGCTCATTGCCCGGTGATGGACAGTGTTGCCTGTAACGAGAGAACACTTTCCGGGGGCCGCCAGTGCACTGAGAAGACTTCGGGCGCTAATGACCATAGATGTTGACGCGCCTTAAATTAAAAAAAAAAATAGTTTTCATTACACACTTAGATTAGATTCTAAAGGGGGGGATTGGCTCTTCAGCCTGCGCCAACGCGACACCCTATGGATCTATTGTGGCACCCCAAAATATATATATATTTTCAAGGCCTTTATCAAAGCGTGCTATTATTCATTGTGAACCCACAATTGTGAGTCTACAGAAACATTTCGTTGAAGTGAAATTCGTGAATGACCCTGGATGAAAATCGGAAACCGGTCAGGAACAAAACCAATATGATTCATGCTACAACGGATAAAATACCGGTGTATTGTGAACCCACCAACATTTTCAATAAAAATAAATCGTTTAAACAACATAATAATAACTTTATATTAACAAATTTAATTAATATAAACATGTAATAAAATATTTTATATTAATGAGACATCATGTATAAACAGGTTTTCTAATAATTTGTGGAAGTAATTAGGTTCAGTAAAAACTAAATGGATGGATATCAAGAATTTGTCGATAATTAAACTTGTATTGTTTTATTTCCTTACCTTTCTCTGGCTACAATAATGTACATGTGAGGAGTTAAAAATAATAATTTTTTTTTTTATTATTATATATTGTGCGCCCATATGTTTTTCTTTACTTTTTTTTATTATGATAATTAGGTAAGTTTACTAATTATAGTTTTATTTTTTATCTGATTTTAAAAATCTGAAGTGAAGACACAAAGCGCGTATTACAATTTTATTTCAATCATTTTCATTTAATGTGGAATTATTACAAAACTATATTGTTGGTGGAGAGAGCCGCACGCAACTTACTTAGGATCATGTAGTTCAGACATACTGATTACTTAATTAAAAGTGTTTAAGCATAAAGCTCCCCCCCACCGAAATTCACATAAAATTAATTTGTCCGAAAAAAAATTTGACATCCAATCAACCGATTTCTTTAATTTAAAATTCTAGCATACATTTAAAGTACCCTAATATTATAAAGATGGTAGAATCATATATTATTGTACGGAAGCGGATTTTTGAAGAAAGCTTAACGCGGCTGCCCCCCCTCCCAGATCCCACCAAAAAATCAGTTAATCAGAAAAATGTTACAAATAAAAATATGGTTGTAGATTATATGAAGTTTAATGAAAATCATTGGCGCTGTATTTGAGAAAATCAAAATGTAATGCGCAAGAAAAACTTGGGGGAGTGGGAAGTTTAAAATTGCACCGCAATCTTCAATTCAGATGCTGTAGTGGTATCTAAACGGTGTATCAAATTTGAAGTTGCTGCAAATTAGAGATACAGTAAACTCCCGATTATCCGTGTGCGGATTATCCGATTTGCGGATTATCCTTGCATGAATTTAATTTAAAAAAATAATTATGTATATGTATTACTTCCTCTTACTCCTAGTAAGAGGAAGTATTGTAATCGTGTCAAATTTTCGATATCGAGTTTCACCGGAAATATTCCGTTTTGAGGTCCCCTGAGTCCAAAAAAGTGGTTTTTAGCGAATGGTCGTGTGTGGTGTGTGTATGTGTCGGTGTGTGTCTGTGTGTGTGTCTGTGTGTGTGTATGTATGTGAACAGCATAGCTCAAAAACGAAAATCGTAGAAAGTATCAAACTTGATATTACGTTTAGGTATCACCATGGGATCTGACGGTGCGTTATGTGTCAATATTCCTCAACCGGAAGTACCACTTTACTAGTTGTTTTTTTTACGTTTTTGCAATTTTCTCAAAAATGGCTCCGAAGATTTTCTTTAAACTTGTTATATCAACTACACATACAAAGAGCTACAACTTTTATTTGAAACATTTCTCCAGGAAAATTCATTTAAGGGCACTTCTGGGGGAGGGTGGGGTTAGGTTTTCATCTTAACTGCTGTTTCAGTATATTAGACAATTCTGTCATCTAAATAATGTTAATTAGAATTAAATATGTTGTTGAAATTCCGAGTTTGAAAAAAATAGATAACCGGAAGTGCGTTTTTACTGAAATATAATTTTCAGTTTTCTGGTATTTTCTCGAAAATGGCTCCAACGATTTTCTTTAAACCAGTGTTGTTAACTATACATATAAAGAGCTACAACTTTTATTTGAAACTTTTCCCCTGATAAATTCATTTAAGGGGACTTTTGGTGGGGGGGGGTTATGTTTTTGCTTTAAAATGCTATCACAGTTGATTATACAATTCTGTCATCCAAATTGAAATAACTAGAAATTAATATATGACCAAAATTCCGAGTTTCAAGAAAATTAGTAAACCGGAAGTTCGCTTATACTGAATAGATTTTTTAGTTTTCGACGAATTTCATTAAATTTGGTACACTAACTATAAAATTTGCAATTATAATTTTGAGTACTGGAGTAAGAGAAAGTTGTGTGAGTGTTTCACACCAGATTTTTTTTTAAATATTTGCTCGATTTCATGTTTACGTATCCTGTTAGTGCGCACGTGTTCGTATTTAGATGTTTGAAGCGGATAGTGGGGTGTGTGGAGTATAAATATTTGCTCGCTACATTAGAGAAGCTGAAAGTGGAAAAGTAGAAATTATCAATCGCATTAGTCACAACAACACGGCCCTGATTTCTGTTGACACTTTGTTGGAGTACATCGACAAATGGGAATTCGAGTATAACGACATAATAGATCTTAGAAAAATTCGAACTGATATTAAAAAATAATTAAAAGATTCATACAAACAAACCAAAATCACAGATTTTCTTAATAATAATGAGCTTTAAACATGTTAAAATAATTGTCTGCCTTAGAAATGTATAATATGTTGTATTTTAGAAATAATTAATTATAGTTCGGATTATCCATGTTTTTCGATTATCCGTGCCGCCTCTCTCCTCCATTAGCCGGGATAATCGGGAGTTTACTGTATTTTGTTCATACAGTTACACAAACAAACACACACTCTCAAACGCACAGACAAACACACACAGAACTTCCGCAAAACATACTTTTTTCCGTTGTCAGGGCACCCCAAAACATAAATTTCTGGTGAAAACTCAATTTCGAAAGTTTGATACGATCGCCATATTTCCTTTTAAGAATAGAAGTAATATAGGTGAGTAATAGTATCCGAAGAGAGGGAACTAAAGCAGAGAGAGAGAGAGAGACCAAAATTGATCTCATTCGCATTTTGGGTAGACTAGAATGGGAATATATATATATATATATATATATACAGCTGCGCTAGCCCTACAAGTCAGCCTTTAGAACAGTTTATTCAGCAATTAAAACGCGTCAGCAACCAACTACTACCCTTCTCTAATTCTATGTACTCTTATTTTAATTCTAAATCTCTAACTTCTATTTAAGTGTAAATAGAAACTAGAGATTTAGACTGAGTAAATGAAAAGGTAGTAGTTGCTAGTAGTTGCTTGCTGACGCGTTGTAACTGCTGAATAAACTGTTCTAATGACTGCCTTGTAGGGCTAGCGCAGCTGTATATATCCAGAGTCTCCTACTTTAGTCGGACGTAAGTAGCGAGTGAGATTCTCAATTTTGTGTGTGTGTCCTCTCTCTCCCTCTGCTTTAGATCCCTTTCTTTGGATCCTATTACACGTGATATGATTATTATTATTATTGTAATATATCAACAACTAAACTGAAAATAAAGAATTATAAATGAAGTATAACTTTTGATATTTCTTTATAAGGGATTTGTTACTTTTAAGGATGTTTTCCTATATTAATCAATTCACTATAAATACCCTGTTGATGGCTGTTTTTCAGTCGTTTGTTTTCTTTGTATCTCCTACAGTGCCATTTCAATTATTTTCCGTTATTGTCTTTGTGTGTAGTAACAGGGTTTATGTATTATATATACATATTAAAAATACAAAGTTAAAAAATGGCAATTGACTTTTGAGGATCGCAACAAGAAAAAGATATCCGATTGTTGCAAAACCAATTTTTATTTGAAAAATATAGACCGGGTAACGGTCACTTTAGCATTTATATTTTCCACCTGTTGACTAATTTCATACTATGAAACAAGTTGCTTTACAATTTCCTCGCACGTCTCACTTTTTTATCACTCTAATAATATTAATAATAGAATAGAATAATTAAAGGACAATTGATTTTTGGAGTGTTCAAAGGGATTTGTAACATTGAGCTTCCCTCTAAAGTGCCATTTCAATCTAATGTAGGTAGGTAGGTGTACCTACTCTATGATATTAAGAAGAATTAATTTTGTTATCAAATTCTTCTGGTTTGAAGATTGGAAAAAAAATTAAAAAGGCAGAAAACCACTCCTTTTTTATTTTGTTATTGTTATTATGACATTAAGTTTCTAAGTTCTTTTATTTTATTATGATCACATATGATAATGGTCTTTATCGTATTTATCTGTGCAATATTCTCTTATTTAAGTACGAAACCTATCCATACTTAAGTAAATTTATTATCTCAATCCATCTTAACATGGAAAAAAAACTTCAACTTTTAAAGATCAAAAAAAAATTATAGGTTTTATTTTCTCACAGTTTCATAATTATAGACCTAGCTAGGAATAGTGGGTGGTGTAGGATAGTGTGAATGTAGATATTGCATTGAGTAGATGAAGATTGTGTTGTAGTGCGGTCAACAGCTCTTGTATGTTTCGTTATTTCTGTGTTGCGTGTGCGCACATTTTTAATACTTGTGTAGGAGTGTAATGTACGTATATATATATATATATATATATATATATTATGTGTGTGTGTGTGTGTGTGTGTGTGTGTGTGTGTAAATTAGAGAATGAAGAGGAGAAAAAAATAAACGCTCTTATTTATCACCTTGGCTCTTGTATTTACTACCGTTTTCTAATTTTATGTTTTGTACCTAGTTGCTTTATAAATTGCCCACGCATCTCACTTTTCTGTCACTCTTAAAAATCTCCTTTCCTTCAAATGTTTATGTTAAATTATTCCATTCAAGCTGGAATTAATTAAAAATGAAAGAAAAAAAAATATTTATCAATACTATATTTTACACATGTGGGTTTTCATCCTTCGCACAATGCATATTTTTTCGTTTGGTTCCTCATTCCTGTTATAACAGGACGATCTCCTACTATCAGAAAGGTTGTTTTCCTTAATATAGCATTCGATGCAATTTAATGCAGCATTTTTCTAGTAAACACTAAATAAATCTGTAATTTATGTAAAGAAGATGATTCACACAACCTAGAAATAACGAAGCAACAAATTGTTGGACGTTCTACACATAATCTTCCTCCATTCATATCTTAATCAATTCAAATTTTTTATAAATTAACTCTTCATTTTTTGTTATAATGTAGTTAAAATAAAATATATGATATAGAAACATTAATGTTTTTGTTTGCGATTTTTTTTTTCGTTTTTGGCATATTTTGTTTATACACACACACGCACAGATACGAACCATTTGCAAAAAAAAAACAACAAATATTTCGGGAAAAATACCAATTTCCAAAATTTCCAAGATCACAAATTTTACAAAATCTTTAGATTCAGTTCTACAGAGTAAAAAAAAAAGTCCTTTAAGATGTAACGTTTAAAACAGTGCTACTCGCGAGGAAGTTCCTTCTGATGTTTTTTTTTTTTTAAAGAGCCGTAAAGGATGGTTAAAATGAACACACATTTAATTCTCTAAGCGGCCAATGATTTCCATATAATAAATTCATGTTAAAATGTTTTATAAATCAAATTGAGCCAATTTGTTTAGAATTCCCAGCCAAAACTTCATTGATATTCCTGGCCTTGTTACAACCGACCTGTGGAATATTTATTGGGAATTATTCCACTTGCTAAAGATTGGGATTCAGGTGGACGGGGTAATAAGAATAAGTTCCGAATTTTTCTTTTGAACTGTACATTTATTTCCGTCACTACACGTAAATTACAGTGATAACCCGATTCCTGGTCTTCAGCGGGCAACGTTATTGTTCAACGCACTGGTAATGGCCTGGATAGTGATGTAGATCACATGCAATCCTAGGTACTGGCGTCTGAAGCTATGGATGCGAGAACAAGCTCCACGATCCAGCTTCAATCAACGGAGGACCAGCTCTAAACAAAGAATAAGGCAATGTTAATAAAAGAAAATACACCTTTATGAATCACTACACAAAAAATAATGTATTTAAAATGCCGCAATGTCTTGTGATAAGTACCAGCTCCAATTAAGAATCATATGATAAAGTTATACACCCTAAAAATAGGTGCTGGCAGAAGTTAATGTAGCACATGCAAAAAGAGTTTTGTTAACCAAAAGAGATACCTGGATGTGAAGGGTCCCAGGGAACGGGAAGTGAGATAAAAGTGCTATATCTGGCTGGCCACACTGTTGAGTCAGGCTGTGTCATTCAGCTATTAAATTCAACTGGTACTAGTTCCTTAAAGAGTTAATATAAAAAATTAAATTATGAATCACACTGAACTTGAAGTTGTCAGTGATGTAAATTGGATCGTTCCAATTGAGTTGATGATTACAGGTAATGTATGCAATATTGTAAAATGCTTCTTTACGGTTGCCAAGTTCTCTCAGCTAGTGAAACAAGATTGTTGAAGTAGATATTGGCAATAATGATCATAATAATTAGAGGAAATTGGGATGGGTAAGGACCAAATAACTGCTTACCACCAGCCTGGCGTCCCACCTGATAAAGAATTAATTGCGAAGTGGCAATAACTCCTCTTGAAAGTGCTTGTGACAAGATCTCTTCAATAAAATTAGATTCAGTTGTGAGAATTAGCTGTTTGTAGCTGCAATAAAGTTGAGTTCTGATGGAGAAAAAACATGTGCTGAGTATTCAAGATGGCGTCAGTGGCCAGGAGCAAAAAAGAACTAGTAGTACGGTAGGCACTTGAAACAGAACACTAAATTCACTGAGGTGACCCACCAAATAAGTGTAAGTGCAGACAGCGCTGTTGCCGAAATCAGACATTAGACAACATGATCCTTTAATGAATGCAGTATTGTGCAAGGCACTAATTGTAATGTAGTATAAAACGAATAAAAAAATAGCATGAATTCTCATATAAATAAAATATTAAGAAATACGACTGGATCAACCGTGTGACCAGTCGGGGTCAAAATTCAAACACAGTAAGGGGGGCTCCCACACTAATTGTCCCCTCTTATCAATTCGCGACACAACCCATGACCAGGGTAGGATAGGACCAGGGTGACAATATTCCCAAGATTTTTAAAATACTAAAAAGTAAAAAAATTCTAGCAAAAAATGTGGCAATTTGCAAAAATAACAATGTGCACTAAATACAAGGGTTTCAACCTGAGAATTCCATTTTGCAATAAGAGGATTTAAAAAAAAAAAATGATAATTCAAAAAACTTTCTTTTTTTTAACGCCTGTCATGTCGTGTCATGTCTCCCCCGCCACACACAAGGGTCAAAGGGGTGTCAACAATCCCTATCCCTGGAGGTGCTTCTGTAACAGATCGAGGCCTGTCATCATACGGAAGCAGGCAACAGCAACTGAACGCGGAAGAGTGGCGGGAATCTTGCCGCGAAGCTTCCACCAATTTCTTCCACTTCCGTCCAGCTCCCTTTTTCTATGTACCTAATTATTGTGCCATATATCCCTTAATGACGAAGATACTAGAGCCTTTAAATTTTCTTGCTTAGCCAAACAATCAGCTTGCACGTTCCCGTAAATTCCGCAATGGCCCAGTATCCACTGCAATATAATATGTTTACCAGCTTTTGTCGGCTATCTTCTTAGCCAACCTTCGCTGGATTTCGGTGGCGAGTGGATCAGCAACACTACCTTCTTCTCAGGCCTAGTACACAAAAAGTCTAGGGCAACATGGTCCATAATTCCCATCATAATTCACACCAATTTGGAAGAGGTGATGTTTTATTGAAATGCTCTTACCGGCTCTGCTCGCCTCTTACTGACGTCAGCTGATCTGTCAATATATACATATATATAAGAAGCCAATCGGTTGCGGATATTTCGGATTCAAAAATTAAATTTTGTTGAAAACCATCCCCGGTCAACCCAATTACTACAAGAATAACTGTAAGTTTTCTCCCATCGAGAATACAAAGCTGATTCAATATTTTCTTTATATAACCAACATTTCACCAAGCGATTATTTGGATGTCACATATCAGCTCTTTCAATTATCGAAAACTAATTGTTCTTTAAAATTGTACTAACTAACACCCTTGTGAAGGATCCACCTAGAATTTTATAAATATCATTAATACTAACAGTTTTAAAATATACAACCAAAAAAAAACAAACAAAAGTAAGAGAAAGTAAAAAAAATGAATGATTAATAACTTCATTCAACATTGACTTGACTTGTTTATCGTTGACAAGTTTTGTGTTGACATAATGCTGGCTAGAAAAGTAAAACATGCTGTTTGCCTACACTAACCTGTCACTTCATATCAACTTAACACCTTTCAATTAGATATCTTTAAGAAATATCTATGTATAGAGTTCACTGTCTTGGATAATCTTAATAGTATAATGTATTTTTCTTAATTAGTTTGAAAACATATTTCCTTATAGACAGGTTTATTAATGATGGACTTTTATTTACGTATAATCATTATTGATATATAATAATTATTATATTTCAGGCATTATTTTAATTAATTGACAAACTCTAACATACTTCCAATTTTTTTAAAACTTCGAATATAAGTTCACTAAATTCATAACATATTCATTTTTGCTGAAGCGAGTATGTTTAAACTAGTGTTTTCATCAAACTAATGCGTTCCACCATCAAGTATGACGGAGAGCTAAAGTTTGAAAAGAAAACTTAATTATTTTTATTTAATTAATTTATTTAGAGTAGAAATCGTTTATTGCAAATTCCTTTTGAAATATGTATAACAATGTGTTCTATACGATTTCTTTGTAAAATCTACGTAGCAATATTTAGAGGTTTGGTTTTACATCTTCTGATATTGCACGGTGAAACAAAAAATAGTCAGCACTTCCAAATTAGGACTTAAAGAGCAGCCATACAAAATTTCACTTGGATTTAACAAATACAATCGGAGTTATAAGTTAATGATATCAGGATAAGGTTGATTGATATGAGTAGTGAAATGTGAACCCACGAACTGACAACTTGAACTTAATCACAATTGTATATTTTACAAATTACTGAGTAAGGAGAGAAGTGTGTATATAGAGTGATGAGCGGGTATGTAAGGAGAGGGTGTAGGTCGACTGAGCGACGATGTGGGTAGCGTGGAATACAGATGGTACCATTGGTTGCTGTGAGAGCGCTTGATAAGTTATACGGCTGGTTAAAACTCTTGCTTATTCTAATTGTAGATTAGCTAGTGTGGCTAACTGGTTGAACTTTCAAGGTTGATCCTATGATTGCTTTAAACTCTTAAAAATTGTTCTGACCACTCTGTTTATTCTTTAAAGTAAGCCTCCCTCCCCCAGATTTTCGGCTTTTTATTCAGTCTTTAATGCCGACGTTTCGACAGAGTTACCTATCTTTATCAAGGCTTTAATATATAAACAATCGTGAAGATGTGGAATAAGAATTTAGAACATACACATTTGTTACATCGCAGAAACAAAAAAAGCAAAAAAATAAAAATTTTTACTTGTGTCTTGTTTTAAATCATCTAAAGAAGAAGATTTTTTATATATTAAAGCCTTGATAAAGATAACTCGAAACGTCGGCATTATTGAATGTTTTTTCTTGACCGATCCGCACCAAATTTTTTCATAACTTAATACATCAACTGTCAACAAATTCTTTTAAATTCTACAAAAATCTTAAAGAAATCCAAACCAACATTTGAATAGAATATACAATTAATTTTTTCCAGAAGTCTAAAAATCTCTCTTAAGAAGGTAATAGCATGCTTGGCAACAAGCATATAAAAGGTTACAAACCATCATCCAGGGAGTCTACAAATAAATCTGAAAAATTTTCAATAAACAACAGCTTCAATGAATTGTCTTCATTTTCAACAGCTCAATGGTAGCGCGTTGGACTCTCACGCGGAGGTCCCAGGTTCGCGTCTAGTGTTACCCCTTAGATTTTTTTCTTCCTAGAAGCCTCTACAGCTCACTGTCCGGTTATGGACGTGTTGTCTGTAGCGAGAGAACACTGTCTGGAGACCGGCAGTGCACTGAGAGGGCTCCGGGCGCCAATGACCACAGATGTTGACGCGCCTTAAAAAAAAAATTGTCTTCACTCAGACATCTGTCAAGTAGCTTTTTTACAGGCCAAAGTCCTTTTTAAAATCTAGCCTAAAACTTGCTAACGGCAGATAAAACAAGCAACAGTTCTACCAACCCAATATTATCACTTTACATGTTTCGATCACGATATCTATGATATTTCGATCATCAATCACTCTTCCTTCGCTCCGTCACTTTATATTCATTATCCTTAATTAATACTAGTATATCGTAAATAAGGCGCCACGATAGCTGAGCGATTAAAGGCGCGGACCCCGACACCTGGTCTTAAAGCCTGCCTGAAAAAAGGCATTACCTGATTTTACTTTTAATATTTCGTAAATATAAACTGTGTGTAAAATATCTGTGTAAGCTGTACATCAGCATTTATCCAAATCACCAAAAATTACCATCATCCTGCCTAAATATTACAAAACCGTGCAAAATAAGTATATGTACAATTTATATTGGGCTACGATAATATTATTAACACTGAGAGCTGAGAGTTTTGTTTATATAGTAGATGATAACCTGCTAAATGTTACTGAAATAGCATTACATAAGCCCTCTTTTAAGCAGTACTTTCAAGGAAACTTTTTTATTGGAATTACAAACTTGTGGTTATTTGGTATATGAAAATACGTGGAATAATTTGTATGCCATAACGAGGCTTATACGAAGCTATTCAGGAGTAGTCCACAAAATTTTCTTCTTAAATTTAGTTTGACAACTGAATATTTTGTAATCAACGAAGAATATGCAAATTAACGACAATAACAGTGGTTTGTAAAGTATGCATATCTTCCTGATCACGCAGACACGTTGATCTGAAACTTTATTTGGATCAAGATTTAAAGTGAGCAAAATTTTGCTATTAAGCTGGAGTTAAGAAAAACCATTCGATCTAAATAGATTTATGTATTTTATATAAATCGATCAATTTTGTGATTATGATAAAAGATTTTTTGAGGACATACAATTATAATAATCTCTATTGGATAAATTATTTGCAGGAAAATAAAAGTATGCTGCGCTTATAAAAATAATTTATTACTATAACATTTACAAGTATAATTGTTAAGTGACGAGGAAATTTTGTATGCGCGAGGTTGGCGCCCCTGTAAAAGAGAAGTTTCTAGTAACGTATATTATGCCACATATAAGTAAAAAGATGCGGTTTATATTCGTATTGGAAATAATGAATTTTGTGCTTTAGAAATACTTTGTACTTTGGGTTGCTTATTTATTGAATATATAAAATATTTTTCTTTTTGTTAAATCGAACCTGTTTTTTTTTTTATTGAATGTGTAATGGTACCGCAAAGATAATGCAACCCCAGCAGAGAGATGAGAGGCCCTCTCTGGTTAACAGAGACTACTTTCTGACTTAGGCAGGCTAGAGTGGAAGAACCTGTGTATATAAGCCAGTGGGAATCTATCTAGAGGATATCTATCAGATAGAACCATACAACTATACGTCGCATCGTGTCATATCCTTTACTCACACCATTCATTCTATCATTTTCATTATAAAGTCCAGTGCAGTTAGTGTAAACTTAGCTACATTATAGTAGTGTCTTCATATCTCGTTCATCTAATCAAACCTAATTTCTCTCCTCAACAACTCCATTATAAATGTTATCATCTGAGCTTCTAACAATAACAGAAGGTCATTACACAAACCTGGACTCAGTAGTGTAATTTGCAGCCGCATCGAAGCGCCACAACTGAACCTACAAGCGCCCGTCAACTACATATTGCCTCCCCTATCACATCCACTGCAATGTTGGCCGAATAAACTTCAACTTCGAAAGCCATACTGAATATAAAAGACTGTGAATAAAAAGCCGAAAATCTGGGGAGGGCTTACTTTAAAGAATAAATGTTTTTTCTTGACCGATCCTCACCAAATTTTTTCATAACTTTATTTGTAGAATGTTTAAATGTGATTTGAAGTTATTCGCAAATTTTGTTGGTCGATTTCAGATTGTTTTATGCTTTAAAATAACCCAGGATTTTGTACGATTTTTAAAGTTTTTGATGGGAGTAGGTCAGCTTAACTGGTGGTGAGGCGATTATCTGCAACATGGATTCCCCAGTGCTGGTTATAGAGTATTTTCTTAACAGAGGATTCTTTATTCCATTAAATTTCCAATTTGAAACTTCTTTAACCAAAATTAGAATTTTATTATCTATTATTAGGGAAACTTATCAATTTAAATTTACAGATTTTCATTTTCATGCAAATTGTTTCTCACATAAATTCACCATGTTTAAAACCGTAACAGTCGACTTTTTTTTCCCAGAAATTCTCTATCATACTAATTTATTTCTTGAAGAGTGTTTTATTTTTGTACCCTCTTTTTTTTTTTAAAAAAAAAAAAACTCCCCTTCAAATAGAAGTAAACACAAAAAACGGATTAAAAAGACTACTTTATATTTTTTTTCACTCTGTACATAAATTGTATAAAAAGCACGTGCTCAAAGCAGACGACACGTATGTAATATATACAAATATATATGATGAGGTGTACAGCTGCGTTTTACATATTTCAAGAGTTATCCGAAATGTGATGTATGAGGCAAGCCTTGGTCAAAATAGCATACCAAGAAGGTAATGGTACTAACTCTTTCAGTTCTGGATTATCTGTTGATATTTTGTGGGTTACATGCGGGAGGCTGGCCTACTACATCTATGTAGGGGACTTAACCCTCTACTATTTCCAATAACTTACCTCTTGCAGGCTGTTGTTGAATGAACAAACTTTATAAAAATTATTCAATGAAATAATATACGTCAATTTTATTAAACTGATTTTAATTTTTATATTAAAATGATTAACTATAATTCTCACAGTTCTGACTGACATTTTTTTTTCTTTTTTATTTAAAGATAGAATATTTCCTAATCATAATTCCCGTCATGTAAAGTAAAAAAAAGTAAAATAAAGTAATACCTATTTTTTCAGGCGGGCTTAACGTCCAACTACCAAATTAGGTGTCGTGGACGGGGGCGGAAGCACCTACTTTACTATTAACATTTTTTAAACAAATATAAAATTTAGTTATACGCTGGACTCGAACTGGGATCCTCCCACTTACAAGTCCATGCTCATAACCAATACACCAACACCCGCCTCTATTCCCGTCATGTAATGGAACTGCATATTAGAGAGAAGCGTAACGTCTTAACTTCCCAGGATTTCACTAAAATCACTTTTTCGAGAATAAGTAATAATAAAGTGATGCCTATTTTATATTTACGAAATTTCACATCTAACTACTGAACAGGTGTCATGAACGGAAAGGACAAGCAAACTGATTTAACTTTCATTTTAAAGTAAATTTTTTCTCAAATTAATCCATCATCTTTAAAACCGTAACAGTCGACTTTTTTTTTTATACTTTCTATATTATCATATTACCACATCAAATAAATTCCAAGGCAAAGCTGGGAATCGAACCCAGTAACTAATTTCAGCTTGGCAGTCCTCGCCTGAAACCATTCAGTGGCGTCTCAATTTGTCCAGAACAATTTAATACGTACTATAAGTAATGATAGACACACACTTACTACAGACATTTTAAACAAGCCACCTCTTTATGATATACTGAGAAATGGGAAGATAATAAATATATTGAGGATGGAGTGACTAAGCGATTGTGATGAAGGTATGGTATGTTGGTTGATGTGAATCGCATGAAAAGCGATTGGTTTAGTTAGGTCTCTTGCTTGTTCTAATAGTGGCTAGCTTGTTGAAGACTCTCTGGCCTTTAAAAGTTCTTTTGACAGATAGTGAATGGAGACAGTTGATTGAATGATAAATAAATAAAAAAGTTTAAATAATTCTATTAGAGTTGTGTTGTAGACTATGGTCTTAAATGTTTGATTGGCTGTCTTCTTCTTGTGTTATTAACTTGTTCAGACTTCTTCAAGTGTTAGCTTGGCCCTTCTAGGTTGATCTTACGACTTTTTTAACTCTTCAAACTTGATCTTACAAAAAATCCTCCAATTGCAGGCTTTTTATTCCCAGCTTTCCAAGCTCTTAGCGGCAGCTAGCGACAGCTTCTGGGGAAAGCTTAGGTGCCTGAAACGTATTGCCATTCGTTCATATAGTGTAGTGAGCGTGACAGAGGAAGTAATACTTATTCCAATGCGCCTGCAGGGCACATGCTAGCGCTTCAAACAGTTGGTTTCGCTGGTTTCAGAAACATAGAGTCCAGTATTTGTGTGATGGATTTCCTCAAAGAGAACTGATTTCATTATATATATGTTTGGAAGATTTTTGAAGAATGCTTTTTGAGGAAATAGCGAAAAACTGGAAAACCATTGTGTAAAATAGCACTTCCGGTTACTTCTAAGCTTTAATTCTATTTTTTAAAGCTTAGAATTGTTCTCTATATTTTGCTGTTTTTTTGCAGAGAACAATTAGAGTATTTCAGAATTTCAAAGTAATAAGAAAGGTATGATCTTTCCTCCAGAACCCTCCAGAAAAATGTTCCACATAAAAGGTGGCAGAACTTATAGATATAGACGTAACCATAGGAATTCTGAACAAAATTGTTGGATCAGCTTTCAAGAAAATTGCCATAAACTGAAAAACTAAAAACATTAAGTTCCCAAAAAAAAAAAGGCCTTAGAAGTTGATTCTAAATGCTTATAAGAATTGTGTAAGGATTCATTGTGTTAAAAGCTTGCCATTGGATGGAGAAAAATCTCTAATTTCAGAAAAAACAAAATGGCTCAATAATCTCTTGTTTTAAAGAAATTTATTATAAACAGTTAGACTTAGGAGTGTTTACACTTTAGTAATGATTTCAAAATCAGATCTTCCATTCTAAATAAATGAAAAATATAATCTATATTAATTACATGGATACCTTTTATGGTGAATATAGGTCAAATAAATAAAATAGAATTTATTAGCAATAATTCATAAATATACAACCTTTAATATTAACTATATAATATGACTAGGTGCATTATACTTCTTACCACGCCTTTGTTTTGATGTTCATCATGTAGTTTTATTAGACAAGTTTATGGTGGTGATGTAGTGGAATACTGATGATGTGGATCTTAATAGGTCGAGGCGCCAACACCCAACTGAACTAACGCCTATATCTCCTCCCCCTTAATACTTCAAGTTCCTTTATCACTGACCTGCACAACAAAGAAATCACTGGTGGTAGGCATCTCGAGCACCAGCAAAACTGGATAAAAATCATGTTTATAATTTGATGCTAGTTTATTAAATGTACAAATAGGTTAATAAATTAATATTTAAATAATATTTATTGATGATAATATGTTTATTAATAACAATATTTCAATTAAAATTATTTTCAGCTATTATTTTACAAATTTTCTGCCATTATTTTTAGTGTACAATTTGGTTGATTTGAATTATAAACACTTGGCATAATTGAAATCGGCTCTTCTAATTATACAATAATATTACATTGTATTGTATTATAATATAACTGGCAAAAGGATGTGCATATAGGACGAGTGAGTTGAGAAAGACAAATGTTAAATGAATTATCAGAGACATTTTCCGTGGTAGACTGCTACATTTTGTGGTCATCGATCGGTTTTGGGCGTCCGCCCATCTTCAGGATGCGTTTTTCAGACAGGTGACAGAGCAGACTTAGTTTCACACTAACTGACTTAACCGTATTTTTAAAAAACTAAACTCTTAAACTAGGTCAAGGGATACGGCCAGATGGGTGGGAAAACACGTGTTGGGTTTTTTTTTTTTTAAATACGGTTAAGTCAGTTAGTGTGAAACTAAGTCTGCTGTGTGCAAGTCTGTGTTGTCACACTGTCTGAAAAACGCATCCTGAAGATGGGCGAACGCCCGAAACCGGTCGATGACCACAAAATGAAGCAGGCTACCACGGAAAATGTCTCTGATGCTTTCCAGCTCTGCGGAACCAACCTCCACGTTAAATGAATTAGTTTGAAAAACAAAGTGTATTTCACAGTAAAAGATAACTGTTATTGCATTCATGTTACTGCTCAAAAAAATCAAGGAAGGAAAATATGTGTGTAACTAGCTCCACAACTTAGATGTGACCCGAACCATTAAGCTCCGCCCATTTCCAAAGCTTTCTGTTAAAGGTGAGATCATATAGCTCTGCCCACCGCTAACACAACGAAGTTGTTGAGCTATACTTCTCTACACTCATACATGAACTCTTCAGATAATGTCTGGTTCTAAGTTTTTTCCAAACGATAGTTGCACTATCACTATACGTTCTCGAAATCTCGCTACTCATTAAACCATCAAAAAACAATGGCATGAATATTGAGAAATATAGATGTTTAAGATTTGAGCAAACAGAAAAACTCTGGTTCAGAGCACTAATAAAAACTTCTACGTATCTTCTCAGAATCTTTTCGTCTGGTTGATAGGCAAAACTTTTTCAATTATTCCCACATATTGTTTATTACCTTTATTTTCCACCTCAGAAAGCGAGTAAGTCTCATCTTGACGATAAATGCCTTCAGTGAAGCGAAAACATTCCGACAACTGTTCTAGAAAATTATAGTAGTATTTGCAATTACTAGGGCAGGATATGTACGAAAAGGAAAAGAGAGACATACAAGAAAATCGGTTCCTTCGTGGAGAGGGAAAAGCGGTTTCATACAGCGGTGATGCTGCTTAGATTTAATCTTACTAAGATGTGGCGCTAGCTAGCAACTTAGGTGATACTACTTTCGTATTTAGTGTATCAACTAAATTTGCTCTGTGCAAATCTATGTTATCACACTGTTTGACAAAAAGCATCCTGATGATGGGCGAACGCCCGAGACCGGTCGACGACCAAAAAAAGAAGCAGGCTATCTCGGAAAATATCCCTGATGATTTAAAATTAATCTATCAGACTCAGGTTTATTCTAACCCCAAAATATCCTGGACGTTTCTCTTTAATGTTGATAGAATATCTGATTTGAACTTCTAATGATACTTCATTTTAATCTTTTCTTTCTATGAATTGGCACTTTCATACAAAAACACACACACACACACACACCCATCACAAAACGTAGTTTCAGTGAAAATTCATTCTTTTCTGTAAACTGATTATTGAAGAATTTTCGGGTACTTTCCTATAAAATGCCGTACAAATTTGGTCCAATTTAGCCTTTGATATCTGTACAGCATTACTAATAACGACAATTATACCAATTAACAGATCTTGTCAACTTTCTCCTACTCTTCAAGTTCCTACTACACCTTCTAATTTACTGGCTGCGGCTAGGACAAATAAAACGAAAGTAGGTAAATTTATACCTACTTTCGTAGTTTACCCTAAATCATAAAATGCATTCTTTAAACTTTCAACCATCCAGAACAAATTCAATAAATTCATAAATTTATATATTTATGTAGTTTTGTTCTGTTCTTGAACTAATGGCAGAATGGAATCCGGTGTCTGAATTAATGGAAGTAATCTAATAAAAAATTGTTATTTAAGCCATTATTTATAACTAAATCTACAGTTTTAACTAAATAAGAGTTTCGATCTTATTCGAAGCCTCATCTCCCAACTAAAATTTCCTGCCTTAACGTTCACAATCAATTGAACTGCTGTTGACTTTGACTTCATTGTCTTCAAAATTTCATCATCATATACTCACTGTATGTAATACTTCCATATGTAATGATTCCCACAATGTAAGCATTATCAACATTAGCCCAAGTACTCTTCCGCCATTTTGGCGGGAAGTCCAATATTACGTTTCAGATGTGTTTTTTCACTTTTTTACTCGAAGGTGGATGAAGTATTGCAATCCTGTGGGGGGGGGGGATTGTTCGGGTCGGAAATTGTTTTTACGTGCCCCCAAGATATCCAACTAAACGAACAATCAGTCGCCAGCGTAGCCTATTTGTACTGGAACGCGCAATGTAGAATGGCTAAATAACCGATGGCGTAGGGGAAAAAAAAAATATTATTGCAATCGTGACAAATTTTCAAGGTTTCACCAGAAATACTTGTTTTGTGGTGTGTATGTGAGTTAAATATCTCTGTTTAGTAAATACAGGGAAAATAAAAAATATAAATTTAGTGAAAATATTGAGTGGACTGTATATAATATGATAGAATAAGTAAGCAAATGGGAAATTAATGTATTAAAAATTATAAGGGAAAAAGAAATATAAATTAAATTTAAAAATGGGTAGCCAATATTATTTATTATCACTCTTAATAAGCCAAAGGAATGGCGCTTATCTTGAAACGTAGAATCCTTGTTACCAGTGTTGGGAGACCCATGTGTCCTTAGCCCATATCGGGGACAAGGGGACAGGGAAAATTGGAATAAGGAAATAAATTTGTGCTTGCCACTCCAGAATCATCGCCAATGCACTGCTACTTGGCTGATGATTGTAGATAATCATTAAATGGGCTCCCAGAAGCTGCACGGCAGGAAACCAACTGGAAGTAACAAACATGTGATTTCACAATAAACCTATGCAGGCCCGAGAGAACCGGAGCCGCTTACTCGACATAAGACCAGTTTATTAACAGTACCGAGGAAAACCAAAAGTGGCGAACTAAGGTTTTCACAATTAAGGGTAACCGAACTGCCTTGAACTGAAGACAAATTTACTACTAAGTGTGCTGCATTACCGTTTACTTGTTCGAGTGTTACATAGTGACTAACTAAGAGAGGGAAAAATGCATAGGTTACCCCTTCACTACATTTAGGACACATCCTAATAAATTAGTAAATTATTATCAAGGAAGTACCAATACCCCTCTCCAAAATAAAATTGTAGCACGCTGTTGGCGGCAAATTTGAATTTACATTAAGTACCGAACAATCTCTGAAAACTAAAAATCGCATGCAAGAAGTTCAAATTGGTATTCCGTTCTACCGCATCTGACCAAACATTTTTGGGCAAAATCCATCAACCTGTAGTGCAACTGTTATTTTCAGTTGTTGTGGCTGGTTCCGCAGAGCTGAAAAGCATCGGAGACATTTTCCGTGATAGCCTGCTTCTTTTTGTGGTCATCGACCGGTTTCGGGCGTCGTCGCCCATCATCAGGATGTTTCAAACATTGTAATAACATAGACTTTCGCAGATTTTTCGAGAAAGTAGCATTAAGATTTCCTATAAAATACCACGAAATTACAATGTTTATTCTTACTCCAGCATAATTAATTTATATTAGAAGAATTTGGTAGGATTCCAAATTTGAAGAAAATTGGTTAACGGGACTTTACAGAATAGGTTTTTGTGTGTTTTTTTGGAATCAACTCGGAAAGCTTATATTACGATTTTATTTAAACTTAGAATGCTTATTGTAGAAATATAAAAATTATATCAATTTGATTAAGACAAAAAAATTATTTTATATTATTCTGCAGAATTTGTAGCGATAAATTTCTAATCTTGTGTTGGTTCAGTATTATTGGCTCTTTCTTCGTGACTACAATGTGTTTACTTCTAATATGTGATGTATTAGGTACTTGTCCTAACATCATCTCCATATTTATGTTAGATAGATTGTTGTAGGGGGTTATTGCACTGCGACCTGGGAGAACTATTGTGCCCCCTGGAGCCTCTTAGTGCGCTGCCGGCCACCAAGCAGTGTTCTCTAGCTACAGACAACACTGCCCATCACCGGATAGTGAGTTGTAGAGGTTCCCAGGATCAGAAAATCTAACCCTTTCCTTCTCCCTTGGCTTATGCCAATTAGCCAGGGACGGAGACCCTAGTTAGTGTACTATTTTGTCCTTGTCTGTAAAGGGTAGAGTCTATGTAGTTTAAGTGTATTGTGTACAGTTCTTACGAAGTGCATGGAATACTGAGCTGTGGTAACCCGTGGGGACGCTACTCCCCAAGTAACTTCATGCAACAGATACCCTTTGCGGGGATTTATGTTAAAACAAATGATTAAATTTTGAAGTGTAAAGAATATTTATCAATTTATATTTAATTATATTAATAGCAGTGAGAGAAAGTTGTGTGCTTATTTCATACCAGATTTTCTTTTTTAACGCTTGCCAACGCCTGAAATAGGGGCAGCACTGCTGGATTCGTACCGGAAACTCTGCGTCTACCACTGACCTAATCCCTAATTATTTTATCAATATTTTATTGATAATTTTTGCTTAATATTACTAAAAGAAAAAAAAATTAGCTTATAACAGGCAATAATTAAAAAACTATTAAATAAAATAAAATATCTCTAGAGTGATTTCCATTTCTCTTTTAAAAGATTTATGAATAATTAAGAGTTTTCAGTAGCAGCGCATTTAAATGAAGAAATGGTAAATTTCGTTAACTTGGAAAATTTTTGGGTTGCGCATTAACATCCAAGGCCATTAGCGCCGCACTTAATAGAAGTTATTACATTTCCACTTAATTAATATCAAGATATTAAATACTAAAGGGAAAAATATTTTTTTTTTGTTTTGTTTAGACAGCACGTGTAATGCACATTTTTCATTTTCATGCGCCGCCATAGGTATTAAAAGCGAGCATATATATTATATAACTAACATAAACTTTAATACTGCTTTATAGTGCAGACATATCCATTGCTTGTTGCTTCTAGTGTAGTGGGAATCTCCTTTTTTATGTATATTATTCCCTCAGTAAGATGTTATAATGTTTTTATGAACGTATAGTATATTTTTTAATACATTCAAGTTATGTACTGAACTTAAGCTGCTCATTTTTTTTCTATAATCTATTACTATTGTATTAATTGTTATTACTACAGTACCTCATTTTTCATCTTATATCTCCTTATTTGTGTTCTCTCTCTCTCTCTCTCTCTCTATCCCCTCATTTTCCTGCTCTGTTTCGTAAATTAATTATTATTAACATATTTTGCCCACTAAATTTTATCCAATTTATTTTTAAACTAATACGTGAATAATTTAAATAAGTAGGAAGGTCTGCAATGCAGAATAACATGCTTAGCATGCTTATTTTGTATTGTTTCGGATTTCTCATTTATCGTCAGAATAAGGGTATCAAGTTTGTGTAGAGAGCTGACTTTGACTTTTATGAAATTGGTAGCCTTTAATAACAGCTTAAAAAAAACTTGATAATTTGGCGATGTAATTAATGGAATAAATCAACAGATAAGAAAGAGAATGAGTTAGAGTGAATGAAAAAATGGAAATATGAGTAAAAAAATAAATTTATTGTGAAACACTCAAGCGGCTTTTTTCTATTGTAATTTATATAGGGTAAGGCTAAGAGGGATGACGGGGTAGGAAAGAAGACATAGTAAGCTTTACTTCTCTTGTTTGCCACCTCGTGGTATCATGCAAATTAGTCTGAGGGTAGAGGGATGCAGAAGCGAACGTATTGCAAAAATCCTTCAGTTATTTCGTGTGTTCTTCTGTGTTCTACGAACATTTATACGCATCAGCAGATTATCTGGTGAATACCCAAATTTTCATACGCATTAGTAAAGTTTTATATGCTGTATTAATTGCAATTAAAATGAAAGATTTCCACGCTGTAGTTAAAGTTGGACTCGTAGCCATTATTATTATTATTATTATTATTATTATTATTATTATTATTATTATTATTATTATTATTATCAAGGAAGGGGAGGGCAAAACCCTACACTATCCAAAGCTTCCCTGGATCTAACAAAAGTCCAGGCCCAGGTTTTACCCATCCAAGTTTCACCATTGACCGAACAAATCGGACCAAAACCTTAAAAGGACATAGCTTAAGATCATCCTATTCCTGCCGAAGTCCTAAAGCTAATCTCCTCACAGCCCAAACAATCCGTCATTAGATGCATGACTGTTTCCTCCTCCGTCTCACGAACTTTACAAAGAGGGTCAGGCATGAATCCCAATGTATAGAGATGACTCCTTAAGCCACAATGCCCAGTGAGGAAGCCAACCAGATGTCTGAGAGAGGTCCGTGAAAGACATCGGATCCCGCTACTCAAAGCTCCATCCGGACCCCCAATGAGCATCCATAAGGATGAGTGCTGCGAGGTCACCCACGTCTGGAAGCCTGATATTCATGTGCCAGAAGACAAACCAACAGCAGGCTCGGGACCACTGAAAGGAAGAGAAGCACCTAATTTGGCAAACCTATCCACCTCCTCATTCCCATCGATCCCATATAATCTGGAACCCAGACCAGAAGCACATCCTTCAATGAAGAAAGATCTTCCAGTCTTTTAGAACATTCCAACACCAATCTGGAAGTGAAGACACATGAGCTAAGCGTCTTCAACGCAGCCTGGCTGTCTGAGCAGATACAAACACCTTTTAAGATATTGTTCTCACTCTCTCGTCCAAAATACAACCAAGAATTGCATAAACCTCAGCCTGGACTCGTAGCCATAGGGTTTCATAAAGTTCATGTCGATCAGCCATGTTTCCTTCACAGAGGAGAGGTACCGCATCTCTCCTATTTATGGAGCGTCATATATCCTACCACAGCCAAATGTAGTGTTCTTGTATTTTGTTTCTGGAATAAATAAGAATGTCTTTATTTTCAAAAATAACATTTTTTTGTAGATAATAATAGTTGGCATACGTTTTATAAGAATTGGCTCTTTAATATCTCTCGGATATATTTTAATACAGGGCATAACTTTGAAATGTGTGTAGTCTCTTCTAACTTTACCCTAGTTATTGTTGTCAAATCTCTTTCATACTTGAAATTTTGAATAAATTTAACTGGCTTCCGTATTTTTATGGGCTGGGTGAATCTAGACTAAAAACGACCCTTGAGTGGAAGCGTGACCTTCCAGATCCTCCTAAACCTCCCCCCCTGAAAATCTACATACTCGGAAAAATGTCTCAATCAAAACTGAGAAGTCGATATTTGTGTAATTTGCTACCAAGTTCAAAAAATCTCGTTGGTATTTTAATCTAGAAAACCGCAGAACACTAAAATAATCCGTTCAGTGACGAAGCACTTCCGGCCAACCATTTTCAGCAATTCAATTCTATAATTGATGAGAGAGGAGAGAGAATAATAGGAGCAGTGAAAGAAATAAACTAGTAGATGCACTGAACATTGTATAAAGATTAAGAAACACAAACTGCAAGGACATTACATTGGTTATAAGATAATAAGAATAAAGGTAGCGAGAGGATAATTAAGAGAGAGAGTGAGAGACAGACTGGCTGAGAATAGAAAGTAGAATGATGTTTACTGGCTGTTATTAGAAACTGTCCTCCTATAGGGCTAGCTCGCATCTATTTATATGAATTTTCCCTTCCTATTTTGGCCTAGGTAGCGAACAACTATGTTCCTTTGGATCCTCATGAATCTTAATGATTCGGATACCATTACATATTCATTTGTTACGTTTATTATGAAGTTGACAGGATTATATATTTTACTGGAAACGGCATTTTAAGTAAAGTAAAGCTTAACATCACTTTTCCCCCACAAATCTCCCTAGAAAAGATGTTCCTGAAAAATACTTGAAATAAAAAATGTTGTTGCTCTTTATTTTGTGTAGTTAAGAAAAAGAAAAACAAAAAACCATAAAGTTTAATCTAAACCGTTGGAATCGTTGACGAGAGAATCGCAAAAACTATAAAAATTCCATTTTTCAAAGTGTTCCTTGCTGTTAACCAAGGCTTTCCTTTTTGCTGGATGACCCTGGTACGAAATATCAAGATGGAACTTTCCGTGATTTTCCATTTTGAGGTACGTTGAGTACACAAAAACACACACACAAACCCCGACAGATAGACAAAAAAAGAAACTTTTTCGGATAATCGGATAATACCCAGAGAAGACGTCAAAACGTGTATTTCCAGTGAAAACTCTATATAGAAAATGTGAATAGTTCCGAATGCTTCCTCTTATCAAAATTACGAAAAGTAAACATTAATTACAGTAATATGTTAGCAATACTAACAATACAATTCAACCATATGTACATGTTAACCAAACATATATCTTTGAAAATGAATCTTGAAGAAAGTGAAATTTAGTTGGTGTTGATGCGTTGTAGTGTAGTGGTAGCTTGTGGCATGAGCGGTTTTGTAAAGAGCTTGTGTGTAAGTGTGAGTTTTAAGAGAGAGAAGTATCAGAAATAAGAAAGTAGTCACCACTGCTAACAATAAATATATTCTATTTAAAATAATAACTACAAATTATTTGCAAAGAATGTATAAACTTATTAATATATTGTGGAACTGGCATTGATGCTAAGAGAGTGAAAAACAAGTGTTCTGCTTGAATGTCTACAACAGACTGTTCTTCTTTGAAAGCGGAATATATCTGTCTGAAAGAATGCCTTCTAATTATAGTTCAAATCCGCTCCTGTGCGAAGGGGTAGACAAACCAAGTTCATGAACTCTAAAACATAATGGCGGTCTTCTACCTGAATAGTCCCTTTTGCCAGCGAATGTTCATTTTCTTATATTTTTCAGATAAAATATATATGAAAATATATTTCTGGCATCCATCACAATAGAAAATCCCTGAAGAAGAAAGACCCTTTTCGGATCGATTTTGACTATTTGGATTATTAGGAAAGATGATGAAGACCAGAAAGCTGAAGTGTCTACGATTATGAAGAAGTATACTTAGAATGGCAAAGGAAAACCTTTTGGATCTTAGAATGTAATAATTAAGTTTGAACATAATGAACAATTTTAAATGAAATTAAGATTAGTGTTTGGCTATTATTAATCAATGTTTATTTTAGAAACTTTATCGTAGAATATTCTTTACGAATAGCGTAAATTTAGTAGATAATTATTTTTTTAAACTTTTCTAGAATGTGTGACTAGAATGCCACTGGGAAATCACAACTAGTATGTTATTCAACTGGAGGAAAATTCCTACCTTCTTCTATATTTTCTATGTAATAATGTTTTCTTCTCATCTTTTGCTTCAACTTTTGCATTCCTTTTCTCTTTATGTTTATCTTGTTTTATTTAAAATAGTTATATTTTTTTTTAAATTTTCATCTTTATCATCTATTCTGGGTTATCTGTAAAAAGACAAAAAAAGGAAATGAGTTTTTTTCTGATGCATATTTTATTAGCTTCAGTGTGAGGGAAGACAAATTATTGTTATCTGTGAATATGTTCCAGAGACTTGATTTACTCTTTAGTTTAAAAGTAAATAATTTATTAAACAATTATATAGTGGAAGGGTCTGAGTTTTCCGCAAATTTGAAATACTGTCTAAAAACAGAATTTATTGTAAACTAATTTTTCAACCAGTTATCTATTTGGAATTATTTGATTATATTTGTTTGATTATTTGAGAGTAAGTTTTGCGAGCAAAGTCTACATTTTTTTTTTTCCACATTATAACTTTTTCTTATTACTATATGAAGAAATAAGTTTGCTTCCTGTGAGATTTTCCTAACCTAAAATGGTTAATTAGAAATACTAGTTCGTTGATTGCTTCGAATATTTCCATAACTTATTTTATTAAAGCAATTTTAATTGATGCCATAGATGATAATTGTTGTGGTGGTTGGTTCCGTAGAGCTGGAAAGCATCGGAGACATTTTACATGGTAGCCTGCTTCATTTTGTGGTCATCGACCCGGTTTCGGGCGTTTGCCCATTGAACCGCACCACAGAATAGGACTGACAAAGAAACAGCGGACAAATTCGCCACATTCACATATATTCGAAGCCACACGTACATACTCACAATTTTTTTCAAAAAACTGGGCATTAAGACATCCTTCCGAACAAACAACAAATTAGACAACAAAATCCGCTCTCGTACCGAGTTCACTGACGTGTACGACAGCAGTGGGGTTTACGAGTTGAAATGCCCGGAATGTGACAACATTTACGTGGGGCAGACCGGCAGAAAAATCAAGGAACGATTTACCGAACATATCAGATCATACAAATACAACAAAGTTGACTCAAATTATGCCAATCACCTAAACACTAACAAACACAAACCCGATGACATCACGACCACGATGAAGCTAATACATTCTGGCCACAAAGGACGACGACTTGACATAATAGAACAACTCGAAATATATAAACGCAAGACACAAAACTTAATAAACGAACAGACAAAATTTGCCAGTGAACCATTATTCAAAACACTCTTCCCACAATAGCAACAGAAACGCAATTACCAGTGCAAACATTATACATGCACCAAATAGTTCTTACACAGATTTTAGTTTTAGGTTTAGTTTTAAATCTGTTAGATATATTTACTAGTTATATATATAATTTTAAAAAAAAAAAAAAGTGTGCGTATTAGGATGTATGATGTATGTGAATGTTGTGTAAAAAGGTGATATGTTGAATGGAATGGATAATAAAAAACTTATTATGAAAAATGAAATAATGACTGGAATGCATAATTATAAAAAACGTAATTATAAAAATCGCTTAATTTTAAATAATGTTAGTTTAAATCGTTATTTAATTTAATTTAAATTTATTTATATATTTTATATTTTATTTTGATTAGTTAATTGTAAAGTAAATCTCCCTCCAACAACAGAGTTTAAAAATTAGACCCCCACGTGTTGTTTCCATTGTAAGAAAAATTTGCCCTCTAACAAACCAAACACCTGTTTTCCCACCCAGCTGACCATACCCCTTGTCCTAGTTTAAGAGTTTAGTTTTAAATATAGTCAGTGTGTAAACTAAATTCGCTCTGTGCAAGTCTGTGTTGTCACACTGTCTGAAAAACATATCCTGAAGATGGGCGAACGCCCGAAACCCGTCGATGACCACAAAATGAAGCAGGCTACCACGGAAAATGTCTCCGATAGATTGATAATTGTTAGTTTTGCTCCAACTGAGGTGTTTATGAAGAGCTCTATTTCAAATTATCTTGTCTATCTCTTATCTAATCATTTGCGTTTTCTTCATTCGTAAAGATATCCAGTATTTGGATTTGTGTGCTTATTTATGAGGGTGCTGGATTTGTACGAAAATATAAGAACTAGGAAATATATTGAACTATAGACGCAGATCTCGTCTCTCGGATGGTTAGCCTGATAAAAATTGACTGCCAAAATATTTTTTGTCATTTCTATTTAGAGATTATTTAAAGATGAGTAAATGTTTAAAACATTTTACTTGCTTTATTCTCTTAACGATTTTCTCACAAATCGCGGACATCAATCTTGAACTTAGTTCTAGACTTCAAGTCTACAACTAAGATTTATATAAAATTTATTTAAACTTTTGTTTCTTTAATACATGTTAGTAAACTTAAACAGAACATTAGGTCAAGTCGTGTGAAATACAAAATTTTATATTATAAAATCGTGAAATTCATATATAATGATTGTTTCACGCTTAAAGGAATACGCACAATAAGTAGTGGGAGTCTTTATGATGCCCGTAACAGCTACATCGGCATCGGTTCCAAAAGCTACGGCTAGCGCTCTCATCAAAAATTACATTTAAATCTGGCAATTTCTGGGCCGAAATCAGTCTGAAATCAACTTTCTAAATAGACTAAAACTAACAATCAACAGTTAAAAGTTTTCAACTAGCAATAATCGCATCTCAGGAGACCTTCATTGGTTACAATATAGCCTCTGCGCGGGTGTTGTGTAGTGGTTATGAGCGTGGACTTGTAAGTGGGAGGACCCCAGTTCGAGTCCAGCTTATAACTGCTAAATTTTATATTTGTTTAAAAAAATATTAATAGTAAAGTAGGTGCTCCCGCCCCCGTTCACAACACCTAATTTGGTAGTTGGACGTTAAGCCCGCCTGAAAAAAAAAAAAAAATACTTTACAATCAACAGTTAAAAGTCAACTTTCAAGAAGCAATCAAGAAATTAGACAGTATACAAACGTCATTCAAGATTCTACTAGAATAATCATTATCAAGGATCTACAACGCAACTTCCAAAGATTTATTCAAGCAACATCTTCCAATGAATACCTACTGTCTTCACTCAGCTCTCTGTCAAAAGCCCACAAAAGGTCACAGGAGAGTCCCTCATCAAGCTAGCCTGATTAACTTCTCAATAACAACATGAGTGTTTATTTAAAATCATTGTTAATTTATAATAAAGAATATTTATTTATAAGAAAAAAAATATTATTTTTCAAAGGTTCATAGCATTTATAGTCGGAAATTAGGATTTTGCTTTGAATTAATTTAACAGGCAGTTTACGAAACCCTTCTTGTTCAAAATAATCATTTTTAGCTTATGTAAAATGGGAATATAAATAAATGAAAAAATATATTGGGGTTATATGGTTATTATTGACCCATATTATTCTTATTGATTGAGATTTTGTGCTGAAATGTATTTTTATAATTTTGATTAATGTTTAAAAATACATTTATATAGATAGTGTATTTTATATTTGAATATCTATTTAGGTTGATATAAAACAAGTTAACAAACATCTCTACTACCTACAGAACCTTCTACTTTCAACATGTTATTTTGTGACACTCCTTAAATTACATAAAATTTATTGATCTATTTATATCCATCACGTTACAAAGAAATACAATTTTATCATACCGTCCATAATAAATTACAGGTAACTTATCATCTATAATAAAAATAACTACAATACGAACAAAAAAAATATTATTGTTAACTTTTCAAAAACAAATTATTCTCCGTGTTGATCCATATATTATATTTTAGTTATGTAACTACTTTCCTTTATTAAAATACTAGTTTACTTATTGAAATATAGCGCTCTTCCGTAGCGCCCGCTCTAGGGGCGGACAACCCGGATATCTGTCCGGAGCGCCATTTTGGCTGTAAGTGTGAGAAAAATATTGATGTGTTAAATACACAATTAATAGAAAATTTCACTTATCAGTTTTTTCGTTCGCTAAAAATTTACAGTGCTTAGCGAGTTTTTATTGTTTATGTCTAAAAGCTAAAAATATTTACCCCATTATTGAAAAATTAACGCATAATTTCTAAAGGACTGACTATGCTTGAACTTGTTTGAACATGCATATACTTCTCAGAACAGAATAGCATTAGCACGCGAGCAGAGTATTTGAACATGCATAGACTTGCTTAAAAAATATATATATTTATTCTTAAGTAGCGGCAATTTATCTTTTTGTACGGGGTGACGTAACCGCTAGAGCGGGCGCTGCCTTCCGCCTGGAACTACCTTCCGCTGCGGAACTGCTGGCGATCCAAAGGGCTGTTCTGATGGTATGGATTAAATTTAGGAAGCAGCACATGGTTTCGAATAACGAAAATATTCTTTGGGATCTCTCCAAATCATCATCTTTTTGTTATTTTTAGGATTTGGTCTAAAAATCATGTAAGTCTATGCCCTTACAGGCTGTGACGGCAAGTGAACTGTAACATTTACCATTAAAAAAAAAATGGTACTTTTAATGATAAATTATCCATCAAAACATAAAAAGGCGAATCCTTAGCAATTAGTAAACTTATCGAAAACAGCTGCCTACTCGAATTCTTAGAAGGAAAATGAAATGGATGCCAGAAATTATATTTATAAATATAATTTGAAGAAAATTATGATTTGAATGAAAAATGCAAGTTGGTTGGCAAAAAGGGTGAAACGCAGGTAGAAGACTGCCGTTAGAAGAGAGGTCATAGAACTTAGTTAGTTTTGTTAGCTTTGTCTTTTGCCCCTTCTCACAGGGGAGGATTTGAACTACCAAGAGAAGGCATTCTTTCAAGACAGTCTGAATTAGAATTCAACCAGAACATTTGTATTAGGAATCGCTCTCTTGAATTCAGTGCCAGTTATAAGTGTTTAGCATTTAATCTAGATAAATAATTGATTTAATAAGCATGTTATTATTGTGATATAAAGTATTTAAATTTATTTAGAGAATCATAATATATTTATTTTAAAAACAGTAGTGATCTCTTGATTATTTCTAATACTTCTCTCTCTTAAGCATACATACACACAAGCCCATTACAAAACCACTCGTGCTAAATACTTATAAACATACAACAACACATCACCCCAACAACATTTCTAAAACATACTCCTGCAAAATCGCCGCACACAATTTGTTTAACGTTTTATGCGATTTTATACAATTTGCAAGCGTTTATCCATTGTAGATTGTGTCATTTATATTTAAATTACGCATGAAAATCAAATCTGATCCCAATTTAAATGCAATTTATTCATAGGCTATCAGGAAAAGTTTAATGAGTTCAGAGTTCAGCGTGATATTTCAGCAGCACTGATTCACCTGATGGACTACTACACGATGTTTTCATGTGTGTGTGTGTGTGTGTGTACTTTTCAACTTAGTGTTTTATTATCGATGCTGGAACAACATCGATTTCAGTGCAAACTTAATCCAGTCGGAAAAATTGGCGATCGATTAAGTTGAATCTTTATTTCTTTAAAATCTCTAATTTCTAACTATAAAATTATAAAAAAAAAAACTTTAACTGTAAGAGAAATACTTTTAGTAGTTCCATAATAATTAATATCTCTTCACAAATTTTGGACCATTTTTTTTTGTCACTATCAAATAATTGTTCACTACTAAAAATCGAATATCAGATCCGAGCGCTTACGAGAAGGAATTCCGATTAAATGAAATTCGATTTTTCGGAAATACGACTTACATTCAGGTAATTAACTGCTAAGTTCATTATGCCTTAAGGGGTTTGATTAACTAATTTATTACTAAATAAACAATATTGACTGTATAAAACAGTGTGAACGAATCATACAAAATGAGGAACTACATAAATCCAAAAAACTAACAACTAACAACCTACATATTATAAAAAAACAAACAAAAAAAAGCCGTGAATCATATACGCCCTAATAAATTACAAAAATATATTAAATAGCAAGATAACGTATACGAAATATTCAGTAATAACAAACAATAACTCAATTTGAGAAGTTATATTATGCCTTTAAATAAAGAGGCGGCGTTTAGATATTTATAGGACACTGTTCACTCACTAATGAGTGATGGGCGCCTAGTGTTCCTTTTACTGTTGATTGTATTTTGTGGGATTCTCTATGGTGCCTATATCTTTGACATGAGACAAGAATATGTTTAAACGTGAGCCTGGACATTTCAGGAACCACAGAGAGGCGTTTGCTGGCGACACATCACAAAACCTGGTGTGAAAGACTCACACAACTTTCTCTTACTCCAGTTCTCAAAATTATAATTGAAAATGTTATAGTTAGTGTATCAAATTTAATGAAATTCGTCGAAAACTGAAAAAACTGATCAGTAAAAGGCACTCCTGGTTTACTAATTTTCTTGAAACTCGGAATTTTGACCATCTATTTATTTCTAATTAATTTTGTTTGGACGATAGAATTGTATAATCAACTTGATAGCACTTTAGAAAAATACATAACCCCACCCCTCCCCTAAAAGTGTCCTTAAATGAATTTTCTCAGAGAAATGTTTTAAGTAAAAGTTGTAGATCTTTGTATGCGTAGTTTATATAAGAAGTTTCAAGAAAATCATCGGAGCCATTTCTGAGAAAATCGCGAAAAAGTGAAAAAAAAATATTTAGTAAAGTGGTAAAGTAAACGCACTTCCGGTTATGCGATTTATTTCAAACTTGGAATTTCTACAATATATTTAATTCTAATTAACATTATTTAGATGAGCGAATTGTCCAATAAAAACTGAAATAGCAATTTAGATGAAAACCTAACCCCACCCCGCCCCCAAAAGTGCCCTTAAATGAATTTTTCCAGAGAATTGTTTCAAATAAAACTTGTAGCTCTTTGTATGTGTAGTTGATGTCCAAGTTTGAAGAAAATCGTCGGAGTCATTTTTGAGAAAATCGCAAAAACTAAAAAAAAAAACAACAAGTAAAGTGGTACTTCCGGTTGTGGTATTTTGACGATAACGTACTGTCAGATCCCATGGTGATACCTAAACGGAATATCAAGTTTGAATTTTCTACGATTTTTCGTTTTTGAGCTATGCTGTTCACATACACACACACACACACACACACACACACATACACACAGACCATTTGCTAAAAACCACTTTTTTGGACTCAGGAGCCTTTAAATAAAGAGGCGGCGTTTAGATATTTTAGGACACTGTCCACTCACTAATGAGTGATAGTCGCCTAGTGTTCCTTTTACCGTTGATGGTATTTTGTGGGATTCTCTAAGGTGCCTATATCTTTGACATGAGACAAGAATATGTTTAAACGTGAGCCTGGACATTTCAGGAACCACAGAGAGACGTTTGCTGGCGACACATCATCACAAAACCGTGAATAAGACGACTATACCAGGCCTAAGACTAGCCACAACAGCCTCTTCCTGACTGGTGCCTCTTATTAACAATCCCAGGGATAGACACTCTCTTTTAGTTATCTTTTAGTTTGTTATCCGTTACAGCGCCCCACTTATCCTGCCCCTACGGCCACTACAGCTTGTGTGAAACACTTTACAACAATCTGTGGCCTTGCTGCAACCAATTTGGCTAAACTTATCAGCTTCCACATTACCGAGAATACGCGAATGCCCAAGCACTTACATAAACATCACTTAAGTTTAAATTCAAGTTGTATATGATTGTATTTATGTTTTGGATGACAGAAACGTCGGAGTTATAGATCATTTACCAAACAGTATGAATGAATCATACAAAAAAAAGTCGGTTAACCCTCACTGAGAATTTGGTGTTTTTTTAATGGATTCTTCCAAGAGGCTTTAAAAATACAATTTAAACTTGTATCTTACATCACATTATACAAACCTGCCCACTTTTAATTGAAACATTCCTCAGAAAGTATTAATTTCTGCGTGTTCTGGATAACTGAGATATACAGACTTTTCTCTATATTGCCAATTCCACACAGTTTACTATTCATCCTGAAAGTACCATAAGGCTATTAAACATTTAATAATAATATCTACTTGTAAGAAAATTTGTGGATGGATCAGAAGTATAAGAATTGCTGTAATAGAAAGTTGTAACAAGTGTTTTTCACCAGATTTTGTTTAGTTGTTTCTTTTCTAATGAAAAAAAAACATGTTTTAATAAAAACGATATAAAGTTTTAATAACTCAGCTTTTATGTTCGTAATAAAAGGGAAGTTTCTCTTATTCTGGTACGTTTTGGGGGAAAATAAATTTTCTCCATGAAATGTGTTTGCTTGAATATCATTTGTTAGAACACAACAGAGTTTTGTTTTTTTAATGCAAATTTTCTAGTAAATAGTTTTTTAATTTTTTTTTTTTTTTTTCTTTTGAACGATAAAAATCATTTAAGAAAATATTAAGAATTTTAAATATGAGAAATGAGGTTCTCATTTATTCGTGCCAATAATTAGTTGATAATTATTTCAGTTCAAATGATTTTAGTATAATTTTCAAATATTAATTTTTAGATCTTCTAATTATTTTATAATTACGTTATCATATAATAAATTATATCAAATAGAAATATTTTATCACGCCAAAAAAAAAATTACGACTTTGGAAATCCATTTCCATAATAGTAAATAATTAAAAAGTTTTGTTACCATAAAACCATAGGATACTTAACGTTAAAGCTAGCAAAAATCTTTTACGAAGTGGTCCGGGTCTTAACCAACACAAATCACCGCCGGGCATCTATTATTAGCCTTTAGGCCGTAGTACGCTTTAGTTCGCTTAAAGGTTTTAAGATCGTTCGTTTGTCCTCTCTCTCTCATTTTTCCCTCACTCTCTCTTTTTCCCCAACCTATCAACCCGGGCAATTTATCGTTTATAGCAAACCCAAAAGTATATCTGCACCGAACAATACTGTCCGTACACACTGTGTGATACATTTCCAACCAATGTTCAATTGTTTTTACGGTAGAAGCACTTTCTAACTTAAATGTCGCCTCTATCCCGCGCTTTGATATTTTCCTAGAAACAAGAATAAAAGAAAAAAATATTACTTTTATAAATTTTTTTATACTTGTAGTGTGTTCATATGTGTTGTATATCTGTACATATGTGTGTGTAGAAGAAAGAGAGAGGAATTGATGAATATATTATTATATATATATATCTATATATATATATACACAATATCATTTTCTTAGTCAAAAAGAGAAATGTATAAATTTAATCTTAAAAAATACTTGAAATATTTCGCTTTTTATATTTCATATTTATTTTTTAATTTAAGGCACGTCAACATCTATGGTCATTGGAGCTCGGAGCCTTCTCAGTGCACTGCCGGCCTCCGGACAGTGCCCTCTCGTTACAGACAATACTGTCCATCACCGGACAGTGAGCTGTAGAGGCTCCTAGGAAGAGAAAATCTAAGGGCAGCATAGCTGGACTCGAATCCAGGACCTCCACGTGGGAGTCCATTGCGCTAATCATTGATTTAATGCTTCGGCGGTACATATACTAAAAATGACCTACTTGCGAAAGTCTTGCCTTATACCTATATATCTTTCCAAAAAAAAAAGTAATGTTTTACGATTTTAATCAGAAGCTAATTATTTAACATATTTGTTGTGGTGGTTGATTCCGCAGAGCTGGAAAGTATCAGAGATATTTTCCGTGAAGCCTGCTTCTTTTTTGTGGTCATTGACCGGTTTCAGGCGTTTGCCCATCGTCAGGATATTTTGTCAAATCAGTGTTATAACACTGGTTTATACACTGGTTTTAACGTGCTTTGTTAAGACCTAACTATGTTTAGAGGTGGTTTATAATATCTGGATGGGTATTTTTCATTTTTAAAGGCTTGTATTTATTACAATATATATACTCTGTGCGCGGATGGGCTACCACTTTGGGAGCCAAGCTTTCTACTGTGGGAAGCTTTAGTTCCCACCTGAGCTAGGACAAATCGCAAAAGCCCGATAATCTAAGGTCTTTTGAGGCCTTGAAGAGCGGAACTAACTCTAAAGTTGTCTAAGTAAGCAACTAAGAAGAAATGCCTGTCAAATATTCAAAATCTTACTGCTATTGGGGAATCTACAACACAATTGTCAGAGAGTGATTCAGAAACTGCATGAAACAAGTAATCACTTGTCTCTACTCTCTCTTTAACAGAAACTCTTTTATACGTCAGACAGTTTTCACCAAGCTAGCCTCACGAGCTATTCGACGATTAAAGCAGGCTTTGCTTGTTTATTAAGTATACTATATCTCTTGTTCTACCTAACCATATCGTTTCAAGCGACTCACACCAGCCTATGCTACCATTTTATATCACGCTACAAAATCATCACTATTCCATTGGTCACTCTATGTAATAGGATCCAAAGAGAGCATCCATAGCAGAGAAAGAGACACAAATGACAGGACCACTCTCTCGGGCTAGAGTGGGAGAAACTGCATAAATACAGCGACGGGAGATAGATATACAGGCACAGTTCACTCGTCAATCACAACGTGTCATTTACCTACCCTTTACCACTCTACCATACTCTATCATTTTAGTGTAAAGCCCAGGCAGTCAGTGTCACTTTTATCATTATACAGTGTTCAGCCAAATGTAGTGATTCATTCAAACCAAACCATTTCTCTTCCTTATCATACCCCTTATAAATATACTCTTTTCACCTCATAGAATTCTCAAACATAAATTTATTTTGAGTGCAAGTAAGTGATTGTGTCAGAGATATTTTCCGTGATAGCCTGCTTCATTTTGTGGTCATCGACCGGTTTTGGGCTCGTGTAAACTCTTGAGTGTGTAAACTAAATTTGCTCCGTGCATGTCAGTGTTATCACACTGTCTGTCAAACGCATCCTAAAGATGGGCGAACGCCCGAAACCGGTCGATGACCACAGAATGAAGCAGGCTATCACGGAAAATGTCTCTGATGCTTTCCAGCACTGCGGAACCAACCACCACAACAAGTGATTGTGTCTTATTTACATCACTATTAACCACTTTCTGCAACCTCTACAATCAATTTGCTTTAAGAAGCTGTATTTATTCGAGTTTATGACTCAGCTGAGCTTAAAAAATAAACCAGTAAAATTAATGCGTTATGTATGTTCTGAAGGATTTAGAAAAATCTGAGAAAATGTGGACGTAATTTCTGGGTGCCATAGACAAATTGGCTATGTTTGAAGTGTCTTCGTCACTTTTCGCTATCATCCTTACTTTTAAACAAATCAATCATTTTTTTAGAAATGACATTCTTACTACCATGAATAAGGTCCTTTTATTATTTTCAACAATTATATCCCATTTTGAAAAAAAGAAGCAGGTTAACTCATGAATTTTTAAAACAATAATATTTAATAAATTTGTAAAACAAGGTAATTTAATTTCAACAAAATAAATTTATTTGGATTAATATCAAACAAATTGTTAATTAAATATGCATATAGGTGATTTTCATTAAAGTATGTTTTAACAATTCATGAGTTAGTGCTACTATAAACCTTTACTCCAAGATGAGATATATTGTGGAGCATAATCAATTCCGCGTAATTATATGAAACATTTGCTAGAGTTTGGTAATATATAATTTCCATTTTATTGACATAACTTCTTTATCATTTATTTAAAGTCACTATTAAATCAATAATGGAAGGAGAAAACTGTCTAGGTTTAACTAACTTTAAGGTGTTGGATATCGTATAATTGCCACCTTTACATTAAGTTTTATCCGTTATGGAAATGTTGCACCTTATAATTATACGAAAAATCCTCTTCAACTGTCTATTAATTTTTTTTTTATTTAATATTAATACTTTCAAAAATCAATTCTAATCGTCTTTATAAAATTAATGATTAATTAATATTGTTTAAATGGCGTTCAAAAACTAGTTAAGACCTGGATACGGATATTCAGCATTATGTCTAACTCCAATATATTGGATGAAAGGGAGGGTAATAAGGCCTAAGGCGGCATTTAAATATTGCAAGGGCTAGAAAAGGGAGTAAATGTCAACGACCGTCAGAATCGATTTCTAGTCGACCAAGTGCACGTGCAACAAATGTCGGAAACACGTGTGTGATGGACATAAAGGTAAATATATAAATGAAACCTCTAACTTCAATTGGATATGTGACTCTTATTGCTCTCCTCCTAGCTATCAGTTATGTTTATGACTTGGTGACTACGTTATGGGGAACCATTTTTATAGGAAAAAATAAATTATATTTTTGTAGATCTTTTGCATTTTTTAAAATACTGTCATTTAATTATGAAAATGGTTTGTGCACAGAATAAAGAAAAAAAGGATGTAGAGTCAGAATAATTAGCTTTAACCTACTAAATACGAGTATTGGTAATCGAGTGTTTAAGAATAAAATGTTTTAACAATTTTTTTTATTTTATTTGAACATGCTTTCAGAACGGTTGATTATCTGCATAAAAGTTCAGATCGCTCAAATGTTTGTACTATCGAGAGCGTAGACATATTTAGAAATCGTGACAACTTTGTATATAAATATAGTGTTGTTTCAGCATAAGAGGCTACACTACCCTGAAAAAGCTGATCGTAACGTCTGTTTACCACAAACCACTGTCGCGGTCTCAAACTGGATAACTAAGTTACATGATAATGGCCGCTGAGGCCTGAAAGATTATACAACTTAGTAGATAAGTAGGAATACGCGAAAGCAGTGGCGGCTCGTGACTTGGATATGTGGGGGTTCAACTTTTTTTTTAAATACTTACATTATCTATCATAATTAGTAGCCTGGCTAGTTAAAAATCACGAAGTAAGCCAGGAGCCAGGTAAAAACTTGCATCCCTCTCCTACAATTAAATGTGTTAAATTAAGAATAAATCTATTAGCTCAGTGGATAGTGCATTGGACTTCCACGCGGAGGACTCGGGTTCGAGTCCAGCTGTGCTGCCCTTAGGTTTTTATTCCTAGGAGCTCTTACAGCACACTGTCCGGTGATGGGCAGTGTTGTCTGTAACGAGAGAACACCATCCGGAGGCCGGCACCCCATCCCTCCCCTAAAAGTGCCCTTAAATGAATTTACACCAGACAAATGTTTCAAATAAAAGTTATAGATCTTTGTATGTTTAGTTTATGTAAGAAGATTCAAGAAAATTATCGGAGCAATTTTTGAGAAAATGGCGAAAAAGTGAAAAAATCATTTACTAAGTGGTAAAGTAAACCCACTTCCGGTTATCCGATTTTTTTCAAACTCGGAATTTCAACAACATATTATATTCTTAGTTATCTCAACAACATATTAATATTATTTAGTTGACAGAATTGTATAGCGAACCGAAATAGAACTTTAGATTGAAACCTAACCCAACCGCTCCTTCAAAACTGCCTTTAAATGAATTTTTCCGGAGAAATGTTTCAAATAGAAGTTGTAGATCTTTGTATGTGTAGTTCATATACCAAATTTCAAGAAAATCGTCGGAGCCATTTTTGAGAAAATTGCAAAAAAGTAAAAAAATCAACTAGTAAAGTGGTACTTCCGGTTGAGGAATTTCGACAGATAACGTAGGGTCAGATCTCATGGTGATACCTAAACGGAATATTAAGTTTCAACTTTCTACGGTTTTTCGTTTTTGAGCTATGGTGTTCACATACATATACACACACCCGTGCACGCACACAGGCGCGAACACACACGCACACAGAGAACATTTGCTAAAAACTTTTTTAACTCCGGGTAAGATCGGGTAAATTCGTTCGTAGATCGTAAGTAATGTTCATCGCGCTTGTAACCCCTACTCTTTTTGAAAAAAGTTAATAAAAACATACACTTTTCTATACTACCACAAAGAAATTTTTTATATATATATACTAAATTCTCCAGCGCGACTCCCAACTGTGAACCCCCTGCTTCCTACTTTTTTATACATCTCCTGATACACATGCAATTCACTAAGTGTCCAAATTCATTGTACGAACATATTAGAGGAGCTCCTATACTGATATACGTTCCTATTCTTTGATGTCTGGCTCTCCGATTGCACTACTGATCTTTTTCATTAATACTTTATAGATTACACAATTTTTGTACGATTTATACTTATAGTATATACAATTTTTGGTGTGACTTATGTTCCTAACTAATATAAAAATGAAAATATTTTTTTGAAGTTGAAATATGAAAGAAAATAAAATCAAATAAGAAAATTTTGCTACTTTTTTATTTAATTTTGTACTTTTTTCTTCAAATAGTTGGGGGTTCAGTCGCGCAATCGCGAATACCAGTAGCCGCCACTGCGCGAAAGAGTAAAAAAAGTGAAATTATAAAAAAATGGTTATCTACAAATTGCTTAATTTATTAAAATGGATTAATATGCACATAACTAGTTGATATTAAAATTTAAAATTATCCTGGTAATACTATACATCCATTTCTGGTGTTAATTCTAAACAATGCATGGACTGGCATGAAACTCAATATATGAAGATTTGGTTCCAGTATTGTATTGTTTGGTAACACAGATAAACCGTGTATTACAAGTCAGCATTGTACGCGAGCAAACAATAGTAACATTGCTAATTATTAATTTAATACAATGGGATGAACATTTGTTTGAACATTGTTTAGAAGCTTTTTTGAAATTATTATTATTATTTGAAATTAACTATTTGTGCTGTTTGTAATTATTTTATCAATTGAAAAATTTCTATTAAAACTGTTCATTAGAGCATTAAATTTCAAGAGAATAATCTATTTTAAAACAGTCAGCAATTTTATAAACTAATACTTTCACAATTTACCTAATTACAGTCTAATAGAAATAATTATTTCTGTTTTGAAGTTCTAGAACATCTTTCATTGGGTTTATTTGTTATTTCAAGCGCTGAAAAATACTATTTACTTAAAGAGTCTTTTATTACTCTCACAATTTTCTTTTAATGCATTTTTCATTTCCAGATAGCATTTGTTCAATCTTGGAAAAAGTTTCTGTGCTAATTTTATTTTAATTTTTAATTAATACACTCTTAATAATCTTTTATGCTTCCGCGCACTTAGGTTTTTTGGGTTGAGACTTCATCAGTGGTTTGTTATAAATTGACCTATTGCCTTTATTGCAATAGGATGCTTCAGGGTAGTGATGACTTGAATCTCAAGGCAACACAGGCAAGAATGAGGGTGGGTAGAACAATCAGGAGTGGGGCAGGACCTGCTTCCTCCTCCATTTTGCACTTATGTAAGTGCAGATAGTGGATGGCGCTTAATTTTCCGTTCCATGCATGTGATTAGCTGGCGAATAACGAGGTCTCAGTCTCCGTTCTCATTGCTCTTCTGTCAAAGTTCACTCAGTCTTGCTTTGTCTTATTTTCAGCCTTGTTTGGCTTAGAAAAATCGCTATTCCTTGCTGCATGCAGAAAAATACATAAGATAGCCTACCAGGTTACTCATAACGCGCCTTAAAGAGCCCATACATTATGTCAGACAAAACGGAAATGTCTGCACTTACAGTACATTCGTCTACTGGGAATGCTATAAATTTTGGGGACACCAAAGTCCTTGCCATCGTAAACAATTATTTCGAGTAATTTTGAGAAAGTGGAAATTGTATTCATGGAAATAATGGATTCAATCTGAGCAGAACATGGCTGTTTCTGGACAGAGCAAGGAGAGCAAAGGGAAAGGGAAAAATGGTTAACAGTTTTCCTGAGCAAAACAAGGCTGCAACTTTAGAATCAAGGCATTGGAAAGGAGACTTAGATTTCGAAATCGTATACATAGAAGAGATAATTTACAAGCATTTAGTGATCAATGGCAGAGGAAGTAGGCTTTGGTCCTTCGCCGCTTGTTCTCCCCAACCTGTTTATTGCAAGCCAGTTTTGGCATTAAAGTCTTAATTATGTTGAAGAATTTGTTGCAAGCCAGTTTTGGCATTGAAGTCGTAATTATGTTGAAGAAACCTATTATAATATGGGCGGTACTTCTGTTTAGGACCAACCACTAACGAGGCCTCATTCCGAAAACATAACGAAGCAATATCATTTAATTGATTATAAGAATTAATAATTAGTAAACTTTCTAAACAGCAAATCTGATAGGTGTAAAAATTTAGATATAATATGTACTTATCTATATAGAAAGAAAATAATTCACTGTCAAACAGAAAATGGAATAAATCATCATTATTGCAGAGTCTACAGCAGCGCTCCTCAGGGAAAAATGGAAATTTTTCGGAACCCTGTAATATTCTAGAACCTTTTTTTTTTTTTTTTTAAATTGGCTAGGCGAAGTTAAGAGACAATCCTAATTTTACCAATATTACAATTGAAACGAATTTTACTGTTGACCGGAAAAATTCAGTACTCAAGTAAGTCTATAGTTACTGTTACAGGATGAATTTAACGTCTTCACTATGAACATTCTTTTCATAAGCATTAATGATGGATACATTTATTTTCTTTAATTACACTTAGAGTGTCCTTTGATACATAATGCATACTAATACTAGATAATCTAGCCTTTTAATAGGAATACCAATTGAATGGTAAGCTATAAATTTTCACCAGTTTCCAGTAGCCATATTAAAAAACAAATTCTAGGGACCCTCTTTTCCGACATCGATCACATTTTTATCCATCAAATGATCATTCTTTTAAAAAGATTGTCTATTAATTATCCAAAAAACCTTTTGTTGCAGGTGAGTAAGAAGTTTTAATAATTTGAAAAGAATTTGAGCTGGGTGAGTATTGTTAAAAATTTATGTGTTTTAATTATTTCAAAATTTAATTTTTGGTGCTTTCCTTTTTTATTTTCATTTTTATGGTTATTTTATTAAAACTCTTAGAAAAATAAAAATACTGCATACGTAAACTATTTGAAACTGTTTTCAGCGATGATTTAGAACTAACAAAAAAAAAAAAAATAGATTGCTCAGATATTTAGGTCTCGAGAAGTCATTGAAATTGTTTATTAAAAATTTAAGTGAATCAAAATTAACAACTTAAGTTTTTTCCACTTTTTATTCATTTACAACATGCTAGTGCGCATAAGCAAATCTGATGACGTTGTATATAAATAATACCTAATAATAATAATAATAATAATAATAATAATAATAATAATAATAATAATAATAATAATAATAATAATAATAATAATAATAATAATAATGAGAAACGAATAAATAAAATCATAAAAAAGAAAGAATCACTAAATGAGTGGAGGAGCTACCCAGTGGTAGCACTCCAAATCACTCACTGTCACTTGTTGAAAGAAGATCTCGAGACCACTGACGTTTTAGACGATGGAAGTGATTGTCCGGGAAAGTTCGAGAGGAGAGATTTCTGGCTGAAGGATTTACATGGTAGGACAGGATTTTATGGAATTTTTTATAAAAGAGGAAGCAGCATCGGACAAGAACGGGGATATTAAGGTCATTGTGGATTGTAAGGTTCGAGACAAAATAGGGAGCTCCACAGTTCTATTCAGTATTTCAGATAGCTTTTAAGATTGAGTTGTACATTAGACGTTTGTTTATAAATGTTAATTTAATCTGTTGTAAGTAGTCTAAAGCGGTTGTTCAGTTCTTGTCGTTTCAGGCTAGTGTGAGGATTGCATGTCAGACAAGTTTGTCAAACAAGTTTCAGTTAATACTGTTAATAAGTACTATTATGAAATTGAAAATTTTCTTGAAACATGCAATTTTACATAAAATTGCCCTAACAAAAATAATAGGGATGCCGGGAGTGTATGCTTTTTCTATACTCCGCTTAGGGAAGTAGTTTTAGAATATGTTGATAGAGACAGCCTGTGATTGCAATAGAGACAGCAACGCCTACATCAAACTCGTTTAACTGTTAAATTCCAATGTCACTCCCAGAAACCAAAATAGCTGTTGCCGAAAAAAAAAAAATGTTTCAAATAAAAATGAAAGATCTATATTTGTGCAGTTAGTATTTTTATTCTAAGTTAAAAAATATCGATTGAACCCCTGAAAATTGCCTCCAAATAACTCCAAATATCTATCTGTAATTGTTGTGGTTGGTTGCCCAGAGCTGGAAAGCATCAGAGATATTTTCTGTGATAGCCTGCTTCTTTTTGTGGTCATCAACCGGTTCCGAGCGTTCGCCCTTCATCAGGATGCTTTTTAACAAACTGTGTGATTACATAGATTTGCACAGAGCAAATTTAGTTGATACACTGGTTTTTAAATATTTGTTTTAGTACCTAACAGAGTCCTAAGAGGACCTAAGAGGGGTGTTGGTACCTGAATGGAATAACACATGTTTCGGTCTTTAAAGGGGCATATTGTACCCATTAAAAATGGAAACATCCAACACGTGGGGGATGTGTAACTTAAACTACGTTTTTTGAAGGAGATTTACTTAATAATTAATTACCCATACTATCTTACTATTATATTAATTTATTTATAACAAAACGAAATAATTTTAGATATATAACATAGCAGAGCGAAATTTCACAGTAGCCCAAGGCTGACACAGCTACTAAAACACCCGTTTTAGACCTAGTTAGGCCATTAGAATAACATATAATAGCCAATGTATCAACTAAATTTGCTCTGTGCAAATGTGTGTTATGATACTGTTTGACAAAAAGAATCCTGGTAATAGGCGAACGCCCGAAACCAGTCGATGACCACAAAAAGAAGCAGGCTACCGCGGAAAAAATATCTCTGATGATCTATTCTGTAAGTCAATTTATGTTAACCTATTTTTTCATTCAAGGAATTCTAGCGAGCCTTTTAATATTCTATGCCACTTAATATTCTACAGATCATAGAAATCACACATAGCCCTGACATGCACATAAAATGAGAGCTTTGGAGGAGGAATAAAAAAAAACCTATGGCGCAACAGCCCATGAAGGGTCAAGGCTTGCAGACAGCGATTTGAATTGGGGGCATGTGGTAAGCACGCCGCAGTTCCCACGCCGTTTAGTTCCGGCATAGGTCGCTACCTAGGGCGCTACTAACTATAGCTTCCCACTTTTTATCACGATGCTAGGTCAACACCGACTTGTCTTCACGGGAATTGTACTCTGAAATTCTCGCACGAAAGGCGAGTGCGCTAGCCGCTAGATCGACGCGTAAGGAAGAATAAAGAACCTAATAAAAATTGTTATGTAATGAAGGAAGAAGTAAAAAGAGAGAGACAGCAGATAAAAAAAAAAAATTAATTAACTTGTTGGATATAATTATCTTGACAGTTGGAATTTAATATTACAAAATATACATATATGGATATTTTAATTAATAATATTTTTAAAATACCACACATCAAAATTAAATATATACTAAAAATTTCAACAAGCGTTCTCACTCTGAATTTATGTATTGTCATTTTTGGAAATGATAACATTGGCTGTCGAAATGTCAGATGTTTTTCAAATGTCCAATTAAAAAAGTTAACTTAAGGCTACTAAGTCGGTTAAATAATACATCATATAAAACGTACATTCAAGTTTCTAAAATCTCCCACGAAACAAATTTCGAAATTCATTCGTCATATAAAAACGAACACTTTTATAAAAACAGCTTTTCATTTCTCATATACCTCAACATCTTTGAAGTGCTGGTTGGGGCATGGAAGCCTTCTTAAGATCTAAATCTAAAATATTCAATATTTCTTTACATTTTTTGTTGGATCAAATGACTTTATTTTATACATTGCTGTTATTTGTATTCATATTTATTTATAATTCATTTCTAAATATACGAGTATGTATTATTATCTTATTACTGGACATTTTCACTGCAAATCAGTACTTTCTGAGTTGCCAACAAAACTAAAGAGCAAAGAAGAAACATTTCTGGAGAAATAATTTCTCATCACTAGCACCGTTTAAATCTCAATCGAAAGGAATTGTAAAAAAAAAATAATAATAACATAAAAAGCTCGAATTTGAATAAATTTGTCCGTGGGAATTTGTGGATTGTGATGTGAACATATCAGATTTGAGATTATGTTAGAAGTTACGAATTTGCGTGTTTGCAATTTCAATTCAAACATCATTGGCGTTTATCTATAATGTGACTCAATTGCCGCCATTCCTGACTATTGTTTCTATTCTTGCTTTCTCTAATCATAAGTTACTGTCTTCTATTTTTTCGTGTAGCCGTTACCATATATTTTGTCACTTGTTAGGAGAAATAATGATAGTAACTGGTGATACCATTGTCCACTGTATTATCTTTTTTAAGACCAAATATATAATAACATTTTATATTCTTTAACAACGATAACTTCAAAGAAAAATTACACAGCTATAAATCTGTACCATCCAATAATAGAAGATAAAGCTTTGTGTATCTATATGTATAAATTGAAATCCATTCTTTGTAGAGCTGCTATTTCATTCTATAATTAACTGCAGCTATTATGTGATAAAACAGAGATCGTAAACTAGTTTGTACTACACGTAAATGTCTTGTCTTCTTTTTGTTTATTAGGGTCGTTTAAGTAGAATGATATATAATGTTTTTCGGTAGTGTGCAATATATATATATATATACATATAATATATTTGTACACTATATATATATATAAGAAATATATTTTATGACTAACTAATCTCGTTTCTCTCAGCAAATTAGAAGGGTTGAAGTTTGGGTGAATCAGTTTTCATATATCGTATTTATTCAGATATGAAAATTTTAAGTGATACTCACTCGACATTTTTTTCAGTTCAATTATCACTGTACAAATGAAAAAAATTTTGTATGCTTAGAATGTTTGTAGCACTTATAATTTTAAATACATGGTACAGTTGGCGGTACTGTAGATTAAATTCAAATGTCACAGAGATAGAAGCTTGTTTGTTAGACCTCTTCCTGAAATCCCCCCCCCCCAATATGTATTAATAAAATGTTTCATAAAAAAAAAAATCTTAAATCTTTCTATTTCACATTCAAAAGGATTGATTGCCTTTTTGTTCTAATCATTCAATAAAATATGATAATACTTTACATAAGTAAAGTTTGCTATATAATTATAAAGATGTTGTGAATTATAAAATTCACATTCATCTTCATATCATTTTGAAAGCTGTATTAGATTGAAATAACTAATTTGCAAATTAGTGAGATGGCTCTCAGGATATAATCTGTTAAAAATTGATCTGTTAAAAGTTTTAAAAGTTGGTTGAAACCATTTTGGAAACTTGATAGAAATGTTTCACCAGTGACCACAATCGTCTTAACGTAACAAAGATAATATTCAACAACCGGTACTCATAAACAGACCTAGACAAAAAACAGTGTTATCTTACTAAGTTAACTGGGCATATATACTTTCTTGGGTATAATTTTTTTAAATTTTTTTTGCTTAGGTTATAGCCGCCCCTGGAGATGCATAAGGTCTAATCTCACGATAACTTTAAAATTTCTGTATCTCCATAATGTACAGTACAATGTAGATTAATACTTCATTTCATGATATCTATTTTTTAGAGAATATAATTTCCTCATGTTTTGAAAAGGACCTTGCAACTATTTGTGAAGCTGTTTAAATAATCTATCCCATTTGTGCAACATTGATGGGCATTACTATATATTTGACATCTTCCCGCCCATATCAAGTCTCTCATGACTTGGTGGTCCCTGCTTAATTTTGTATATGTAAGCACCGCAAACTGCATAGTGGGATTTCAATCTAATTATTATTGTCGCTATATTATGCTCCTTTATGGTGTATAGGGACGCGCTCTCGAACTGTAATGTTATATACTGATAGACTGAAGCTAAGTGATATAATGATAATACTGGTGATACTGATGATACTGTAGCTACTGATACAATGATCCCCTCCTCCAGTGGGGCGAAGTTTATATTAGTATTACTCACAACTCACACTAAGACATCTCTCGTAGTGTGCGACTTTGGCCAGGTTGGCGACCAATGTCATTTAGGTCAGTGGCCAGCTTTATCGGTGCTTATCTTTGATGTAATGTATTGACCCTTGTATTGAAAAGGGTTTTTGTTTGGGCGCGGCCCTTGTCTTGAAGACAGCGGCCGGTTGGGCCACTAGTTATAAATTATCCTTTCTTCTTGCCATCCTTTGTGAAGATAGCGGCTGGCTGGAGCCACATTGATATTGCTATGACCCTGGTAGAAGGTTCCCTCATCTGAACTGCTGTACAACTGAGGGAAAAGTTCCCACATATTTAAGATGTAGCGCCTTATGAGTTGTTTGACGTCCGTTGGAGGGAGTTTTATGTAGATCATTTTCTCTGAAATTGACAGCCTCTTTAGCCAACTTTGAAAATAATTAATTACTACGAAAAGTACTTTTATTAAATTCTTATTATAATATTTATAATATCATATTCCAATTATAATATTGTAGTGTAGTAAATCTAATTTAAAAGTTTCTAGATCATAATTCGATAATTTCTATGTGTAATCGAGAGTTTTTACTTGTTTGCATTTAAAGAGCAAATTATACACTTTCCTTAACCAAAATTGAATTCCAAATTTGAAGACAATTGGTTAACCAGAAGTGTGACTTTACAGAATATAGGTTTTTGAGTTTTTTTGAAATTTTCTCATAACGTTTGCTTTTAAAATAAGTAATACTATCACTATTATTTATACCATTTTGCTGAAACAGTTGTTTTTTGGTGGTTATGAGGAATGTAGAGGCGTTAAAATACAAATATTGTGTTTGTTCAATATTATTTGGCTCTCTTTTGGACTGTAATAATTTAATCACTTCTGTACTTGTCTGAGTAGGTAGTTGTGCCTCCTCCATCTCATATTAATGTTGGGACAAAGGAGTGAAATTTTATTTAAGCAAGAGAAAAATTCATAATGTGTATTTCACACCAGATTTTTCAACATAAGTATATGTTATATCAAACTTAATTTTAATACGTTTCCGTTCAATTTATAAGTAAAAGGGACCTTCCCTACTCAGTCTCCCAACTGAACAGCAGAGTATGTAAATCTTTTCCTGACTTACATTTGATATGCCACAATGAAGATAGTGTTGGTGGAGGAGAGAGGGGGTTTGATAATATAGAGAGAAGAAAACATTCATCTATATAAAGAATTCTGCACTGTTCTGGAATAGTAGGTTTTCAGAGACATTTTCCGTGGTAGTCTGCTTCATTTTGTGGTCATCGACCGGTTTCGGGCGTTCGCCCATTTTCAGGATGCGTTTGTCAGACAGCGTGATAACACAGACTTGCACAGAGCAAATTCAGTTTATACCTATATCCAACCACCACAACAACAAAGTAGGTTTTCTATTTATCACAGCCTAAAAACTGTGCACAGTGTGATTGACTAAGTATTAATGACAAGTAAACTTATTAACTTATTATATTGACATAAAGTAGCAGTTTTCCCTCCCATAGACTGCCGAAGCATAATTTAATTAATATTTAGAAAAACAGTTTCAATTTCATTTAAATTTTATTAAAGGACATTTGCTTAGAAAAATAAGTTGTAGCAATATATCTTTTGAAGTTCTCAATTACTTAATTAAAAAAAATGGAAAGATATATATACCACTTGAACTAATTAAATATTTATTAGAATTCTACTGGTTAATTAAGAATTTGACTCGCAAATAAGTTATACTGTTTGGGAAGCACTTGGGTTATGTAAATAGTTATGTAAATGTTATAAAAAAAAAAAAAAAGAAGAAAACTCTCTGATGAAATATTATTTTAAAAAATTTCGTCGTTTTTAATCATCTTACCAAGATGTTGAGATTTTTATTTTATAACATACTAGTTTTAGTATTCAATTCACAGTTTCTAGTGTAATAAATCATTATGTGATTAAATTAGCAATCATCGAACACACTGTATGATAATAATTTAATACGACTGTATATAGCGTAGTGTACAGTTTATATGATCTGACAGTTACCTTGGTTGTTCATCCAATTGGATTAGGATCTTAATTAGGCTTTAGATTCAATGTTCACTAGAGCTAACCAAGTTTTACTGATTAAAGAGGATGCATATCTTTATCAGTATCATTTTCTTTTGTGAAATTTTTATCTATTTATTATATATTCCAGATATACTATTATTTTTAATGTAAACAATAGTTGCGTTTGGCTGTTGTTAATAAAACAAGCAAAATTTTTGTTAGCTAGGGACATTATTATTATTTTTCTGCGGGGAGGGACCAAACCCTACGCTATCCAAAGCCTCACTGGGCCCATATTATTATTATTATTATTCGTTAAAACTTTTTTTCACTTTTTTTTTCATTGTTAAGCATCTATTTAATATAAAACTGTAAATATTTTTTTACTGAAGTATATTTTTAATGATGTTAACGATTCATACATAAATAGCTACCCCAAGAAAAAGAACAACAAACCGGGTCTAGAACAAATATCCAGACCCATCTAAGATTCACCGCAATCCGAACAAATCGGACAATAACCTTAAAGGGGAAATAGCCTAAGCTTTTCCACAGACATTCTTGTTCCGAAAGTCCAAAGGATCTGAATCTAATTTCCTCACAACCCAGGCAATCTGTCTTAAGATGGATGGGTGTTTCCTCCTCTGTCTCACAGACTCTACAAAATGGATCCGGCATAAGCCCCGTTATGTAGAGCGGTCTCCTTAAACCACAATATCCAGTAAAGGATCCAACCAGATGCCTGAGAGAGCTCCGTGAAAGTCATCAACATCTCACTAATAGCCCTGTCCGGACCCCCGATGAGCATTTTGCACTGCCGACAACCAACTTTGCTCACCCATAAGGATGAATACTATGAAGCTGTACAACACTTTTTAAGTTAGTGTTACGTACCCCCTTCTCCAAGATACAACAAAGGCTGAGGACAAAGAAACAGCTTATTAATTTTTTTCTATCGATGTTTTAAATTTGGAGAGCTCGCTGCACAGATAAAAACGTATTTCTTTTATTTGAAACATTTTTCTGAAAAAAATGATGTTTTATGATTTTCTAAGGAATCTGTGACAACTTACATTTCAAATAAGTTGTGCAATGCTTTTGGCACTGCCTTTTGTATAATGGTGTGAATATTGTAAATATTGACCTGCTACATTGTCCAGTCAATACCTCCACCTCTACTTTACCCTAATACCTATAAACTATTTAGACATTCAAGTTTAAAGAATAAGTACAGTTTTATATCTGTCATATGAGTCTTGCCAGAATTGGCATTATGCGTAGAATACGTTTTTATGTTTTTGCCACATACCCCTTCCACTACCTTATTATAAGTAAACGTTCTTTTGGTTTTTAATCTAAGAAAAATATTTGCTTTTTACCAAATTACGTGGCCTCCCAATAAACATATTCTGCGTTAGAACTTTGAAAATCATTTTCTTAAAATATAATATATGTTCATTCACAAACATACTTACATACAACAACAACAACAAAAATCACTTACACAACTTTCTCTTACTCGAGTACTCAAAATTGTAATTGACAAATTTCATAGTTAGTATATCAAATTTTAATGAAGTTCGTCGAAAACTGAAAAAAAAACTGTTCAGTAAAGAGCATTTCCGGTTTACTAATTTCCTTGAAACTCGGAATTTTGGCCATCTATTTATTTCTAATTACGTAATTATGGCTCGATGATGGAATTGTATAATAAACTGGAGGTAAACCAAACCCCTATCCCTCCCCCATAAGTGCTCTTAAATAAATTTCTCTAGGGAAATATTTTAAATAAAATGTGTAGCTCGTTGTATGTGTAGTTGATATCCAAGTTTCAAGAAAATCGTCGTTGCCATTTTTGAGAAAATCGCGAAAAAGTGAAAAAAAAAATCATTTAGTAAAATGATAAAGTAAACTTCCGGTCATCCGATTTTTTCAAACTCAGAATTTCAACAACACATTGATGATTATTTATGTTCATTTAGAGACTGAAATAGCAATTAATTAGAAAATCTAACCCTGCCTCACCCCCAAAATGCCCTTAAATGAATTTTCCCATAGAAATGTTTTAAATAAAAATTGTAAATCTTTATATGTGATAGTTGATATAAGAAGTTTGAAGAAAATCGTCGGAGCTATTTTTGAGAAAATCGCGAAAAAACGAAAAATACCTAAACGAAGTATCAAGTTTGAACTTTCTGCGATTCTTCGTTTTCGAGCTATACTGTTCACACACACAGACCATTTTCTAAATAAAAACCAGTTCTTTGGACTCAGGGGACCTCAAAATGAATATTTCCGATGAAAACGCGATATCGAAAATTTGACACGATTAAAGTATACTTCCTCTTACTAGGAGTAAGAGAAAGTAAAAAAGTATCCGTTAATGCGACTTTTAGTTTCGGAGATCATTAGCCATAGTGTGTAGTGCTTATTATTTCAGTTTTTTTTTTAAATTTAAGTCTTAATATTTCACTTTTAATAAGGTTATTTTCACTGTTCATTTTATACCTTACTGGATCACTTTTCTTATTATTCAGAGATGGAACAAAGTAACAAAAAATGCTCTTCCACAACTAATATTCCTTACTAATTATCCTTCACTAATTATTAACTTTTTAAAAAACAATTTAATTAATAAAGGAAAACAAAACTAATATTATTTTGAAGTTCAAACAAGGAAATTATAAGTAAAATCCGATAAGTAAGTAAGTGGTGAACTGAGTTTGTAATTAGAAATCAATATGTGAAGCAAGAGATTGAACGCTGCTCCAGATTGAATAGTTGTTATCACAAACTAGTGTTTTCATAACACTAGTTTGATAATTTACTCAACGAGAAGAGTAAGTTTGTATGTAGACTACTCGTATGAAAAATCATGGAGAATACCTAAATGGTTAGCTCCAAGAAACTTCCATACTTAATCAAGTCCTACAGAAATGAATGCTTGCTTACTATTTGTTTTGCTACTAATTTACAATTGTTTTTATAAAAAAAAAAAAAAAATGAGTTTTTATTTTTTTAAATTTATGTTTTTATGTAATTTTCTTGGCCGCTGCAATATTGCAAAGATAATACATAAAAAAGAATTAATTTTAGTTCAGCTGGTTTATTTAAAAAAAAAATTTGGTATAATCAACAGAGTGGACTAGTGAGTGATTGAACTATTTCAATGATGGAATCTTTATTTTTCTTACTCGTAGTTTGAGGGCGGTATTGTGATCGTGTCATATCTTCGAAATTGAATCTTCATCAGAAATATATGTTGAATACGAAAACAAAAAAAATCTGGTTTGTAACATTAGGACGACGACTTTTTCTTATACACCAGTTAATACGTTTATAAAATTGCCACTTATTGTTAAAAAGTAGGAATTAAATGCCTTAATAAAAGTATATAGGTAGTAGGGTAAGATAGTGCCAAAAACAATGCACAATTCTTTTGAAATATAATGTCACTGGTTCCGTAGGAAATCCTTCAAAACCTTCTTTTTTTTCTTTCTTTTTTTTCAGAAAAATGTATCAAATAAAATTAATACGTTCTTATCTGTGCAGTGAACTCTCCAAAGTTTAAAGAAAATCGTAGTTGTTTTCAAGAAAATTCTAAAATATGCAAATATCGATTCCATTCCGGTTAACCAATTTTATTCAAATTTAAACTAAATCAAATGGTTTAAACTAAAGTGATAGAAATTTATATATACGTAGATAGTATATATGAAGTTTAAAGAAAATCTTGCAGCCGTTTTTGGGAAAATTCCAAAAAACTGGAGAAAAAAAAACTTCATTAAAGTCCCACTTTGAAAATTTGCCCGAAACTTTTGTACCATGCGGTAATAATATCAAAACGGAATACAAAGTTTGAGAACTTCCTGCGATTTTTGAGAAATTTTGTTAAAAACACACATTCATACACACATACAAAACAGATACAGATCATTCGCTAAAACAATTTTTTCGTATTCAGAGGACCTCAAAGTATTTTCCCGATGAAAACATAATATCGGAAATATGACACGATAACAATACTTCCTCTTACTGGGAATAAGAGAAAGTAAAAATATTTTTAGCGAATGGTCTGTATCTGTTTTGTATGTGTGTAAACATAATATCTGTACCTCAAAGGTCAACTGTCGTAAGTAGCAGTTGTAATGTGATAGCAATGTGATAACAAGAAGAAAAAGATATAATTTTTAAATTATAAATCTAAAAATTATAACTAGTGGTTTCAGCCAGCCGCTATCTTCAGGTCAAGAACCGCGGCAAACAAAAACCCTTTCAAACAAGGGTCAACACACGGTCAAAGGAACCCCGCTAAAACCGTTTCAAACAGGGGTCATTATACGGTCAGTGTACAGAAGCCACCTGGCCGGTATTCCCTTCATACAAGGGTCAACGAACACTCAAAAGGCCACCTGGCTACCATCTATTAACAAACAGTCTTTGATAATCACCGACTGGCCACCCTGGTCACTCACCTAACTCACCCTGGTCACCGACCTAACTAAGGTCAACATACAGCAAGAGATGTCTTAGTGTGGCAAGTACTTACACACCTGTCAATGTGTGAGTGATACCAATATAAACGTCGCCCCACTGGAAGAGGGGATCAGTATTAGATAAGTATTATACCAGTCTGCATCAGTTATACATCAGTACTATATCAGTTATACATCAGTATCACATCGCGAGCGCGTCCCTATTCAAGGTTTAAACGTATAATTATTATTATTCATAATCATTTACAGTTGTGCATCTTAGTTACTATTTCAATCATTTTAAATTAATTGTAGTTATTTCAAACACTTTAAATTATTGTTAAAATATAGTCTATTTTTGTAAATTCAGTAGTTTGTATTTCGAATAACAATTCTTTAACTAACATCCACCTATTCTTCACTTCTACTCCCTATTCAAGACATCTGATTCCAATACAGAGTTGGCCAATTTTACAGGACAGCCATTTAAAGATTTAGGAGTAACGTTATGTATTGTATTTAGTAAACTTACCTATCTAATACTAATTTCTCCTTGAAAAATATTTATATAACTAGTTTAATTATAATAAATATCTGAATTTTGTTTTATTGCAATTATTATTTGCCGTAAATGCACTTACGATTGTTTACCTTGTACCCAGCATCAACAGCTGAATGATAATTTTTAGATACGATAAAAGGATTGTAGTAAAAAATAAGTGAAAACATTTAAATTAATCTAATATTTACATATATTGTTATTAGTTTAATTCACACAATTATAATAAAAGTTTTATTCGGAGTCCGGGTCGTCTGGATATCCTCGACTCTCTACCATGTCGAATGTTGTTATAAAAGTGATGCAGCCGATGGTGGCACCCACTTCAGAGACGTCTGCAAATCTTTATATATTAAAGTATGAATAGCCTTCAGGCTGGTTCGAATGGGTGGCAATATCGAGGGCCAAGTTCTGATTGCCCTTCGTGATGATCGATTTAAATCAAGCATTTGATATTCATTTTCAAATGATGATTTGTAGAATAATACCCCAAAATCTGTCACTCGTACTTGAAGCTCAACCATCTCAGATATATAAAAATTTTGTCTTTCGTTTCCTCGTTTTCTGTTGACTAAAGGGGCATTATTGTCATTGTATAAAATTTTAAAGTTTTTAAAATCTTCTAATCTCATATCGTGCACACGTACTAATTCCTTAAACTTACACTGCCTTATAAATTGCTGCCAATCCCATGGGATTAATAATTTCATATCATTTGATATTTTTCGCTTTACTCTTTCGATTACGGAATGCACCAAATCGACTTCCATATGTATGTGGCCCTTGAGAAGAAATTTTATGTATTATAACCTTAAGTGTTGGAATGCACTTAAGTAACCAAAAATAACATGTGATAATAACAAAATTCCTATTTTGCCCAGCGCAGTTGTCTGTCCAAATTGTCAGTTCTTCAATCTCTGTACCAACTAAGGTATCCACTGCCCATTTCAAGATCCATGATGCAATCTCACATGCTCCACGGTCTCATCCCACATGGCACAATAACTTTTATCTAGTGTTGCATCAAAAATTGTTAAATTTAACGTCCATAGTTTCCGTAAATAGAAAGCCTGTGAATTAGTCAGGTAAGGTGTCGGCAAACATTTCTGCAAGCCTATCATAATGGTTTTCTTCTTCTGTGGGCATTCCTTCGAAATTATTTTATCATTCTTCTTAATTTCATATCTTCGTTTTGCTTCATCCAAATGTATATCGTAGTTTTGTTTGATCTGAATAAAATCTGATGATGATGTGTTACTACTGCATTTAAGCTTTATCTGAAACTCGTCACATAAAACGCATGTGTTGCTATGTGGTTGTTTGAATGACAAATTAAATTTTGTATTAAAAATATGAGAATAGAGCCATTCTTTTGCGATAAGACTCTGTTCCACATTATTCTTTTTACAATTCTCAAGATATAAATTGTACATTTTAGATATATTTAGCTCATTACCTAAATACTTTTTCTTTGTTCTTTCCCTACTGTAATGACTTTCTACTGCAGGAAACGAATTTATAAGGCTACGAATACCTTCTTTGACTTCTTCACTTGACTAATTTGCCGGTTGTTTCCTACCTCTTTTGTCGCAGGAAACAATATCACCTACCTGTTTTTAGTCAAGAGCGGTTTTCACAAACATCTCGGAAATACATAAGGTTTTTAAAAAATAAGTTTTGCATACTTGAATTTTGCTATCATTAATTGCAAAGGACCACTTACGTTTTTGATCACCTTCGCAAGCCTGTCTCCTACTAACATTCTTTCTAATCACACAATTAGCCACATATAAACGTTTGAAGTCGACTGTCTGTCCTTCTGCCCAAAAGTTATGAAAAATAGCAGTTCTATCCTGTTCTGTCATTATAGTTTTTTCTTGCAGAATGCAGGGCATGGTGGCTTCAAAAATTTTGATTTTACAACTTTACCATTTTTGGAAATATATGCCTGGCAAGCATCCTTTTTTTTCTTTCTAATATTGCATTTCCAACACGACTCTTTACGCTGACGCTTTCGACTTCTATGTATTGTCACCGCATCTTCAGTCGTATTCGGTAATTGATCAGTTTCATTTCTTTGATTTTTTGCGTGGTGATTCTCAAACGTTTCACCATATCTGAAAGCAGTTGGTGTTTCCTTGTCACTCAAAGCTTCACTGTCAGGCTCACTCTCTGGGCAATATTTGGGATTATTGTCGGAATCATTTCCCAAAAGATCATCAAAATCATCCGTGTTGTCGTACAAGGCAAAATTTCATCAACAGCTGGACTGTCTTTATGATCTACAGCTTCGCCTATTGTTTAAAACAAAATTTAAAATAAAATTTTAATGTCCATGAACAAAACACATAAACACCAATAGCTTTTGTTACATTATTAGGTAGAAATAGTTACATTATTCAGAATATTTACATTAATTATTGTTGCAATGTTTATTGATAGAGCCTTTTCTACCAACATACAGCACCGATTAAGAGCTTCCATGAAAAACAGCTAATAACTTTCAAATAAAAATATCACTGTATAAATATAAAAATATATAAAAAATCCACGTGAATTTATTAATTAAAACGATTTTAATCAAGAGATTATCAAGTCAAATCAAAATGTTGATGCCAACTAAGCTGCTGGACTAAAGTATTGCATAAAATTTCCAGATGTTTTCTTTCATGATAATACATTTGTTTTTCGTTTGTTTTTTTATGGATTCATTTTAAAAAACTCTGACCAATGGAGAACAAGATAAAACTAATTTGTTTATGTATTTATAACGAATAATCCGTCCATACTTTGTAAACACAAATCATCCCTGTACATCATTTCATTGCCTCTGAGTAATTCCTCTCTCTTACAAAGTTTTCTTTAGTATTTTTGTTATCAGTTTTTTTTTTTTTAATATTTTTTAATTTTTTAAAACATTAAAGGCCAATGTCAAGGAAATTAATTCTGAAGAAATAGCAGTTCGTGTGGTAACATTGCATGAAGAAGGGCTCGTAGTCAATTATTGCTCAGAGACTAGGAATGAACCAATCCACTGTTTCAAGAATGTTAATGCGCTACAGGGAAACTGGGAGATACTCCCAAAGACCTGCCACGGGCCGTCTCAGAAGTACAACTCGGACAGATGAGAGATTTATTCATCTGAAGGTACAGGTTCGTCACTGGCAATCAATTACGTCACTTGATCGCTGATGGCCGTAATGTCCATATTTCAAGTAGGACAGTCAGAAGAAGGTTAAATGAAGCAAACTTAGCTTCCAGGATAGCTGCTACTGGCCCTTTTCCCCAAAGAGCACTTAGAGTCGCCAGATTGCAATATTCACGAGAACATGTCAATTGGGCAACAGAGGACTGGAGACGTGTTTTATTCACAGATGAGTCGAGATTCACCCTACATTTTCCAGATGGAAGGATGAGAGTTTGGAGGCGTCAAGGTGAGAGATATGCAGAGGCTAACATTTCTCCAAGAGTGGCTTTTAGTGGAGGCGGTGTTATGATTTGGGGAGGCATAAGTTTTGACGGACCTACACAGTTACATATCGTGGAAAATGGGACGCTAAATGCCCGGAAGTACCTTGAAGAGGTTCTTCAGCGATATGTTGTGCCAATTTCTGAAAGAGTCGGTGATGATTTTCTAATTATACAGGACAGATGCCAGATGTCACACTGCTCGAGTTGTCCTTGAGTACCTACAGGATGTTGGGATTCGACGTTTGGTTTCTCCACCGGGAAGTTCAGACCTAAATTAGAACACCTTTGGGACACAATTGGAAGACGGCTCAGACTTCGCCTGATTGCTCCTGGCACACTCAGGGAGCTACGTACAGCGATACGATATTTTCTTATTGGCTAACATCCTTATACGTTAAGATACAGTTAACGATCTTTTGCCACGATAATATTTCCAAGTCGATTAAAAAACTCATTTTCGTAAATTTGGCAGTTACGATAGTTGACCTCTGAGGTATAGATATGTCAAACTTGGTATTCCGTTTTAGGTACCACTACTGACCAGAAGGTTTCGGTTAAAAACCTTCGACTGGAAGTCTACTCATTTGACATCAACATACTGTCTACAGTATATTTGATACATTTTTCCGGTCAATTGATTTTTTGGGGGATTCTAGGAAACACTAACATTAAGATTTTCTCTGGAGTAACACTTCAGCACAGTGTATGTTTATTTTTATTGTCTGACGGGAGGGACTAAGCCCTATGCTATCCAAAGGTGAGTTGAATTATTTTGGTTGAGTCCGCTGAGCCATCAGAGATATTTTCCACAATAAACTGATTTCGGTTTGTGCAAGTCTATGTTGTCACACTGTTTTACCAAGGCATCATGATGATTTAGACAAACGCTCGAATCCGGTTAATGGCCACAAATAAAGCAGGATATCATTGAAAACTGACATCAAGATTTTCTCTGGAGTAACACTTCAGTACAATGTATGTTTTTTTGTATTGCCTGTGGGGAGGGTCCAAGCTTTATCCTATCCAAAGCCTTTCTGGGCCCAAATAGCTACCCCAAAGTTTGGAGCCTTCTCAGTACACTGCCGGCCTCCGGATAGTGTTCTTGCGTTACAGATAACACTGTCCATCACCGGACAATGAGTTGTAAGAGGCTCTTAGGAAGAAAAAAAATCTAAGGGCAGTAGCTGGACTATCAAACCCGGAGCCGCCTCATTGCTAGTCCAGCGTGCTACTACTGAGTTAATCCCTTCCTCGCTTCTCTCGCTTCGGCGGTACATATACTAAAATGTATGGGTTTACTACTTAAATAATAATATTAATATAGGCATTAGAATTCCAAATTTGAATAAAAATTAGTACGACTTTGCAGGATTGGTATTCTAGTTTTTGGAATTTTCTCTAAAATGGCCCTAATGATTTTATTTAAACGTGCTGTGCCAGCTGCACAATCAGAAGCAAATTACCTACTTTTATTTCTATTATTTCACACATATCCCCCCCCCCAAAGTAATTTTAGAGTGTTTCTCCCCTCACCACCGTTACATTTATGTTTAGGACAAATGAATCAAATTTAATGTTTAAGGTAAATTTATCATTTTATATATAAATAATTGTATTAATAGGATTTAGAGAAAGTCGTGTGAGTGTTTCACACCAGATTTTTTTTTATGATTAATTGATATATAAAATTTTAGATATTTTATAAGAAATAATCATTTAGATTTTTATAGAAAAATAATCACATTTTCACTAGGAATTATAATTTTAAATAATATATTGTTAAATCTTTTAATTAAATAAATCTAATGTTGTATATAATTTTCCAGTTTTCCCTTGTTAGGACTTTGTTATTGTAAGCCCAACTTCCCTCTCGGTCACCCGACGAAGAGCTTCCCAACAATAGCTCCATTAATTATAGTTAAATAAACATACATTATTATAGCGATTGTGACTACACAACTTTAACATTCGAGTTGTGAATAATTTATCCAATTGAACTTAAATTGAGCTTTCACATAACTTTTATCGAAGTATTTGGTGTATTAAAAAATTTTGCTCAATATTTTGGGATGGTAAGAAAAGTTTAAGAAATTATTCAGTTATATAATATATATGTATATGGTCAAAACTAGCTCTACTTTATGATTATATTTAAAAAAAAATACGGTGAAGCACCCGACTTCCTCTCTTACTGTAATTTACATAGTTATAACTGGAAATTTTTTACAAACATATAATTTGCAGTCACTATGTAACATCCTTAAATAAAACTACGCTTTTGAGGAAAGCGTGATTTTTCAAAAAAGTAAAAGAAAAGTGATAGGTCTATAATAGGTTTGAGAAAGAGAGAAGTTTGGTTAGATAGATAAATAAACTAGAAGTAAAGTTGAACTCAGTATACATAGAAAAGTAGCACAAACTGCCTGGACTTTACACTAAAATATATGAAATGGTAGTGAGAGATAAAGAGAAAGGTTGATGACGCGTTATGGACCGCTGTATGAAGTCTCCTGCAAGACTGTCCGTAGACTCCCCCTAGCTGTATTTAAACAGTTTCTCCCACCCTGGTCTGGCTTAAACTAGAGAGTGATCCTGTTACACGTCTCTGTATGGATAGTTAGTAAACAAATCTAATGAAATCTGGTCTTTTATCCGTCGTAGCATGCATATTTATTTTCTTCCTGACCGGTTTCGGATTGCATGATATTTTAAAATTCTCCTACAGTGTACTATTCTTAACAAATGTCACCTTATCTCTCTAAACATATTCTTACTATAATTTAAACATAAATTAATATCATTTAAAAACAAGCATGTTAAATAAAAACGAATACATTTGATTTCCTCTAATATTTATTTTAACTCTTCTCCAATTTGCCGTTTGCTGCCAACCTTCTTACATATCAATTTACTTACATATTTTCTTATTAACCCTGCTTGTATTTCACATTTATGTATTACTTGTACAAGCTTTTGACTGTCCATAAACTTTGCATCGCCTTTCTTCAAACTTTTATCTATTCCTATTAGTACAGTATACTCCTGAAATAACATCCCCCCCCCCCAATAAAAATAACTTGATAAGACACTGAACCTACTTTCCAACACTATTAAAAATTTAGTTATGGAGTATTCTGCAAAACAGAAAACAAATTTAATATACACTATTTTTCTAATGTCTAATCATAACTTACAATAATTCCATTTTGCCATTAATCACATACACATAGTAACATAACCTTATAACCTCCCCACATAATTATATACAACCAACAAGTGTGAGTAACAAATGACAGAAATATTACGTTGAAGTGAGCTCTCTACACGAAGGTGAATTTGCTCTGACGATGGATGAAAATCCGAAACCGGTCAGGAAGAAATATGCAAGCTACGACGGATAAAATACCAAATGTTAACCAGCATTGCGGATCCATCCACATATTCAACAAGTCTAATGAAATATTTTAGTGTCATATCGAGAAAATCCCAGAAAACTTCCCACTAACTGATTTTCTTCAAACTCGTAATTTTCACAGCTTATTTAATTCCAAATTAATATATTGTAACGCAGCCAGTGGTGCCATCTAGGAGAGGAAGTAGGATCCTCAAGTTCTCTTAGTGGCCGCTAGGAAGCGCTGGCGACGCGCTCTAGTTCTCTCTGGAAGAATTGAGAAGATTCTAGAAGATTCTCCACCGGTATAAATAGTGGGACCGCAGAGAGTGCTATAATAAATAGAAATGGCTCTCTACATGAAAACATAACTCACCCTTCCTCCCTAAAATCTCATTTAAAAGAATCTACTCGGAAAAATGTTTCAAATAGAAGTGATACTCTCTGTAAGTAATCTTTAGTAATTCAACTTCTATGAAACACGTTGATGCCTTAATGGAGAAAGTGATAGAAAACTGAAATAATTGTTTAGTAAAGCCGTTCTTTCGGCCAACGTATTTTCTTCACATTTGGAAGTTTGACATCGTATTTAATTTTAATAATATTATATAGATAATAAAATGGTAATTATTATCATTATTGACTATTATAATGAAATGGTAATTTAGGGGAAAGCATAACGCAAACCTACCCCAAACTCCTCTTAAAAGAATTTTACTGGTTGAAATTTCGAATAAATATCATAGCCATCCATTTATGTAGTGTGTGTGTGTACAAAGTTAAAAAAAAAAAAAATCGTTGGAGCTATTTTCGAGAAAAATGACAAATCCATTCAACCTCCTGTTCATTGGTTTTGATCAAAACTCATTGTTAGATCCCACCTAAACTAAATATCAAATTTGAACTTTGTACGATTTTTGCTTTTTAAGTAACGCTGTCCACATCACAGAGAAACATCAGACAGACAGACAACAGACAAACGGACATACACCAGTTTCTAAACAGTATTTTTTTCGGATTTAATGCCCTTCAAAACGTGTATTTTCGAAACTCGATATAGAACATTTTTTGACACGTAAGCAATGATTCTTACCCGCCTTTATGACAAAGTAAAAATTAAAAATTGAAACTTAAAAAATAAACAAAATAAAATCATAAAATGATGGTATAACGCTACATTTTTTATACAAAGTAACTTTAACTAGTAGTATTAGTACCGACGGAACAAGTTTGCTAACTAATGGGTCTATCTATCATGACAGATGTTTTTATTAAATAACGAAAGATATGCAATGAACATAAAACATGCATGTAATCCGTCCAATTTATTTAAGAGGTCTTAGGAATCAAAAATATCTTAAACCAAGTTACTAATTAACTAATTGGTTCCTTAAAGATATTGACATTAAAGGAGAAATTGTGACACAGTAGAAGAAATTCCTATTTATAAAGGATTGCCGATGATGTGTGTAGCCTGCAGCAATAGCATAATGCACCGCCCATAGCTACAACACACCATACGTTGTGTGAGGCAGGACATATCTGCCTACCACAAACGGTTCAAATTCTAACCATAGGAGAGACAGAGATCCACCTATCTAACACTGTAGGAAATAGGAAGGAGAAGTAGGAGAAATTGAGAAATCGTATATAACTGCTAGCTACTCTCAACCAAAAGGAATTCAAGAAGTCTGTATTCAGTCTAACACACATATCATCACCATTCACTCTGCCGTTCAGTCTATCATTCTCCCACGCTACAACACTTTTTTAAAATCAACAGTGTTGTCCTTGCAGTATTCTGTTTACTCATTTAATATATTCAATCAGTGCACTCTTTCTCATCCTCTCATTTTCTCTGTCCACGCCACAAAAATCTGCTACACATTCATCTTATGACAGATTATTGAATAGGCATTTTTTATTTAAATTTCAAGACCTTTGATCTGTGCAATAATTACTCAACACAATTGTAATAGGATCCGAAGACAGGGGTTTATAGCAGCGAGAGAGTCATAAAATTTGACAGAATCACACTCTAGCTTAGGCCAGACTTAGGGAGAGATTGTTTAAATACAGCTACGGGAGAGTCTATAGACAGTCTTGTAGCAGAGACAGTCTTGTAGCAGAGTTCATACAGCAGTCACAACGCGTCATCAACCTTTCTCTTTACCTCTCACTACCATTTTATATATTTTAGTGTAAAGTCCAGGCACTTTGCGCTACTTTTTCATTATACAGTGTTCAGCTTTACTTCTAGTTCATTAACCTATCTAACCCAATTTCTCTCCTTCTCAAACCCATTGCCACAATAATTCTCAGATATTGTCTAGTTTACCAAGGAGATCTATGAATTTTAGGTTTATTTCATTCATGTTCACCAATGGACTGCAATATGCGGTCAAGCCAGAATCCGACGTAGATGGATTGGTGATTGGGTTCTTCTCTCTCCAAAAACTAAAATTTTATTAAAACTAACTTGACTTTTTGGGTTTTGTTTTAATACATGCAGCCTGAGGTCTAGTTCCAATTCATCCACATACTTAAGTACCGGATGATGTAGTAACTTTGCTGAATATTTAAGGCATGAAATTTTTAAAATAGAGGAGACATACAGCAATTTTTTATAAAAGAAGGGAAAATAAAAATTAAATTAGTGTTGATCTATTCACATGTTTTTTTCTCATGGGGTTTTACTACCATATCATGAATTTTCTTTGTAAGTGGATGTTGTTGATAAGTGTTATACTCGTACAAAGTATGAAAAAGCAATTTTAGAGGCAAGCTTAAAGTCTGTAAAAGGGAACATAATGTTAGTGACATCCCCAAGAACAACCCAGATTTCAATTTTCCAGGTACAAATAAAGAGGTGTTAGACTTATATTTTTAACTAAATAAAATAAGTAGTCATAAAAAAGTAGTTTGTCTTCAATGTTATACGAATGAAGAATTTATTAAACATTAATTTTCGCAAATGTTTAATTAAAAATTTATCAAAAGTTTCATAAAACTCATTTATAAATAATTATTGTACAGTATTGTTCGAGATTTTAATAAGCCGTAAAGCTAAACTATGTCAGCTAATTTACCAAGAGGTGGTAGCTATGAGGGCCATTTTGTTTCCACCGTTTACAGCTCCGTTAGCTTACAGTTTGGTTAACTTAGCACACCACTTGAATTAACTTGTCTTTATCATCTTGCCGAACCCATTTAACTTAAACTCAAGCCTACAATTAGATAATTATTACCAACAACCGCTTTCAGACATCTAACTGTGATAAATCAACCATGGCTTGACAACAATTCACATCTTGTCTATTAAATTCTATATTTTAACTGTTTCTTATTACTTTATTCATTAAGTGAAGTTTACTAATGTAATATTTTGTTAAAATAGATATAAACATTATTCTTGTTTCGAGACTTGATTAATATTAATATTCTAAATTATTTTCTCTCGATTCACTAATGTAATATTTTGTTAAAATAGATATAAACATTATTCTTGTTTCGAGACTTGATTAATATTAATATTCTAAATTATTTTCTCTCGATTGCGCTCCCGTTGATTTTTGACGGGTATTTTAAATAAATAAATAAATAAATAAATAAATAAATAAATAAAAAGACATCTGTTCATTTATCCTAATAGTTTTTCTCTGTGAAGTATTTTATGACAGAATTGTATTTTAAATTACGCTGATCAGCTGAGAATAAAAAGATTATGTTTGTCTTATAACAAGAGGAAATATTGCTAGCGTATCAATAGAAATACATGTTTTGAAATCCCCTAGTATGAAAATTTTAGCGTAAGATCTGTGAGTGTTTGTGTATGTGCGAGTGAGGGTATGGATATGTATGTATGTGTGTGTTGTGTGTGTGTGTGTGTGTGTGGATGTATGTGTGTGTGCGTGTGTGTATGTGTGTGTGCAAACAAAATAACTTAAACACAAAAAATCGCAAGAAAGCTTTAACTTGATATCGGTTTACAAACCAATACCGTACATCTGAGACGAAGGATATTCACTTATTCACGATTTTCTCAAAAAATGGTTCCAACCATCTTCCTTAAAAACTTCATATACGATCTACATACAAAAAAAAACCTGGTGTGAAACACTCACACAACTTTCTCTTGCTCCAGTTCTCAAAATTATAATTGACAAATGTTATAGTTAGTGTACCAACTTTAATGAAATTCGTCGAAAACTGAAAAAAACTGTTCAGTAAAAGCGCACTTCCGGTTTACTAATTTTCTTGAAACTTGGAATTTCGGCCATCTATTTATTTCTAATTAATTTTGTTTGGATGATAGAATTGTATAATCAACTATAATACCAGGGAAGGGATTAGCTCAGTGGTAGCGCGCTGGACTAGCAACGCGGAGATCAAGGGTTCAAATCCAGCCGTGCTGCACTTAGATTTTATCTTCCTAGGAGCCCCTACAGCTCACTGTCCGGTGATGGACAGTGTTATCTGTAACGGGAGAACACTGTCCGGAGGCCGGCAGTGCACTGAGAAGGCTCCGGGCGCAAATGACCACAGATGTTAAGGTGCCTTTACATTTAAAAAAAAAAAAAAAAAAAACTATAATACCACATTAGTGAAGCTGTAACCCTCGCCCCTCCCCTAAAAGTGCCCTTAAATGAATTTTCCCAGAGAAATGTTATCTAGATCTTTGCATGCTTAGTTTATATACGATGTTTCAAGAAAATTGTCGGAGCCATTTTTGAGAAAATCGCGAAAAAGTGAAAAAAATCATTTAGTAAAGTGTTAAAACAAACGCCCTTCCGGTTATCCGATTTTTTCAAACTCGGAATTTCAACAACATATTTAATTTTAATTAACTTTATTTAGATGAGCGAATTGTCCAATAAACTGAAATAGCACTTTAGGTGAAAACCTAACCTCACCCCTCCCCAAAAAGTGCCCTTAAATGAATTTTTCTAGAGAAATGTTTCCAATAAATGTTGTAGCTCTTTGTATGTGTTGTTAATATACCAAGTTTGAAGAAAATCGTCGGAGCCATTTTTGAGAAAATCGCAAAAAAAAACTAGTAAAGTGGTACTTCCGGTTGTGGAATTTTGACAGATAACGTACTATCAGATCCCATGGTGATACCTAAACGGAAATATCAATTTCCAACTTTCTACGATTTTTCGTTTTATTTGCTAAAAACCACTATTTTTGACTCAAGGGACCTCAACATGGATATTTCCGGTGAAAACTCGATATCGAAAATTCGTCACTTTTATTTGTAACATTTTTCCAAGAAAATCGATTTTTTTGTAGTTCTGCGGTGTTATAACGTATGCATTTTTTAAAATGGTACCAGTATAATATGGTTCTCTCATCTATATTGTATTATTAAGGTATACGTATAATGTAATATTAATTAAAACCATTGCTAGAATATCAAATTTGAAGAAAATGTGGAATGAGACATTACAAAATTGGTTTCTAGAAAGTATTGCGATCATGTCAAATTTTTGAAATTGAGTTTTCACCGGTACAGTTTTGAGGTCCCCTGAGTTCGAAATATTTTTTTAGCGAACGGTGTGTGTGTGTGTGTGCGCGCGCGCGTTTAATAGAGGGCACAAAATACCTCAAAAACAAAAAAAACGCAGGAAATAAGTAGGTATTACTAGGTATAAATAAATAAGCAAACCCAGCTCATAGAAATTGATTTTATCCTTATACTGGGAGCACTGCAAAAACCTTCCAATCTTATGTCTTTCCAAATTTTACCATTGACCGCGAACCCTGCATGTCCTGGGCAGAGCGAGCTTATTAGAATTTGTCCACTTCGGTGAAGAACTGGATGCAATTCCACCTAGCGTAGAAATAACCTGTTAGGCGTCTATGGCTTTAATAGCAGCATTTAGAAGCTTCAAAGCACATATATTATTGCTGTGGTCGTCGTTTGAAAGACTATCGCACGCAACCCTGACTAAACCCATCCAAATAAGTCACAGATGTTCAATTTAATCAACATTTGTTCAAGGAAATTAATAATTATAAAAAATCTTCTCAAATCAATTCATCCCCCCCCCCCCACCGGTAAAAAATGAATTTGATTATTATATATTAATAAAATGTTACAATCACACCTCAACTTACAATAGAAATATTTTTTCTTCCCTCTATATATCTATGAAAACTTGATTACAATAATGAATTAAACATAAACTGAAAAATAAAATAAGTATAAACTCTGTAATTTTCAAGATTTACATCAGATTAGGACCACATATGATTTTTGAAAGCTTGGAGAGTGGGAAGGAAGATAGATTGATTCATTGCGGATCTCTTCCTTTATATTTATCATCAATATTCGATGATTGAGTTGTCCGACTTGAGACAATAGGTTATAAAATGTAATTCCATTCAGAAATATGTTATTGTTATTTTAGATATATAATTTTTTTTTTTACCTACTTTTTATTTTCTTATCGCGATATATTAGTTACATTATGTATTAGTTATATTTACATGAATTAAATTTGAATATAATAATAAATTATTTTCTATTCTAAAAAAAAGTTTTTTATAATTATGCAAAGGGGCGATATTATTTGAACGGATATATTTTAGTTTTGCATTACATTTTATTTTGCGTTAGATTTCTACGTTTATATATTTCTTTTTTACTTTCTCTTAATCCTAGTACGAGGAAGTATTGTAATCGTGTCAAATTTTCGATATCGAGTTATCACCGGAAATATTCGTTTTGAGGTCCCCTGAGTCCAAAAAAGTGGTTTTTAGCAAATGGTCTGTGTGTTTGTATGTGTGTGTGTGTGTGTGTGTGTGTGTGTGTGTGTATATGTATGTATGTATTATGTATGTATGTGAACAGCATAGCTCAAAAACGAAAAACCGTAGAAAGTTGAAACTTGATATTCCGTTTAGGTATCACCATGGGATCTGACACTACGTTATCTGTTAAAATTCCTCAACCGGAAGTACCACTTTACTAGTTGGATTTTTTACTTTTTTGTGATTTTCTCAAAAATGGCTCCGACGATGTTTTTGAAACTTCGTATATAAACTAAACATGCAAAGATCTACAACTTTTATCTAAAACATTTATCTGGGAAAATTCTTTTAAGGGCACTTTTAGGGGAAGGGTGCTTGGATTACTTCTTCTGAAATAATATAATATTATATCAATATAAATATATTATATACTTAAAACTAAACAATAGACACGAGGTTCTCTTACTGCTATTAAAACAATTATATGGATAATGGTCTTTTTTTTTGTAATTTGAAATTTTACACATTTGTTCTAACATAACTATAATGGTAGACAGGTACACATGTAGGTGAGGGAATGATTATCCAATAAACAGCACTAACAACATTCAATAAACTTTAACGCCTCATAATCTGCAGAACTCCCTAAAATATTGTAACGTTTTTCCCTTTAAACTAGCTACTGCAACTAGTTTTAAGTTGGATTCGTATAGATAAAATACTCTAAATTTCAATAAAGATAACACCAATTTATTGTTATACACAATAAATTACAAAAAAAAAACAACACTTAATAATAATTACTTCACAGTTTAAACCACAAAAGTTCACTTTGCTCACTTTTTATACACTTTCCACAAATGTAAACTTCTTTTGTAACGGCAAATCTCCCAACTCCCTGCGGTAACACTATTTATACCGGTGGAGAAGCTTGTGGAACCTTCTCAATCCTTCCAGAGAGAACTAGAGCTCGTCGGCAGCGCTTCCTAGCGGCCACTAAGAGGACTTGAGGTTCCTACTTCCTCTCCTAGATGGCACCATTGGCTGCGTTACAATATGTTTTATTAATAATTTATTATTTTTTATTAATTTTATTTATTTTTTTAATAAAATTGTTACGTTTTATAAAATAAAAATAAAAACTTATTCTGTAAAATCGCATTTGTGATTAACTGATTTTCTGGAATTCTAGCAACGCTTCTAATGTATATTAATATTATACAGATGGTAAAAGCCCATACAAGGAAGGAAAAGCCCAGAAGGAAAAGCTAATGTTACTGTTCCTTTCAGAACCCCCCCAAAAATCAACTTTCCCAGAAAAAATGTTACAAATAAAAGTGACGTCATTTATGTGTGTAAAATAAGTACCTGTACAGAAAATCGTTGGAACCTTGTTTTCGGGTAAACATATTTTGACATGATCACAATAGAATCCTCCTTTCCTCTTTCCGCCAGTAACAGAAAGTAATAATCTTAATATCCGCTTCCTACTCAACTTCTAATTTCCTTATTAACTGCCATAGAATTTTTTTTTTTTTTTTTTTTTTTTTTTGCGACGAACCTGTTGGTTATTATGCCCAATGTCTCGATAATCAAATATGTAAACACAGACAACTAGACATCACTGACAATAAGTAAGTTAACACAACGACTATTTAATAGCGCAATGAATGTTTAATAAGAGAACCAGTCTAATGGCTTCACTAGCACTGATACACGATTCCAACTATCTAACAATTTACAACAATCAACAATAACAATCAAAATTATAAAACTATATTCGTCATATAGGCGGGGATATCTTTTAGATACTGTACTAATCTATTAATGTTGTTGAGATCATTACCGATAGCTTCCTATATTCTATTTGGTATAGAGTTTAATAATCTCCATCTACTGTATAAAGGACAATCTTGAACTATATATTTTACTGTTAAGGGGCAGTTACAGGTGTTACATCTAGGGGCCACTTCTCTACTCATCAAGTATGCGTGAGTTAACCGCGGGTATGACCAATTCTCAGTCGAGCTATCAACCACTTCCTCCCTCCTGTTACCTCTGTAACAGGTGTCCCTGGGTGCTCCGATCCCCTTAATTTCCCTCACTTTGTTATCACTCACTGAGATCCACTCATCTTGCCAATCTTGAGGAATTTTCCTTTTAATACCATTTATTTCGTAAAGTGGCATGTGTCTTTCGAATGTGGTCTCCATATTTGTTGCCTCTTTAGCAGCCAAATCAGCGAGTTCATTCCCTGCAATACCTGAGTGCCCTGGCACCCAAACAAAGACAACATTAGTTCCTTCCTGCTTCATGTTGTACAAGGATGTATGGATATTCTGTACAATTTGGGTGCTTCGAATAGATTTGTTTTATAGAGTATAAGGGAGCTCATTGAGTTTGAACATATCGCTATGTGCCTCTCAGTTCCTCCGACAATAGTCAGTGCCATGTGAATTGCATACAGTTCTGCTTGGTATCCGCTACGGCAACCTGAACTTGTAGATTCTGTCACGGATTACAACAGCAGCCCCACAAGAAATTGTCTTGAAACTGATGATAAGTGCCCGTAATATATTGTGATAAATAAAATAGCGAAAAACAAAACTGTATTAAGTTCTATATTTTTCCGTGACATATGTGGAAGGTAGTAATAGTAACAGGTTTAAGGATCTCTCAGTTATCTCCAAGGAAAAATTACCTTGGTTTCTTCGAAGAAAATTCCTCGGGTGTTTTATGCTTTGAATTTCTGACGCCCAAAAATTGTCAAAACATTATAACCCCCATAATCCAATCCAGTCAAGATAAAGTTTAAAAGCTCAATTCAGTAAGAAAGAAAGAAAGAGAACCGATAGATCGATCATTCGGTCATTGAACCACCACCATTCATTGGGGTGATTGTTTCGATGAGCAGAAACGATTGGGATGGAAAAATCGTGATCGAATCACTTTAAAAGATGATAATCAAACGTGCATTCTAAGCATATTTCACTTAAGGAAAAGCGGCTTTAAGTGAAAAAAATTTTGCAAAATAAATCGTTCCCAATAAAGGAAGGCAGTTAATAGAAATATTGTTAAGCGAGAGGATAGAGATCAACATATAAGAGATAGGATATAGAGACTAGATTTTAACACTGTATTACAAAGACCTAAGTGTTGATCGTGAGCAGAGTATTGTGGATATGCCATGCTCACAAATAACCTAAATAGGGTTCGAGTCCAGTATTAATAAAAATAATATGGAAAAATTGATAAAGTCACAACTTTTCAATATTTACTTAATAGCAAATAACCATATATTCAGGCAGTCAGTCATAACAAACAGATCGATAAGCAGACGAAAAACTTTTCCCCATTTTTCTTATAACGGCATAAAAAAAAAGGAATAAAAATTTGGTAAAAATTGAAGAATAAAATTAGACTTTATCACTAAAATTAAATAAATAAATAACTTATATAAATAATATTTTAGATATTATATTTTTAATTAATGATTGAATATGTTGAAATGAAATGTTGTTTATTGAAAGAAGAAATGAATTTATTGATTGAAAAATAAAAGTCAGATGGCTTGTTTTTTCATTTAATTTATTGGATTGATTCTGTTAACCACTCAGATTTTAATTTTCTAACTATAAGTAATTAATGTTTACATTGAATAATTTTTCATTTCTAGACTAGAATTTTATTTATTTTTCTATAGATTTGTTTATTTTGTAATAAATAAACCTTAGCTAATATAATATTCTTAATTAATATTTCTTCATTGAAACACTTTTATATTTATTTCATCATATAATTTTTATTATTCATTTTATATTTAAAAAAAAAAATCTGGTGTGAAACACTCACACAACTTTCTCTTACTCCAGTTGTCAAAATGATAATTGACAAATTTTATAGTTTGTGTACCAAATTTAATGAAATTCGTCGAAAACTGAAAAAACTGTTCAGTAAAAGCGCACTTCCGGTTTGCTAATTTTCTTGAAACTCGGAATTTCAGCCATCTATTTATTTCTAACTAATTATGTTTGGATGATAGAATTGTATAATGAACTAGGATACCACTTTGATGAAAATCTAACCCCACCCCTCCCCTAAAAGTGCTCTTAAAAGAAATTTCCCAGAGAAATGTTTTAGATAAAAGTTGTAGATCTTTGCATGTTTAGTTTATATACGAAGTTTCAAAAAAATCGTCAAAGCCATTTTTGAGAAATTGCGAAAAAGTGAATAAATCATTTAGTAAAGTGGTAAAGTAAACGCACTTCCGGTTATCCGATTTTTTCAAACTCGGAATTTCAACAACATATTTAATTCTAATTAACATTATTTAGATGGCAGAATTGTCTAATAAACTGAAATAGCACTTTAGATGGAAACCTAACCCCACCCCTCCCCCAAAAGTGCCCTTCAATGCATTTTCCCGGAGAAATGTTTCTAATAAAAGTTGTAGCTCTTTGTATGTGTGGTTGATGTTTAATGTTTAAAGAAAATCGTCGGAGCCATTTTTGAGAAAATCGCAAAAAAGTAAAAAATCCAACTAGTAAAGTGGTACTTCCGGTTGAGGAATTTTGACAGATAACGTAGTGTCAGATCCCATGGTGACCTCTAAACGGAATATCAAGTTTCAACTTTCTACGATTTTTCGTTTTTGAGCTATGCTGTTCACATACACATACACACACACGGACACACACACGCACACACACAGACCATTTGCGAAAAACCACTTTTTTGGACTCAGGGGACCTTAAAACAGATATTTCCGGTGAAAACTCGATATCGAAAATTTGACACGATTACAATACTTCGTCTTACTAGGAGTAAGAGAAAGTAAAAATTATTCTTAGTGGAATAAAAATAAGTGCATTAAAGAATTAAAAAAAAAAAAATTATTAACCAAAGATTGACACTGAACATATTTTTTTTTTTTTCTTCTTTCTTAAATGTAAATGAAATTTTGTTTGGCTAGCTTTGTTATTTCTTGTGACTGACTACTGTGCTGATTACAAGATAAGGGTAAGCCTGACGTCAAAGCCAGGACTCTCTATAAGTTGTAAGATGAATTTTAATTAATATTGAGTTCTGGGATCTTGATACTGTGCGTCCTTCTTCTTTTTTTTTTTTTATCCACCAGAGAGGAAACAAACTTTTATATTTTTACAAACTATTATTTCATTTTTTAAAGTAAACTCTTTATATAAACATTTTAATTTAATTCTATTTTTTTGAATTCTTTACTTTCTCTTAATGTTTGCTAGAATATAATGCGATTCAAATTTTAGAAAGTGGATTTTCACCGATAATACATATTTTGGGATCTCCTGGGTCTGTAAATTAGAAAATAGTTTGTATATGAGTGAGTGAATATATTTGTATGGTCAGTTTAACTCATAAAACGGAACTTCTAACTTGATATTTTGCTTGAGCGCTATCAGAGTATCCGTCAATAAGGTCAAATTAGATCAACAGGAAATATAATTTTCTTAATTTTTTATTTAAACTTATATATATACTATGTACATGCAAGTCTATCACTTTTATTTGACATATTTTTTTTGGGAACCGTTGATTTAAGGTTGTTTTCAGGAATGGATTAGATTTTGCTATTCTTTGAATTGCTATTTTAGTTTATTATAGAATTCTTCATTTATATAATACTAATTAGAATATTAAAAGTATTGCCATAAATGTCGAATTTCAAGAAAATCGGATAATCGTATGTAAAACTAGAATAAATGCTGAACATTGTATAATAAAAGAGAGACACAAAACTGCCAGGACTTTACACCAGTAATAAAAATTAGATAACGAGAGATTTAGACTGAGTAAAGAGAAGGGTTGGTTGCTGACGCGTTGTAACTGATGTATACACTGTTCTAAAGGACACTTCCTTGTAGGGCTAGCTCAGATATATATATATATTATATATATAATATATATTATATATACGAGTTTCCTCACTCTAGTCTGGCCTAAATAGCGACAGAGTTTCTCAATTTTGTGTGCGTCTCTCTGCTCTTCTTCTCTTTCTATTACAGTTTCTCCAGGTCAATAAAAAAATCTATTATTGAACAGTTTCTTTCACTTTCCTGCAATTTGTCCACATAAAGACACCGTTTCACTGTACAATGTATATCCATCAGTTTTTATTTTCTAGGTAGGTAGTTCTTTTTCATGAAAACTGATTTGGAGGGATTCGGTGAGCCTGAAACGTCACGCTTCACTCAAAAAAAGTTGTTTTATTAGATTCTTCCAATGAATATTGCATTGAGTACAAATAAAAATTATGTTTCATGAATTATAACTATAATAATAATAACAATACACTTTATTTAAAAGAAAATATTACATTCAAAAATTAGTAAATTAATATTACATAGCATGGCATGAAGCCGTCTGCCAGAGTTTGGTTATTAATTTTACATAAAAAGAAAAGCAAAATTGCATACAACAAAGAAAATTACTATTTTGCTATTACTATTTTATTATAATTATTAATTATGAAATTATAGGTATTAATGATTGGTTTTATTTCTATAATCTAGAGCTTGTTGAACAAATTTTACAAAAACAAGGCGATCAGGTATATTGGAGAGGTAAGAAATAACAAACTGTGATGAAAGTGAACCTATTCCAAAGTGTAATTGACGAATATGAGCCAGTACAGAACATTGACATAAAAAGTGGAACATATCCTCTCGTTCATTTAGATTACACAAGTGGCACCGCTCTTTATCCTGGTCTTTATTGCACCATGGAACACAATTTAGATTGAGTAATTCACCCCTTATTTTGAACAATAGACTCAAATCTTTAAGATTAACCTCTTCATTTAGACCAACATTATATGTAGAGAGATCCCTATTAGTATCCAACAGCTCTTTATAAAGAAGGAAACGATCAGACTTCAGAGCACGACTCACAACTCCTCCCGATCACTTGTTCTGATTTTCTCTAGCAAGACTGAAGCATAAGTTTTCCAGTCTGATAAATTATCTAGACTAAAACTGAATTCTATTGAGTATTTCTGCAAAAGATCCGACCAGCATTTAAACCATAGAATATTCTTTTTAACAACTTCTGAGGCTACAATCTTCGTTAAACGGGAATCAGGAGAAGAAAAAATTTTAGTGCAATATTTAATATGAAGACTTACTTTAATAAGAAAAAAACTGTGTTGATGGAGCCCTCAAGATGAATTATGTAGTTAGTAGTAAAACTGGGCAAAGCAAACACTTTTTTAACAAAATATCTTTGAAATTTCTCTAATTCTTCATAACGCTGGTAGCCCCAGACTTGGGCAGCATAACACAATATTGACCGCTGTACAGTGTTGAAGACTTGATATTTAGATTTTAATGGAATTTGATTGTGAAAGAGAAAGCGGGACCAGACCCTATTCAGCCCTAACTTAGCTTGTGATATTTTGTCATTCAAGTAATGACGAAAGGAAAGGCGAGATGTTAAAACAACACCAATATATTTATAAGAATTGGTGACCTCTATTAGTGAACCTTTAAATCTCCATTTTTCTAAGGAACCAAGTCTTCCGCCTTACCTAAAGACAGCCACTTTCGACTTGCTTAAATTTACTTTTAAGTTCCACTGGTCGCAACACTTTTGTAAAGAATTGATATGCCATTGTAAGCCTGCAGGGCTATCGGAAATGAGGACCACATCGTCCGCGTACAATAGCGCTTTGACTTTAGTGTCACCCACGGAGACTCCAGAATTATAACTATATAAATTGCATTAAGAGAAAGTGATATATGTCCTTCACATTTTTTTTTTTTTTTTTTAATTCTTGGCCAAAATTGTAAACGGATTTTCTAATGGACTTTGAAATTAGATAAATCTGTTATTTTATTTTTAAATAAAATTATTTGTTAAAAATAATTTTAGTGAGGTTTAATTTTAAAAAAATAAAGATTTAATTGGAAGTGGTGATTAATTAATTTATGTTCACACAATCTCTTTAAGGAGAGTTGTAAATAAAGATCGCGAAAAACATTCAGATAGCATTGCGTTGGTAAAAAAATAACTTCTTTATGAATACTACTCATGCCGAATTTTGAACACTGTTTGAAGACATGCTATGCTGCAGGCTGTTTAAAGACAGACTTATACAGAATCTATCTGAGTGACTGAGAACAGCTTGCGCTTAAACTGGTAGCCATGTCGAGCTTTGGAATCGCTTAGAGTGGGTCACATGTGCAGTATATAGCACAAGAGGCGCTATACTATGGTAGAGATAAGCAGCCTGATAGTAGTGGTGCCGGTATTTTATTTGTTAGGAAGTATATCATTTCCAACAAACACATAACTCAAACACACAAACCTATTTCTGCTATAAAATACATATTTATTAATTTCAATGTTTTTTTTTTTAAATTTCACTGGAGGATATGTATGAGATAAATGTTTGGATCATTATTGTTATCGGTTTCAAAGTGGAAATATGTCTCTCCAGAAACAATTCTGGGTGCATATCTATTCGCAACCCATACAAGTCTTTAGAGTGTTCCAACGTTAATACCCTCTAAATGATGATAACTTTTGTATACATTAAAAGGAGTGACTTATTTCTTTAATAAACGCACGAGGGTACGTAGTTGCCATCCTGTAATCAGTGGAAATATAGCATGAATAAATTATTATCCCTGCAAAGATAGCGGGAAGAAGTTTGGTGGATGATAAATATGCCCACGCTGACCCTTTACTCACAATTTATATTTTATGATACCAACGCACAGGAAGAGTAAACAGAGAATAGTGTGTCGAGTGAAGAAGAGTGATGGATGATGTTGGTGATGCATGTATAAAATGCTAGCGTTGGCTAGGTAGATAGCTTAGCTTGAAGAACGAGGTGGCTAGTTAAAAAGAATTGCTCGTTCCAGCAGATGAAGACTCTCTGACCTGTAACGGTGCTTTTGGCAGCTGATTGCTTGTTAGAAGCAGTATCTTGAATAACTTTTAGAGTTGTGTTGTTGAATCACAGTATATTCTTGAATGATTCTGGCTGTTTATTAATAATTCTTCAAATGCTATTATTATTTGTCTGTAGGAGGGACCAAACCCTACGCTATCCAAAGCCCCACTGGACCCATATAGCTGCCCCAAGAAAAACAACAAACCGGGTCTAGAACAAATATCCAGATCCGGGTCCAATCCATCAAAGATTCACCGCAGTCCGAACAAATCCGACAATAACGTTAAAAGAAAATAGCATAAGCTCTTCCACAGACATTCTGTTTCAACCAAAGCTCCTGAACCTAATTTCCTCACAACCCAAACAGTGTTAACCCTTAAAGGTTAGCCTTGGTTCTGATTAACTCTTCAATGTTGATCTTGCAACTTTATCAAGCCCCAAGTTTGCTAGCTTTTTATTCCTAGATCTCTTAGTTCTTAGTGGGAGCAAAGACAGCGTTAGAGTGAAGCTTGCCTGTCAAAGTAGTAGCTCTTTCGTACATACGTGCAATGGGATGTAAGATTAAATGTGCAATTAACGTGTTTCTGGAGTGACGATGGTAACGCTTGCGCAGGCGATAGACATAATTGAGTTCAGCGCTTTTGTTGTGGCAAATTTCCTCAACAAGGACCTGATTCCTATAGATTATATTGCGGAAAAAATATCGCAGAGTGGTATTTAATTGGCTACGTCACCAAAATGTACTTATTATAGTAAATAATTAATTAATTACTTTAATTATGGATAATTACATATATTATTAGCTGAACTAATATTGCCTCTTTTCTTTCTAACAACTCCACCATACACTATCTAGATCGAAAAGTGAGAAATAGTATCAGAATCAATTTATTTTAAAAATGAAAGAACATGGTTGATTAAATTTTAGTCTACTGTTAGAAATAAATAAGGATAAATTTTCTGTCGCTTGAAGTTGTAAATTGGTACCTGGGGAGCAACTTTCTTTTTTTTTTAACTTTCTAAGTTATTTGTCACAACTATATCAACGGGAAAAAATATATAATAATGAAAATTCGGGTCAGTACTTTTTGTTTCTCCTATTGCAACTAGGATACTTGGTGGATATTTTGTTTTCGATCAATGGAGTAGTCAATTAATATGTCGAATAGAGAGAGAGAGAAAGAGAAAGTACGGTGTGGCCACAGTACTGTGCCGATCTCAAACGTGTATTGGTAGAAGTTCCGAGTTGAAATGATAAAGCGCTGGGGCAACGCCACCAGGCTATACCGCTTACAGATATATCATATACCTTGACATGGTACACGACAAATAAATCCTTTATTTGTTCTGTATTTATATTTATTGCCTCAAGCAAAAAGGATTGGTTTAGCAAGCAGGACGGCTGGAGGAGAGACGAAAAAAAAAAGGGATGTGTAAAAGATTGGTAGATATTTGAATGTCTGTTGCTGAAATTAAATCGAAAAAAAAGGAAAGTATTTGACTGAATTTTTAATCCAATATTTTTTACCTTCGAAACCAATTTAAATATAGATTAGCTATCAATATGTTAAAAGATTTTTTTTTTTTTTTTTTAACTGGGAAATCTGCCGAGTTTTGGATTATTTTATTAAATATTTAATTTCTACAATTTCTTCCTTTTTTTAAAAAAAATATAAATAAAAAATAACTCTGGTAAGTTAGTACTCGTGTACTAGTTTTATAATTTTTATGGACAAATTTTTATGTTACATATTTAATTCTATTTAATATTTACTAGTGTAGTTGAATCAATTGTCGTGATTCCCGAGGTATGAAGTTAGATTTCTTGAAGAGGGATTTATTAGGCGGAAGTTAGTTTAGAGAGTTGCTTGAATTACTAACACTGAATTTATAAAAATAGAATATATTTTAACAATAATTTGTATGAGCCTAATGGTAACAACAATTAATATGATTTGATAAAAGTAAATAAATAATTTTAAGATTTAAATAACAAATAATTTAAAAATGATTATAATAAATAAACTAATATGCACAACTATGAAAATAATTATAAGATAAACCTTGTATAGGGACGCGCTCGGAACTCAAGTATAACTGCTGCTGTAAAATGATACTGATATAATGATGTGGCTACTCGTATAATGATGAATGATATAATGATGCCCTCCTCCAAAGTTTATATTAGTCTTACTCTCAAACTGTCAAGTGTGTAAGTAAGTTCTCACACTAAGACATCTCTAGTAGCGTGCGACCTTGTGCGACCTTGGTTAGGTCGGCGACCAGTGATTCAGGTCAGTGGCCAGATTTGGTCGCCCATCGGCGACTTTCAAAGACCAGGTGGCTTCTGTTCAATAGACAGGGCTTTATTGGTGCTTGTCTTTCATACCTTTGTATTGAAAAGGCAGCGGCCGGCTATGGGGCCACTAGTTATAAATTTTTCTTTCCTTTTGTTATATTTTGTGAAGGCTTTGACATTGCTATGTCATTACACTAGATATTGGCACCCATAAACAAAAATGAAATGATTCACTGTGAGAAGCCTAAAAAAATCAACCCAGCAACAACTCAAACAACAAATTTGTCGATAAAAGATTAGAAAAAATAATCATTGGAGTTGTTTTTGAGAAAATCGAAAAATTGAGAAAGCTAATATAATATTATGTAAACGTGTTTCGTAAATTCGGAATTTTTCAAACTTTATGCCAAATAGTTTTTTTTTTAACATCAGACAGGCATAGAACAGTTGTTATGTTGAAATGATAATTTACAGAGGTATCCTAACTTTCAGATAAACCAGAATCCCACTGAAAATGATTTTCCCTGAAAAAGAAAAATGCACAAATAAAAGTTACAGACCTACCGTGTATAATACACGTAGATATCCACAATAAATATATTGGTTTCAGTTTTTATCAATTTTCTCAAAAATAGCTCCTATGCCACCCTTAGATTTTTTTCTTCCTAGGAGCCTCTACAGCTGTCTGGAGGCCGCCAGTGCACTGAGAAGCCTCCGAGCGTCAATGACCATAGATGTTGATGCGCCTTAAAAAAAAAAAAAAAGCTTCATTGATTTTCTTGAAACTTCGTCGTATACTGTTTACACACACGAATGCCTATAATTTTTATTTTGAAACATTTTTCCAAGAAAATGGAATTTTGCGAGGGTTCTCGGGAGGGGGGGTTAGTGAAACTTTAAAGTTTCCTGTAAAGTGCCATTTTAAAAAGTGTAAATATAGTATGGTTTACCATTTATGTCTAATTTTAATATGAATTAAAAGCTTTGATAGAATTCCAAATTTGTAGAAATTCTGTTAATCGGAAGTTTAATAGGGTCCAAAGAGAGGGAGGGATCCATAGCAGAGAGAGAGAGAGACAGTCTCACTCACTAGTTTAGGCCAGACTAGAGTGGGAGAAACTGTTTAAATACAGCGACGGGAGAGTATTCAGGGGGTCATACAGCACGGTTCATACAGCAGTCACAAAGCGTCATCAACCTTCCTCTTTGTTGAGCGGGAATTCCAAGCAAAGAAATTCCCTTATCCGCTCCATGCTCTACCTTGTGTTTTCTTTGTGTTGATGCGTTTCATCCGGTATTTCTGTATGTGAATGTATTTCCTTATTTCACATATATATTTGTAAACTCTGTCTGTTACCGGTTGTGTTTATGTAAAGAACTCCGTCTGTCTGTCCTACATTCGCGTTTCTACTAATATTACATTCATCTATCTGGTCTTTTCATATTTTTTATCTTGTTCCTTGGATTACATTAAACTACAAGCCTTAGAGCAACTGTATTAATCTGTTGTCTTTTACTTTCAAAACCTGCATCAGCTCTGCCAACATCCCTAACACTCTTTACTTCTCACTAACATTCTATATATTTTAGTGTAAAGTCCACAGGTAGGCGCCAGTGATGCTTTTGTATTATACAGTGTTCAACTTCACTTCTAGTTTATTCATCTAAACCAAACCATTTTCTTTACTTCACAAACCACCCATTATAGGATGTAGTGAAACTTTACAGAACCGGTTTTTTAAATATTTTTTTTTTTTTTTTTTTTTACAATTTTCTCGATAAACTTTAAGAAAGTTATTTTGAAATGAAATATATCTAGAACTATGTAGTCCAGTGTAAAAAAAAAAAAGAAAAAAAAAAGCCATTCTAACAAAATATTTGAATTAAGCATATAGTAATAATATTTAGTTCAGAAAGATTTTTAATGATGATACAGTTAAAAAATCAAATCACAAGATGCAAATGTATATTCAGTCACTTATAAAATAGTAAATCAAGGCTCTTGAAAAGTGCCAGACAAGATGTTTGAGCGCAAAGTTTGCCAGACAAGTAATACTGCTGAATATAAAATTATGATATATAATTTTACGCTGACAAAATTATTACCTAATTATCCAACTTAGACAGTATCACTAGACACTAGATGAATATTTAATAAATTTTATTGAAATAACAATTGGGGTATTAACACATATTCACCACCATTCTTGCTAGAAAAGGAACGTATAAGAATTTACAATTTGGTAGATCCTACTCTTCCATTAGAAGGAAGTCAATTTTTCAAGAGATTAATATTCACCGGAAATACATGTTTTGAGATACCCTGAATACGCAAAACAAATTTGTTTTTAGCAAATGATCTCTGTGTGTATGTGTGTGTATGTATGTTTTAACAAAATATTTCTAAAACGGAAAATTTGTAGGAAGCGCAAACTTGGGCTTTCCATTTTGATTTTATTATCGCATCAGATACGAAGTTTTCGTAAAAAATCCATCAACTGGAAGTGCGATTTTACTGAGTGTTTTTTTCAGTTGTTCAACGATTTTTTTTTTCAAACTTCCTCTACTATTTACGAACATAAAAATCAATCACTTTTATTTCAAAAAATTTCCCTGGAAAAAGGGAGGGTTCTGAGATAACGGTAGGGTTTTATCTTCCTCTAAAATATCTCTTCAGTAAAAATTTATAATATTCTCACCTATTATTACTCATTAAAAATGTTGCCAGAATTCCAAATTTGATGAAAATTGGTTAACTAGAAATGCGACTAAATAGAATAGGTGTTTGAGTTTTTGTTTTGGAAATTCCCAAAAAACAGCTAAGACGATTTTCTTTTGAAACTTTGAATGCTTTGACAGCAGAGATAAAAATCTATAACTTTTATTGAAAAGATGTTGCCAAGAAAAATCTTATTTTACAGAGTACTTTGGAATTTTTGGTGTTAATCCAAAAAATGCCATCGCGTTGTGGACACCATTGCCTCCACTCTTGAGCGGGAAACAATGCTGCTCGGTAGTCTTCCTTGATGTGAAGCAAGCCTTCGATCGAGTATGGCACCCTGGGCTGCTCTGGAAGCTCAAGAGCGTCTTCCCCTTTACACTCTAGCTCATCCTTAAATCATACCTCACCGATCCAAGTAATGGTTGGATCCTCCTCCTCTCCTTTCCAGAAGGCCGAAACAGGAGTTCCTCAAGGAAGCATCCTGAGCCCCATACTGTATTCGGTATACACGGCAGACATCCCAACTAATCCTAATACCATCCTTGCCCACCTATGCAGACGATACTGCTCTGCTTTCCTCAAATCCCGATCCAGTAATATCCCACAGAAATATACAGAACCATCTCACACTACTTTGGAGAACTGGTTAAAAAAATGGAAGATTAAACTCAATGAGAACAAGTGCTTCAATGTCACCTTCACCTTACGTAGAATTACTTCCCCCCCCCAACCACAATATATTACAATCAAGTTCCTTTGCCAACCTCTAATGTTGTCCGCTACTTTGGGATGTACATGGATAAAAGACTCACTTGGAACCCTCACACACGACTGAAAAGGCAAGAAATGAACACACGGTACAGACAACTAAAACGCTTAGACAACAGATCTAAACTCTCACTAGAAAACAAACGTCTACTATACACATCACTTATTAAACCAATTTGGACATACGGCCTTGAACTATGGGGTTCAACCAAGCGTTCCAACCTCCATCGCATCCAATCCTTATAATCCAAAATCCTGCGAACAATAGTCAACGCTCCTTTTTATGTCTCCAATCGAACAATCCATAACGACCTTAATATCCCTTTCCTACCAGAAGTAATAAAACTCAGATATAAAAAATTTCACAGCACCCTATCTTCACATTCTATCTAACCCTCTAGAGCCCGTCAGCTTTCATCCCGTACCCTACCAGATAACCCTCCTAGACGGCTTAAACGCCAGTGGCCTCGAGACATTCTCTCTAGTGCCGTGCTAGTGACAGTGAGTGAATTATTGATTAGGAGTACTACCACTGGGTAGTTTCTCCACTCGGATTTTATTTTATTTTATTTTTGTCTCTGTATACCTATTTACTTATGGCACAATAGCGCTGGTGTAAATTTCTTAATAAATAAAAAAAAAAAAAAAAATGCAATTGTTATATGAGTCCCTCGATGATGTAAACGCTGTCTTCTGGACTACAAAGTAATTATATTGAAAAGACTAAGTGAGCCGTGGGTGTCTTCCTCGGCTTTCTATATTTATGTTAAGAGCTCTGAAAACACATTTCAAAATTTAAAGAATTTTTTTTTTAATTTAAGGCGCGTCAATATCTATGGTCTTTGGCACCCGGAGCCTTCTCAGTATACTGCCGGCCTCCGGACAGTGTTCTCTCGTAACAGACAACACTGTCTGTAACATGATAGTGAGCTGTATGGGCTCCTAGGAAGAAAAAAATCTAAGGGCAGCACAGCTGGACTCGAACCCGGGTCCTCCGCGTGGGAGTCCAGTGCGCTAACCACTGAGCTAATCGCTTCACTTAAAGAAAACTTGTCAATTTTATAATTGTATTAACTGCATTAAGAGAATGTCGTGTGAGTGTTTCACAACAGTTTTTTTTTTTAATAGCATTCCAGCAAACAGCCATTTTCAGAGAGAGAGAGAGAGAGATGTATTGACTTGACTTGCCTGTGTGATACAATTATCTTCTACTCGTTTACTAGCCTAATCATTAATCCCTAATGGTTGCTATACCAATTTCTGCTAGTGCAGACAAGATAGAAATATTGTTAGACGACAGGAATGTCTTCATAGCCAAAGCTCTATATTCTGCTGATCAAACAGATTCTGAGAACTTTCCTCTATGTAATTTCGACATAACATTATTAAATGATTAAAACCCTCCAGAATATTACGCAAACTGTTTCTATTTTAGGCAATTATCCTGGTCCTATTCTAGCCAATCAGCAAATTCAAGGAAAATTTATGAATGGACGTCATTCCTAAAAACCAACTACACGTGATTCAAAATGTATGTTTGTTTTTTTTTTATTTATTTATTTATGTATCATGTAATGGACTATATTTTATTTTATCTAGATATTACAAATTTATTTATTTTCTCTTATTTCTACGAGAATTATTGCTAATCATTTATTGGGAACCGCTTTCAATAAAAGAGACCCCCATCTAAAAATCAATTACTCTGAAAAAAGTTTCAAAACTATACAAGTGTATGTATACGAGTAATTAGTATCACAAGTTTAATGAAGCCCATTCGTGTCATTATGAATAAATTCGTGGAAAAATTGAAAAAAATTGTTTAATAAATTCATATTTTCTGTCAACCGATTTTCTTCTAATTCGTAATTTTAGCAATAAATTTAATTAAAATTAATATTATATAGATGATATTTATAGTCGTACAATAAATTTAAATGGCAGTTTAGAGGAAAATATACTCGTTGGAAGCATTTTCGAGAAAATCGCAAAAACCTGAAAAATCCATTCGGGAAGTGGTACTTCCGGTTAATCACAGCCTTTTTGTCGGGTCCTCTGATAGCCCTTAATCTAAATATCAAGTTCGAACTTTCTACGATTTTCCCTTTTGGACTTATGCTGTCCACACATAGACACAAACTCACTCTCACTCAATTAGATATATATATATATATATATAAACTGCTGGACAGAAGTAATGCATAAAATTTTAAAATGATGTAATTTGAAGTTACAGTCCATTACTGTATTTTTCTTTTTATACAATCGTTTTAAACGAACTCTGAACCAAAAAGAAATAAGAGACTGAATCATTTGTTAATGTTTTTAAGTGACTAATTTTCTGAACTCTGGAAAATACAGTAATAACTCCAGTTCTTTACTTTCACTTTTTCCGGTAATTTCTCTCTCCTACAGATTTTTGTTTAGTTTTTCTTATCAGTTCTTTTTTTTTTCGCTTTTTCTTCTTAACATACCTCTTCATGGTAATTATTCGGAAGAAATTGCAGTACCGGTGGTGACATTACATGAGGAATGGCTAAATCATGCAACAGTCGCTCAGAAACTACGAATGAGCCAATCCAATGTCTAAAGAATTTTAGCACGCCATAGGAAGACTGGCAGCTACTCCCAACGGCAAGTTACGGGCCGCCCTAGATGTACAACCCGGACAGATGAGAGATTTATTCAGCTGAATGTCTTACAGAACAGGTTTGTCACTAGCAGTCAATCAATCAATTACGTCACTTGATCGCTGATGTCCCTTGAACTCAAGTAGGATAGTCAGAAGAAGGTTAAATGAAGCAAGCTTAGCTTCCAGGATACCCGCTACTGGCCCTCTTCTCACCAGAGCACATAGAGTCGCGAGACTGCAATATTCACGAGAACATATCAATTGGACAACAGAGGTTTGGAGACGTGTTTTATTCACAGATGAGTCAAGATGCACCCTACATTTTCCAGATGGAAGGATGAGAGTTTGGAGGCGTCAAGGTGAGAGATATGCAGAGGCTAAAATTTCTCCAAGAGTGGCTTTTGGTGGTGGCGGTGTTATGATTTGGGGCGGCATAAGTTCTGACGGACCTACACACTTATATATCGTGGAAAATGGGACGCTAAATGCCCGGAAGTACCTTGAGGAGGTTCTTCAGCGATATGTTGTGCCAATTTCTGAAAGAGTCGGTGATGATTTTCTATTAATGCAGGACAATGTCAGATGTCACACTGCTCGAATTGTCCTTGAGTACCTACAGGATGTTGGGTTTCGACGTTTGTTTCTCCCCCGAGAAGTCCAGACTTAAATCCAAAACCTTTGGGACACAATTGGAAGACAGCTCAAACTTCGCCTGATTGCTCCTAGCATTCTCAGGGAGGTACGTACAGCAATTATTGAAGAATGGAATTGAGATTTCTCAAGAGGTTATCCAAAATCTAATAGTTATCAGAGCAAGAGGAGGTATCATTAAATACTGTTGAAAAAAATTGAAGAAGTGATAATAAATAAGGAACATTTTAATTTTGAATACAGATTTTTTTTTTTTTTTTGAGCTTTATATTTTATTCTGTATAATAAAACCAGGTTTTTCTTAAATTTTTGGTGGTTGTTCTTTTTTCCCTTTGGCCTAGAGTTCAACAACATGAATTAAAAAAAAAAAAAATACGAAAATACCTTTCAACTTCAAATTATAATATTTTGAAATTTATGCAATACATTTGTCCAGCAGTTTGTATATATAATATTTGTATATGGAGCACAAAATAAAATAATACCAATTTCTAAAAATTCTTTATTGGACTCATCTCAAAACTGTATTTCCGGTGAAAATTCGATATATCGGAAATTAGGCATCATGGAAAAATACTTCCTCTTAAAGCAATAAGAGAAAATAATAATTAGTAGTTAAAAAATATATGTTCAAAACAATTGAATTTTTGAAGTAGATCTTAACAACTTTCTGTTTGTAATTTTTAATAATAATTAACATGTCAGTTTATTCTTTTGAAAGCTTTATATATATATTAGAATTAATTAACTTGTCTTAGTTAATTATATTTTTTTAAAAAGAAGAAGCAAATTCTCTTTTTTTTTAATCATAGTGATAATTAAATTTTCTTTCATACATCTTATAATACGTATCTAAGAGATTTATTTAATCTGGAAGATTAATCGAGATCACTGTGTGGAAAACAAAATTAAGATTTTTTTTTGTCTAAACATCTTTTAATTTACAATAATATAAATGAATTCGTAGTTCGATGCATTGGAGAAATAAAACAATATTTTCAATTTAAATAATATTTATCCTATTATTGGCTAATGATTCATATAAAATAGAAATGCAAATATTTTGACAATGGTTTCCAAAAACTTGAAGTTTATAATAATATATTCGAAGTTAATAATAACCAGCACGCTGACGGTCAATAGCAATCCTATCTATCATCATCATAAGGGCTTTCAATTTCATATTCATCAGCATCTGATTATATTCTAACTGGTTATATTACTTAATTTGAGCTAAATTTAAACATAAATCATTCTAATTTGGCCATAGCGAATTTAACATAACTAGATAATTTTTTATTTGGGATCTGTGATTTTATAGCCCTCTCATGAGTTTTAACTCTGTTTCATCGATATGAGAATTTTTTTTTCTTTTTTATGTTGTTTTTTTTTGAGGGTTCTGTACTGCGACCATTGTTTGATCTATTGTACCCTCCTCTGGTGCCGAAGACGAGCCAGCTCATCTACAGCACCCCTTCCAGGTTGAGCTTCCTAAAGAATCCCAAAATCCTGGAAGGTTCTAGGGTAGGTATTTCCTCCTCCCCTATCTGGTACCTACCCAGACTACTGAATCTTCTTTGAATGACGGCATCACAGTCTGTGAGGAGGTGAATCGGAGTTTCCTCCATCTCTCCACAGAATCTGCATATGCCATCATCTTCTAGGCCAAGATTCCTCGGGTGTCCCCTGAGTTTGCAATGCCCCGTAAGGAATCCCGTAAGAATACGGATCCTATTCTTACTCAGACTGATGCAGGCTTTCGACCTTTCCTGGTTATAACCACCCAGACAGAACTTGGCCTGTCTCAGTCCCGGATGGTGTTCCAGAGACGAGCTCTTTTCACCACTTCCTACTTCTTGATTTCTTCTAAGAGTACTTGGTCACTGACTCCACAAAAGGGCTCCTTCCCATGACAGGAGATACAGCGCCTTCTTTTGCCAGGGTGTTGGCTACCTCATTACGTTCCAAGTCGACATGTCCCGGTATCCAATATAGGGTAACTTTATTTCTTCTTCCTAGGTCATTAAGCTTACCTAGGCAGTATAAGAAGTTAAAACTTACATTGCAGAAAGATCACGGTCGGACAGCCGTGAAAAGAGTCTATCTTCTAGAGAAAAGAGTTTTACTCTGTTCTATGAAACTTGATAAATTACATAGGATCTTGATATACTAGCTCGAATAATATTGAAAACTTTATGGTATTTTTCAAGAATAACATTTTAAATTCCCCTTTATTACTAGCTTTGAACCCCAAGGATGATGGTATCGAGTTTAGGATGGTGACTTCGATTTCGATTTCCATGTGCAGGCTCCAAGAATGAGTGAAATTGGAATTAGGCTACATTTAGATTTTTGGTTGCTGATGCGAGACAAACTGTCAAATAATTAAAAAAATCCTTCAATAAAAACCCTACAACAATTAGGTGTAAAGTACGAGGAAATCCGCATGAGGGTAGAGAGGTTAAGAAGAAAAGTAGAAATCAATGAACTTCTACTGAAAGCTAAAAAATTAATTAATTGCATTTATTTATAGTACTATGTTTTAAACAACTCTATTAATATATAAATTAATGATGATAATCATTCGCATTCAGAGATTAGTAAAGAGTTATTTATATTATAGTAATAGGTTTAATTATTGTAAAGCACAACTAGAGTTGATGCAGTATTTACATAGTAACTAAATCAACTATACAAATTGCAGTTAATAATAGCTATGCACCTAAATACTCTAAGCATTGTCTATTTTAATGAAAAGCAAACAACTAGATTCCTTAATGAGATGAACTTCACCCTCTCACTACCATTTTATTACAAAAATCTTCTGTTCCTATTAATATTAAATCTAATATAACCTAAAAGTCAATCAGTTATCATTTTATATTTTATTTTATTTTTATTTTATATTTATTTAATATTTTCTTTGTAAGGTAGATTCTGTATAATTTTTTTTTTGGTCGATATTTTAATCGACATCACCTAGTGTCTTTTAATGAAGCATCCGCACTTTCTGTTTAAGAATTTTAAAATTCATCTCACATAGTGAATTCTTCAAACCAGTGTGTACTACTATTTATCAAAAAAGTAAAAATTGTAATATTGATTGTAATTTTTTATTTTTTGCCACAATTTTGATCGCTAATTTAATATGGCGACGATATGGTGACTGTGGCTTTCGTATCGAAAAATTAAAGAAGCTGCATATAAGAAAGTTTTGGCAATTTAATAATAGTAGGAAAAGATGAGATTCTGCAGTGGGTATATCGGGCCATTGCGAAATCTACGGTAACTACCATTTTGTCCAAGAGAGAGTTCAATAAAAACAAAGATCTAGCCGTCCACTGGTAAACATAAACGCTTTCTTCATCAATCAATGAAAAAACAGAATAAGGAAAAAATACAAATGAATATCAGAGATATTTTCTGTATTAGCGTGTTTCATTGAATGTACAAACTGAAAAGTGTATAAATTGATCTGGCTCTGTGCTTGTCTGCGTTATCGCACAGTTTGATCAAAATATTCCTGATGATGGGCGATCTCCCAAAACCGGTTGATGACCATAAAATGAAGCAGGTTATTGCGGAAAATATCTCTGATGCTTGCAAGCTCTGCGGACCCAATCGAAAATCGATCGAAAATGGGAAAAATTGTTGGAAAAATGTGACACAATTCCTCCGACGACACTTCCGTACAATTGGTGTTGATGACTGGCCATGACATAAATGCAAAAGCATTTGCATCTCGTTGGAGTTGTAAATAACCCTATTATCCAATCTGTAATAAAGATGACCTAGTGCAGCTTCCCATGCAATTTCCATTTGGGACTCAACGCACACCTGCTTGCATTGGGTTGTTAAAAATAATCATAATAATATGAAGAATTTTTTATATTAATGTTCTAAAGTGGAATATTCACGAGGTCCCCAGTTCAAGCCCAGCAGGGCTGCTCTTAGATTTTCTCTTACCAGGTGCCTCTACAGCTCACTGCCCGGTGATGGGTAGTGTTGCCTGTAGCTAAAGAAAATTGCTCGAAACAGTGCACTGAGAATAGTGCTCAGGGGCATAAGAGATCTTTCAGGTCGCAGTGCATTATCTCCATTAAAAAAAAAAAAGCGTGAAACACTCACACTACTTTCTCTTACTCTAGTTCTCAAAATTATAATTGACATATTTTAGTTTGCGCCCAAATTTAATGAAATTCGTCGAAAACTGAAAAAAAAACCCTTCAGTAAAAGCGCACTTGCGGTTTACTAATTTTCTTGAAACTCCTAATTTTGGCCATTTATTTATTTCAAATTAATTTTGTTTGGATGATAGAATTGAATAATCAATTGTGATAGCACTTTAGAGAAAAACGTAACCCCATCCCTCTTCCAAAAGTGTCCTTAAATGATTTTTCCCAGAGAAATGTTTTAAATAAAAGTTGTAGATCTTTGCATGTTTAGTTTATATAAGAAGTTTCAAGAAAATCATCGGAGACATTTTTGAGAAAATTGCGAAAAAGTGAAAAAATCATTTTGTAAAGTGGTAATGTAAACGCACTTCCGGTTATCCGATTTTTTGAAACTGGGAATTTCTACAACATATTTAATTCTAATTAACATTATTTAGATGATAGAATTGTTTAATAAACTGAAATAGCACTTTAGCAGAAACCTAACCCCACTTCTCCACAAAACTGCCCTTAAATGAATTTTCCCAGAGAAATATTTTAAATAAAAGTTGTAGCTCTTTGTATGTGTAGTTGATATTCCAAGTTTGAAGATAATCGTCGGAGCCATTTTTTAGATAAACGCAAAAATGTAAAAAAAATCAACAAGTAAAGTGGTACCCGGTTGAGGAATTTTGACAGATGATCCACCTGTCAGGGTAATACCTAAGCGGAATTTCAAGTTTCAACTCTCTACGGTTTTTCGTTTTTGAGCTATGCTGTTCACATCACACACAGACCACTTTTTTGGACTTAAGGGACTTCAAAACGGATATTTCCGGTGACAACTCGATATCGAAAATTTGACACGATTACAGTACTTCCTCTTACTAGGAGCAAGAGAAAGTAACAAGGTAAAAAGATTGAAATATAATTTGATTTTTGTAATACATAAGATGCTAAAATCCAATTATCATAAACATGGTACTATTGGCTGAAGAAGTAAAAAAAAACCAAAATTATAAAAACATAATCTAACTTCTTGTAATCTTGTTCATGGAAAAATACCCTTTCTATTGATTAAATCTCTAATTTTGAATCTCCTATATGATTTTACTTCATTTTTATTTTAAATACTTTTATTAATTGCACAAAAAGAAAATAGAGAAGGGAATAGCTAAGTGGTTAGCGTACTGGACTCTCACGCGGAGGTCCCGGGTTCGAGTCCAGTGCTACCCTTAGGTTTTTTTTTCTTTTTAGGAACCTCTCTAGCTCGCTGTCCCGTGTTGCCTGTAACGAGAGAACAGGTCCGGAGGCAGTGCACTGATAAGGCTCCGGCCGCCAATGACCATAGATGTTGACGCGTCTTAAGTTTAAAAAAAAAGAAAAGAAAATGGGAAGGATTACGTTCGAACGACATAATATCTGTTTGCTTTGCTTCGAAATTAAATAAAACATAATTTATTGTGACTATGGTTATCAATCCTTGAGAAGTATAAGTAGAGAAATAGTTTTAATAATTAATTAATTTTTTGATAATAGTTGTTTGAATGGATTATGGGTTGGGTGCTTTTTTTTTAGCTTCTGGGTCATTTTTGTTTTCAAAAGAAAAATTTCACATATACTCGTATAATTACAACGGGATTGCTGCCAATAGCACTCCATCATACATGCCGAGTGATTATGTTTGAACGAACTGCTAACGCTGTATTCACCTTGCGTTTATTAACTCATGTGTTGCCATGGGACCCATAAAGGTACAGCTACCATCAATAAACTGAATATTTTTCGATATATCTGAAGAATATATTTCGATTAACTGAGTAGACCGATATCGATTTTTCATATTAGAGAGAATCGAAGATATAGCAATCTCATGATTATATTTTTGCCTAGCTTGAACTATTAACCATTTTTTTTTTTTATCTGGTATTTTATCCGTAGTAGCATGCATATTCCTTTTGTTCCAGACCGGTTTCGATTTTTCATTTATCGTTACAGCAAATTCACCTAAGTTTATGTAGAGAGTTCACGTCAACGCAATGTTTCTATTACACTCACTTGTTGGTTTGTTGGTTAGATACATGTACAGAAGGTTATAAGGTTATGTTACTATGTGTGTGTGTGTGTGTGTGTGTGTGTGTTTAATGACAAAATAGAATTATTATAAATTATGATTATACATTAGAAAATAGTGTATAATAAATAAGTTTTGAAAGATGCTTTATAAATAAATTTTAATAAACGGTGTTAAGCATGATCAATCTTTTATCGTAATTTTTGTTAGGGTGGGGGCATAAGAAATTTCAGGAGTATATTGTACTGATAAAGTTTGAAGAAAGCCAATGCAAGTTTGTGAGCTGTTAAAAGCTTGTACAAATAATAAATAAATGTGAAATCCAATCAAGGTTAATACAAGAAAATATGTAGGTAAATTTTATGTAAGAAGGTTGGCAGCAAACGGCAAATCGGAGATGATATTAAAATAAATAATAGGGGAAATCAAATGTACTTTTTTTTTAATCATGCTTATCTTTAAATGATATTAATTTATGCTTAAATTAAATTAAGAATATGTTGAGCTAGATATCATGGTGGTATTTGCTAAGGTATTTTTTAATAGGGCGGGATAGCAATCTGTATTTTTAATCCGAGGAAGAAAAGAATTTCGTTATGTTTCGTATCTTGACATAACCGTGATAAACGCTAAGATGGTTCTTGGATAAGATACTCAGTCATGTTTTTTTTAAATGAATGATTCTTAAATGTTTATTAAACGGTTAATTTTAAACGCTATTAAAATGGGAAACTGGCCAGAGTATTTCCTAATGGGTCGCCCCAGAGTACAGCAGGAACAAACAGAGCCACTTTTTCACTTTTTATATTATCATAAAATATTTATTTTAAGATAACTACAAGTAAAATATTTAATTCAAAGACAGTGTTTTTTTCTGTTCAGTTTTGGAGGATGTTCTGTCTTTTCTTTTTTTAATTTATTTTCTGATATTAAACAATTCTATTTATAATGCTTAACATTAGGCGTGTCAAAACACAATTTTCGTAGGTGTATTTTACATATTCCTATGTCTATAATAATAAATGTGGCTAGTTAGTTAGTTTTGTAATTCTGTCCAAACAACACAATATATTCTATAAACTGTTTTTTTTTTTTTTTTTTGTTTATCTATCCAATATATAATAATTACTAATATATTTGATTTATCTTCACTAATTTAGTAAATGATTCCTTTAGTTTCTAAACTGATCAAATAAATAATATTAAAGTGTTGCTATGTATAGTTGTCTGCTTCATCAGAGAAGACTAATAACTGATTAAAAAAAAAGACCGGTTTTATATTATATATATATATATATATACCTAAGTGAATGTCTTTGTGTTTATCTTTTATAGTTACTGTATTCACAATGAGTGGGCGAATCAAACGACTTGTCTGACTGAATTTTAGATTACCGTACAGCTAAATGATCCAGTCGTAATCGTTATACTAGTTAACCCGTTTAAAATGATTGTTAAACAATGTTTATGTGCTTTCATACATGATATTTCTAGTTTTTTTAAGAACGCTATTAATTGTAAAAAAACTTGTTATAAAATTTATTTAAGTTAAAAATAGAAAGCACTGTGTAGAATCATAAAAAAAGTAAATTGAAAATTTTTATTAAATAAAATCTGTTTTATAAACATACACTTGTTTTTCATACAAGAATTTACGCAAATATCATCAACATCGTTATCTTCAACGAACTTCAAGGATTTAGGCCATTTGGCTTGTTCCGTCTCCAAATCGTCGAAAAAAAAATATCAACAGTTATGATTCATAGTTTTTTAAAAATGAAATTTAAAAAAAATCACCAAAAGGACAAGTTTCTATTGCATATTGCAGCAAGCATTTTTGTTTTCAAGGCGCGTCAACATCTATGGTCAGTGGCGCCCGGAGCCTCCGGCCTCCGGACAACACCGTGGTCCAGCACCGAATATTAATGAGATTTTTCTTAGGAAGAAAAAATCTAAGGGAAGCATAGCTGGACGCGAACCCGGGAACTCCGCGTGGGAGTCCAGTACGCTAACCACTTAGCATTATTCTTGCTCTTGCTAAAAAATTGATGTGTCCACATTTTTGCTTTTTATATTCCTATCGTTAAACGGATGTTAAATTCATGCGTATCTTCATCAGCTTCGTCATCACTTTATCCAACATCAACAATATCATCACCACATTCGATTGTCAATATTGTTTCTTTTCACGATGCTTCTGGCTCTTCCCCAGGATCCTCTTTCTCTTGACGTTGAAATTGCCCAAGTAGTTTTTCCGAAGTAATAAACTTTTTCTCCATATTTGATCACACTTTTACCATGCTAATTGCACAGTTACTATATAAAAAGTGAAGAAAAACTATGTAGACCCCCCTCTTTTTTTTGATCTGTCTAACTAAAAAGAATAAAGCCAAAGAATAAATCTTTCATACAACGACCCCTAAGGTAAACGTTATTTTAAGAGGGTTTAATGTATTTCATTATTATTAACATTTCAAAAAGATTATTATCTTTCTTAACATGGGAAATCCTGAGGAAATAAGAAAAATATTGCGTGTTATTTTGTCACAGTTTTGGCCGATTTTATTGTAGGCCACGCGATAAAACTCAGAGGAAAAATTTGTTTATTATAAAAATTGGATGTATAAAACAGTGAGTCACACAATTTTCAAGATCATACCTTTAAACAAAAACTAGGTATAAGAGAAAAGTAATGAGTTATTGCTTTTTATATAAGCCAAATATGTCGAAATTACAAATCTCACCATTCTAGTGTTTAAAATTGAATATAAACTTAGAATTCCTTATTAAAATCAGTTTTTTCCAGCTTATAAGGATTACATTTCAGTGATTTCTTAAAATACTCACAAAAACATGAAACTGTATTTAGACTTCCGCTTGTAATGGGGCCAGTCCAGAAGCTATGTAACATTATACTTCTGCGTTCAAAACTGTCATTTAAATAAAATATGCAATAATTATTATTCCGTACTTTTTCACATCAAGCTCTTACGGAAATCTAGCAAAACAGGATTTGTAACGCTATGCTGATAAATGATGAATTTTGATAAACAAATAACATAGAAAGTCTGGCCTTTCTTGGCTTTGAGATTCACTAGTTCTGATTAGCTGGAATACATACGTTAATTAAAATTAATATTTTATTTTATTATATATATATATATATATACAGGGTGACCAGAGTTATATGCTCCACCCACTTTTTTTTTAAACGGCGAGAAATTTCGAAAAAATAGAAAACACGTATTTAATCATTTTTAGTCTAGTTTATTTTCAGTGATTGATCCATTTTTTTATACCCCAATATCCCGAGATACAGTATCCAACTTTTTTTTTTCAAATGGAACATTATATTTTTTTTTGCATATTTTTATAGTAATTGAGCCTCTAAAAAAATAAAAAATTTAAAATCGGTTAGGTTTTTCAAAAGTTATGGTAATTTAAAATATGAAAAACAAATTTCAGTTTAATGTCAAAATTACCTTATTTTTCTTTAAAGAAGCTCTTCAAACTGGGCACCATCAACGGATAGGCAAGCCAAAGCTCTGGACTCCCACGCTCTGTTTGTAGCAGCACTTAGGTGGCAAAGTCAACATCTAGGCAGGCTAGAGTTATTCGACGTTCCATATCTTCGACTGAAGCCACGGGATTAAGGTTACTGTACACTTTATTTTTTAGATATCCCCACAAAAAATAGTCCATTGGGGTTAAGTCCGGAGGTCGAGGTGGCCATGAGTTCCTAACCACTTTTCGTGGAAATTTCTGTCCAGGTAACGTCGAACAACTCTCGCATTATGTGCCGGGCAACCATCTTGTTGAAAATACATATCTAACCGACGTTTTAGAGGAACATCTTCAAGCAAAACTGGCAAAATATCTCTTAAAAAAGTTAGATACCTTTCACCAGTTAAGTTCCCTCTGTAGAAGTATGGGCCGATTAGTTGGTTTCCTCAAACTCCACACAAACATTTGTAGAAAAAACAACCTAATGGCGTGTGGCGAAGGTAACTTGTGGATTTTCTTCTGCCCATATTCTAAAGTTCCAACGATTAAGAAGGCCATTGTTGGTAAACTTTGATTCATCAGTCCATAAAATTGTGCATTTTTTGTGGGGATATCTAAAAAATAAATGTACAAACCTTAATCCCATGACTTCAGTCGAAGATATGGAACGTCGAATAACTCTAGCCTGCCTAGATGTTGACTTTGCCACCTAAGTGCTGCTACAAACAGAGCGTGGGAGTCCAGAGCTTTGGCTTGCCTATCCGTTGATAGTGACCAGTTTGAAGAGCTTCTTTAAAGAAAAAATAAGGTAATTTTGACATTAAACTGAAATTTGTTTTTCATATTTTAAATTACCATAACTTTTGAAAAACCTAACCGATTTTAAATTTTTTTTTTTAATTTTTTTAGAGGCTCAATTACTATAAAAATATGCAAAAAAAAATATAATGTTCCATTTGAAAAAAAAAAGTTGGATGCTGTATCTCGGGATATTGGGGTATAAAAAAATGGATCAGTCACTGAAAATAAACTAGACTAAAAATGATTAAATACGTGTTTCCTATTTTTTCGAAATTTCCCGCCGTTTAAAAAAAAAGTGGGTGGAGCATATAACTCTGGTCACCCTATATACATATATATTAAAATATCTTCAGAAGTTTGTTGATTAATGTTTTCTTGATTATAATAATTTCCAAACAGATTAATAATCAAAGTCCAGCTGAATCTTCATCTGTTAATGAATAATAAATTTAGCCATTCAGAAAGAGAAGAACATTTCTTATTTATTTATAAATAAAAACAAAATAAAACAAAGAAAAAAAAAAAAATTGTGGTAAACATCTCTAATATATAAAGACATAAATCAAATGTTATGTTAGCTATAAAGGTAGCCACGACCTCTTAGTGGGAGTAAATGGTCGTGTTTGTTTGTGCCGAAGGATACATTTGGTTTGTAAATTAGTTTCTTAGTGGTGAGCTAATTGAAAAGACAGATTGATGCTTGCCGACTGTTAAGGAATTGATTATTCATTTTATTTATATATATATTTATACTTATAAATTTAATAGACTTGCTGTATACTTCTTTTAGATACTTATCTATGGAATTTAATATTTATTAACTAGCTATTATTACTAAACAATATTCCGCTCATATTGAGATAGATTTCCAAATTCACTCTTTTCTCGTAAATTTATTATAATTTTTATAGTTTTCTCTCTGCCAGCTGGATTATGTAAATTTTATTATGTTTTATAGCCATATAACTTTCTTTTGCCAATATTTTTTTAAATTAAACTTTGTTAAAGGAAAAATTTATTAAGGAAATATTAAATAGGGTGAAGTAATAAAAGTTGTATTATAATTATTTATTCCTTAGTTCAAAAGGCTTAAATAAGTTGTGTGACTATAAGGACATGTTGTTCTTACCAAACTAATTGGTTGCTGACTAACCAAACTAATTGATATCAAATAATTTTACTTATTACATAAAAAGTTGACTTATTCAGAGTCTGTTCTATTTCAGGGCAGCTATATTACGTTCATTTGTAAGCTGAAATTTCAAACACTCTGCTAATATTTTAATAGAGTGTGTAGTTCTAAGTAGTTAGGAGTCGTCTTTGCCAGAATGTTTGAGCACACTTTTTTTTTTTCTGTGTTCATCACCAGAGCAAAGGCAGACTTATCTTTATTTACTTATATGTGTCAAATATTTAGAATTTCAGGATAAACTGAATTTCCTTAAACTATGAAGTATTGTAATCGTGTGAAATTTTCGATATCGAGTTTTCACCGGAAATATCCGTTTTGAGGTCTCCTGAGTCCAAAAAAGTGGTTTTTAGCAGCAAGTGGTCTGTGTGTGTGTGTGAGTGTATGTGTGTTGTGTATATGTATGTGAACAGCATAGCTCAAAAACCAAAAACCGGAGAAAGTTGAAACCTGATATTCCGTTTAGGTATCGCTATGGCGTTTGACAGTAGGTACCGGAAGTACCACTTTACTTGGCTGTTTTTTTTTACGTTTATGCGTTTTTCTCAAAAAATCGCTCCGATGATTTTCTTCAAAGTTGCTATATCAACTACAAAATACAATGAGCTATAACTTTTATTTGACATGTTTCTCTGGGGAAATTCATTTAATGGCAGTTTGGGGGTTTGGTTTTCTGCTAAAATGCTATTTCAGTTTATTAAACAATAATTCTATCATCTAAATAATGTTAATTAGAATTGAATATGTTGTAGAAATTGAAATTGTTGTAGAGTTTCAAAAAAAAATCGGATAACCGAAAGTGCGTTTACATTATCACTTTACAAAATGATTTTTTTCACTTTTTCGCGATTTTCTCAAAAATGTCTCCGATGATTTTCTTGAAACTTCTTATATAAACTAAACATGCAAAGATCTACAACTTTTATTTAAAACATTTCTCTGTTTTTTTTGTTTTTTTTAAAGCAGTCTATATCTTAGATTTGCTTGTAATATTTTTTTAGATTGTTAGACACTTTAATTATTGCTAATTGTAGAGAATGATTTGAATTATTAGGGCAGGACCAAACAAGCTACACAATCTTTTTCTTATTTCATATTTTAACCCTATGGTTAGGGAAAGTGATAGCCCGCTAGTCTCCCACGCGGAGGATCCGGATTCGAATCCACCAGTACTGCCCTTATATTTTCTTTTCCCTAGGAAACTCTTCAGCCTCTAAGAGATCGGTGATGATGGACAGTTTTGTCTATACAATAGATCTCTCAGGTCGCACTGCACTATTCCCTGTAGCAAAATCTATTTCTGTGATATAGGTTTAAAATGGATTAATCGTGGCAACTTTGTGATTCAGACTCTGTCTTTATACTGTAACATCCCCCCCCACCCACCGCCACCACCACCAAAAATGATAGTTTCTAAGCAATATCATATTTACATGATAATTTTTATTAGATTATACATAATAATTCAATGTAACTGGTAGAAAATGTGACCTATATTCAAATTCTGCATCTTTTAAAATATCATAGACTAGGATTTCAATTCCATCTAACAATACACACACACACACACACACACACAATATGCAACATATATAGACCAGCTAACAATATTACTAACTTACTTTTTACTTTATCTTACGCTGTAACACGACCGTATGAAATTATCAAAATTGAATTATTAAGCAGATAAATGTGCTTTATTACGCAAACAAATGTGGTATGGAACACGATCTGTCCTTCCTACTTTATTACATTTCTGATTCACCAATTTTACTCACGCATAAAATTTTGACTAAACGTATAAATATGAAAATGGTGGGGGTTATAAATCTTGGATTTTAAGCTTCTTTTTATTGAATGTGGTTTTTTTTATACGGCAGCGCGCTTTTTTGTTTTTCCCTACTAAACTTTCAGCTGCAGTTTTAAAGTTAAGCCTATAACTCGCAGTACCCCTTCTAAAATCATTTTCTTAAAATAAAATTTACAATAAAATTGATAGGTTTATTGAATATGTGGACAGATCTACAATGCTGGATAACATCTATGATTTTGAAAGGGCTATTATAAGAGTGTATTATAAGGATTGCCTTCCTAAGACTTGCGACTGACTCACCACGCCACACCAAAATCGACCTACTTCACGTAAATCTTCAGTAACCCCAGTTTATTTCTTCATCCAAAATCGTCTCCTGAAATTCCTTTCCACTCTAGACCGCCATCCCAATCCACTCTGCCGCGAAATAACCTCCTACGATCCCTCCCTCCATACATTACAGGTATAAAAGATTGAAAACACATCCTCTCTTAATATTTTTCTTCAAGCTGCAGGTATTTTTTACCTTTTTTCCTGCATATTGTTTCTCGCTTTATCCCAAAAATCACTATACAAACATTGTAGGAAGGTTATAATGTTAATGCACATTAGAACTTCTATTTATTATCATTGTACGTTCTAGTGAATTTGTAATAAAGCTGTTTTTTATCTTCTATCTGTCTGTAAGAATTGCCTGGCTGTTATCTTGTTTGATCTAAAAAGTTCTAAAAATAAAATAAAATTTGTAAATAATAAACTACATAATTTAATATAGACCTTAACCGTTGATGCAGCAATAGCCTGTGATTTCAGCAAAATCAAATATTGTTTTTGATGCGTGAATTCATTTGCTAGACGCCGTAACCGATATTCCGCTAGTTGCCTTTATCAACGCAGTTATCTAATAAAATAGGGAGAACTTGTATGCGACATTTGAAGGCGATGTTAATGATTTTTGGTACTTTATTATCAGTAACCTAACATATTCATAACGAATGTTCTCTCTTTTATTTCTAAAAAGCAATAAAACATTTATCACAATAATTACTAATAAAAAAAAAGTTCATTATGTCACAAAAAATTTACGATTAGATAAAAAAAAGCTCAGCATATATTAACTTTAATAGTAGCATTAGCTTCTAATCAACTCTAGGGACAAGTATAAGAATTAGCATCTAGTGCCATCTATGGATTTATGCCGGTAATATAGCTATTACTGCTTCATTAATTAGATAAAGTTTTGAGATATATTTTAATGATAGTGAAAACCTTAATAACCACTTTAATCTCTTTTTATAATCTAACTCTTTCTATTTTTTATTTGCATGGAAATTCAAATTGCATCATTTATTTCAGTCTCATGAAATATCTGTTGAAAATAATATTAACTGAAAAATTTCCATCCTGCAGAAATGAATTAATTTAATGTAATGGAAAAAAAAAGTGAAATCATACTATTATTACCGTGAAATTGAATAATTTATTTGCTAAGGAGAAATATTAGAATATTGAAAAATTGTACAAATGACTAATTTTAAAATCTCTATGATTAAGACAGTCATGTTTTTTGTTGTTTATTTTTATTAATTCTGTCCGGTTTTCCTCATTTGCATGAAGAACCTGATTCTGACGATTGTAGAACATCCGAATCGGGGAAAAACGTCTGCTATAACAGCTGTAATCATAAATAGTTTCCAGTTTCCCGGCTCATACGGCCTATCCAATTGTAAAATCGCTGACGAACATATTTATTGTTTGGCAATTTTGCATTTAATGTGTGAATTATTCATAGACCGTAGTGGAAGAACGAAATGGAAAAATAATAGTTTTATGAAAATTAGATAGTTCAAATAGTGTATTTAGTGATGGGGATAGAGTATACTACAATCTAGGTCATTGCAATTAAAGATACAACAACTCAAGAATCCGTTAGGCCAACTCTTTTGTAAGAGAAAATCCCCCGCTAGAGCAGGGCATTCTTTCGGACAGTCTGCATTCTGCTTTCAAAGCCAGAACACTTGCTTCAGGAATCGCTCTCTTAAACTCATGCCAGTGATAGAGATTTGCCTTTATTCTAGATAAACATCATTTATTAAGATACAGTTGTGATATTGTAATGTACTTAAATTTGCTTAGAGAATAATATATTTATTTCAAAAACAGTGGTGACTACTTTCTTATTACTAATACTTCTCTCTTACATATATATATACATACAAGCCCTTTTACTAAACCGCTCGTGCTACTACAAACATACAACACATCACCAAAAACATTACACGACCTTCTCTCTTGCGTTACTTAATACAATTACTAATTTATAATAACTATATAAACTCAACTAACTACCTTCCGCCTTGGGATCGCGCTTAATTTGAAAGAAGTGGCGGCGCTAAGTCGCCATTGTCGCCCATCATCCTACATATGAGGGACATATGGTTATGAGGCATTTATAGAACTACCCGCGTCCATATACCCCACCTCCTCTCCTATGTACACGACTGTTTATTTATCAGCAATGCCTGCTATGTTCGCAAGCTTACCACCTCTCTGTTGGCAATTCCACCATGCATAATCTGTGGACGTGCCGGGTAGCGTGGATTTGCCTCTGGGAAGGCAAGAATGGCAAAATAAAATTGTATAAATAACATTAGATCTTTTGAGACGAGAAAAGGATCAAAAGTTGACAATCACAACTTGTTTTCTCAGTTAATATACCATTTGTTAATTATAATTTGGAATTATATACTATGTAAGGTTAAGACCGGATTATTATTGTCGCCCATATCTGGTATATAATGGGATTACCATTGTAATTATAAATGTATTTTGGTGTTTTTTATGTTTCATTTACCTGTGCATATATCCATCTTAATACTTTTACTCTTTTAAAACATAAAATTATATCTATCCCGCGGCAATTCAATGAAACGTTTTTCTATTACCGACCATTATTAAAATAAATGATGCATCTCACTACTACACCATCCCTTTATTCTGTACATTCTACACAGTACAATCTTCACTTCCACACAGTGCCAAGAAGAAAAACTTCTTGCCATCCATGTTGTAACTTCCGGGAAATAAAGGATGATAAGATTGTAAATAATTTATAAATGTATACTTGGAATATACATACACACAAACACACACCATACTCCTACAATTTGTACTGGCAGTAGTCTATGTTTGGCACTGGACTCATTTCAACAGAAGGGAAAACTGCACCAAAAAAAAACAAAAAAAAACGGGAGGTGGATAAGGAATGGACTACATTTAGATGGTTGAAACAGAGAAGAGAATATAAAACTAGTAAATATTTTATTTCAGTAACATCCCAGTTGTGTACGTTAGGAGATAGTAGTAACTCCAAACTACCTAGTTACTCCTTAGTGACGTAATATATACTGACTTCAGTATAATCCCTTTATATTGTATTTAATGGTTTTCAACAGATCTAAAATACAAAGTTTATAATAGATCCATTTCTTAATATTCTTGAATATTTTATTTTTATTAATTTTTATAGAAAACTATAAAAAAAAAAGTTCCACGTCTTCATTCAATTTAGAAACTTACTTAACAGATTTTTTTTTTTTTTACATTTATTTTATTTACAACCAAAGTATAACAAGTAAAAGCGGTCAAATAAAATAATACACATTTTATTCAATTGATATGTCTTCACTAGATTGTCTCGCAGCGGATTTAGGCGACGCCTTGGATTTTTAGGAAGAGTTCTGGTTGTTAATGAGCATACCAAGGGATTGGCATGGGAAGATAGGTTAGAATGAAATCTTTTATATTGAGTTTTGACCAGATCGGAAACATAAGGAACATTTAGGCCAGTGTGAAAGGTGCTTAATTGAATTAAAAAAAAAAAAATTTAGCAGTATATATTTCTAACGTTTAACCAAACCACAATACAGCAATTACAAATTAATATGGATGTTTGGAAGCATTTCAACATTAGTGAAGAAAATGATGAATCAATATCAATAGCCAGAAATCTACACACATGATATTCATCTACTATTTTGGGTTTTTTGTTTTGTGAAGGGGCCTTTTACATTGCGAGACCTACACGGTGTATTGTGCTATGACCCTTGGGTGTCGTGGGCTTAGCACATAGCACCCCTTCCGTTACTGTGGGCGAACCTCTCCCTATAGTACCTCAACCAGGTTAAGATCCCTAAGGAATCTTAATATCCTGGAAGGTTCTAGGGAGGGTATGTTTCCCCTCTTCCTCCTGGTAACTGCCCAGATTTCTAACACTCTCCAAGCCCAGCTTCGTCAGGTGTCTCTGAGTCTACAATGCCTCGTTTTACTAAGGCTTTTACTTGCTTTTACTAAGGCCAATATAAGCTAGGTTATAATTTACCAAGCAGATCTTTGCCTGCCTCAGACCTTGGAGAGAGTTCCTGAGTTGAGAACACCTACTCTCTCCTCCTTCTGAAGTTTCTCTAAAGAGACTGGTCGCTGACCCAACAAAATGGTTCATACCCTATACGTAGGGTTACAGCAACTTTCCTTGCCAGAGTGTCACCCATCTCATTTCCTTCTCTGCCAACATGCCCAGGCACCCAAACAAAGCTAACTTTGTTCTCCCTGACCAGGTCATTAAGCTTTCCTAGGCATACCCAAACCATTTATAGCTGATAATTAATCAACATGGGAGCTCAGTACTCTAATGGCTGCCTGACTATCGGAAAGGATTACAGTCTCCTGTTTCGGATATCTCCTATCATGGTTAAATTGAACGAATCTTTCAATTGCGTGTATTTCCGCCTGGAAGGTGCTGGGAAACTTATCCATGGGTTCTGAGTATTTGGTCCTTGGCCCGAACACCCCCGCTCCAGTTCCCTCGTGTTCATCTACTTAAAAGTGCAATCCTGTATTAAGGAAACTCTGCTCTCATTGAAAGATTAATTTTCTACTAAGACACCGATGGAATTCCCAGAGTAAAAAAAAAAAAAAATGTTCAATTTTATTAGATTAGATTAGATTTTTAGGGGGTCGGCTCACCAGCTTACGACCCCGTAACCCCTAGGGATCTATTTTGGCAGCTCATAAGTTGGAGTTCCCTCTCCGGATCCAGGGAAGGGGGCTTCTCGGTGCACAGCCAACCTCGGCTCCTAGGAAAAAAAAAATAAGGGCAACATTCAATCTCGGGATCTCCGCATGTAGTCCTGAGCGCTACGTATCACTTAGCTAATTAATTCTCTATTTACATAATAATTTACGTAGCTCTTGTAAACTTTTCTTGCGATGAGATCAAAAGAGTAAGTGTAATTTGAAATATATTTCATTTTGATGTGATAAAAATAGAACCATCCGAGAATTCAAATTCATAATTTTTTTTTTGTACAGATATAATTCATATCAGTGATAACTTTGCAGTAAACATACTAAAAATAATCCAGAAACTGAAATATATCTGAAACCTTGGAATTTTTTGTTTCTATTTGAACAAGGACAAAAAAAAAAGTTGTTTTGAATTTGAAATATCTTTCTCTCCATGCCAAACTTAGTGGAAAATAAAAAAAAGTTTGGAAAACAATAATGAAATGATAGAAAATTCTTTTCATTCTTCCATTGGAAAAATAATGAATAATTAATATTTATCGAATAACATAAATTACAATTAATCTAGTGGGATTATTAAGCAAGCAGTTAATGTAACATGAACCATTCATTTAAATATCCTGAAACAGACAGGTGAAACATAGGTACTGTTCATTATTATCTACTTTATGTCAGTTTCCTTTCTATTTTCATTGCTTATTAGATGAGTCGCGGGGATGCCTTGAACAGGCTCTGGATAGATCTGCATGTGTGTAATAGTCAATTTTAAAGAAAATAATTGAAACTGTTTTCAAGAAAATAGCAAAAAATGTTTGGTACATTCAGAATAGTATTACTTCTATATAGTATTACTTCTAATCGAGAAATGTTGACTGATAAACTCTGGTCAGATTTCATGGTGATATCCAGACTTTTTTTTTTTTTCTCCTTCAATAATTTATTTGCAACTGTACAATATATACAATAAGCAAATGTGATAAATGATTGCAAGACATGATTTACATGGGAAGAAAATACCCAGTGGTATTACTTCAAGGCTGAGGAGTTAATTTAAAAGGTCACGGGGCCACTGACGCTTCAGGCGTCGAGAAGGATTATCAGGTAAGGTTTGACTAGCAAGTTGCTGAACCAAAGGATTATGATGATGGATAAGGGAGTTATGGAATCTTTGATAGCGGGATTTAATTAGGTCGGACACATATGGAATGGATAGGTCATTATGTAAGGTTTTATTGGAGACATAATAAGGAGCATTGGTGATTTTTTGTAGGATTTTGGATTGTAAGGATTGGATACGGTAAACGTTGGAATGCTTAGTGGATCCCCATACCTCTAGTCCGTAAGTCCATATTGGTCGTAGTAAAGTTTTGTATAGTGTGAGCTTATTTTTTAAAGTAAGTTTGGATCGTTTGTCTAAGAGTCTTGAAAGGATAAGAAATCGTCTATTGGTTTCAGTCCTTTTCAGTCTGGTATGGGGGTTCCAGGTTAGTCTTTTGTCTATATATAACCCAAGATAGCGTACTCTATCAGCAGTAGGTAGGAAGGTGTTATTTAATTTAACACCAGGACAGAGGGAGTGACGAAGGGTAAACGTAGTGTGAATACATTTCTTTTCATTAACTTTTATCTTCCATTTTTTGCACCACTCTTCTATTAAGGAAAGATGATCTTGAAGATGACTGGAGGCAATAGTAGGTTCGGTATGGGAGGAAAGAATAGCAGTATCATCAGCGAAGGTTGATGTTACTGTATTAGGGTGTAGGGGAAGGTCAGCCGTGTATATTGTGTATAAAATTGGACCTAGGATACTACCTTGCGGTACTCCAGCTTTCACAGGGAAATAGGGAGAAAAGGAAGAACCCTGAGAGACTTGGCAAAACCGATCGCTCAGGTATGATTAAGAATAAGGAAATAGGTATATGGTAGGATGCTCCAGACTAAATATCAAATTTGAACATCCTGCATTTTTTTTGTTTTTAGGCTAAGCTGTATAAAGATACATAGTCATGTGTATCATGACATCACATGTATCATGTGTACACAAACATGGCAGTTTTTTTGTATTTATTTAAAAACCTGTTCGAAATAATAGGATCAAAAAACAAGTAGGAATTTCTGGTGAAACTCAATTTCGAAATCCTCAAGCGTTGGTCTAGTGGCTAGCGCACTCGCATTTCGTGCGTGCAATTCAGGGTTCGATTCCCGTGAAGACAAAGTTGATGTTGACCCAGCATCGTGATAAAAAGTGAGAAGCTACAGTTAGTAGCGCCCTAGGTAGTGAAGGCTGGTACTAAACAGCGTGAGAACTACAGCATACTTACCACAAGTCCCCGTATTCAAATCGCCGTCTGGCAAGCCTTGGCCATCTTCATGGGCTGTGGTGCCATAGGGTTTTTTTTTTTTTTTAATTTCGAAACATTGGCCATAATAACTCCTGGTTCAATGATTGGTGTAAATATGGTGGGCGGTGAATTGGACAGGAAATTTGTATCCATTGAAAGGTGGACGGATCAGATGAGAGTCATCATTGATAAGTATATTAAGAAGTTTAGGGGTGAGTTGTTGTTAGTCAGTGTCTCGGGAGTGAAATATCATCTCATGTACAAAAAATTAAATGTAAAAGAGATTGATTATATGAACGACACAGTAAGCACGGATTTTATGCAAATTATTTTTAAGGCAAGAGGTGAACTTTTCAATTTAAATTACATACCTTGGTTAGAACGGGTTCATTTATGTTCGTTATGTAATCTAAATCAGAACGAAACAACTTTTCATTTTGTGACTACCTGTCCAGTATCGGGGATTTAAAGGAAAAAATATTTAAAAAAAAAAGGAAATAGATTAAAATTTAATGATTGAAATATTGAATGAAAGCGATTTTGAGAATCTCCATAACTACGTAAAAGTGGCTATGCAATAAAGAGAAATGTTAGTTATGGAATTTAATTACAATTGATTAGTGCATAAAGATCATTCAAAATGATTGCTGATGTAAACACTTTTAAAAAGAAATACTTTACTTTATTTTTTTTTCTTTTATAGTTTATACTTTGTTTATATTTTTTTATGTTATATATAGAAGGATAGCCAAACTCCTGATAGACGGCTTAGCCATGTCGGTATTGTGTTTTGTAAATATTTTGAAAAATGATGTAACAAATATTATAATAAACATATTTATCTATCTATCTAAATCTATTGCTTAACCGATTAATATTTGGTGAACCTGTAGATATCTGCTACGGCATATCTTCTAGCACGAATAACCATGAAAAAAAGGTTTGTTTTCTGTATATAAAAATAAGAGCCTACAAGAACGATTTCATTCTTCAAGCACGATTTCAGAAAGCTTCAATATTTCAGAATATATCATTATTCAGGATTTCGGAACAAACTATTTTTGGCAGCTATTTTTGTTCCAGAAAACAAATTGGTTTTCGAGGGAACGTCGGGGTGGTATGGATAATAATGAGTGTCAGTTTGAACCGCTATTATTATAAAAACTAGGTTTTATGAACTATTTTAAAACTTTTATTCATATCCAAACTAATTAGGATCTGGTATCATTTCTGGAAAAAAAAAAAATGATACTATTTCTTAAAAATTATCAGATTTATAAAAAATAAGGCTTCGGAACACGAATTTTGTGATACAAAAAAAGTTTTTGTTTATTGGTACTTATTTGAAAACTACTATCCTCTTACTATACGTTTTGCCTGCAAGGGGTATCTGTTTCATGTAGTTACTTGGGGAGTAGCGACCCCATGGGTTACCACAGCTCAGTATTCCATGCACTTCGTCAGAACAGTACACTATAGACTTAAACTACATACACTTTACGTTACAGACAAGGACAAACACAGTACACAAACTAAGGTCTTCGTCCCTAGTTAATGGCGTAAGCCAAGGGAAAAGGAAGGGATTAGCTCGTAGTAGCGCGCCGGACTAGCAATGCGGAGTCCCGGGTTTGAATCCAGCATGCTGCCCTTAGATTTTCTCTTCCTAGGGGCTTCTACAACTCACTGTCCGGTGATAGGGCAGTGTTGTCTGTAGCTAGAGAACGCTGATTGTAGGCCGACTGTGCATTGGAGAATGCCGGGGGGGGCAAAATTGATCTTTCAGGTCGTAGTGCAAAAATCTCCTACAAAAGTCTACAAAATAAAAATTATTTCAGAAGCTAGATTTAAACACCACTTTTTCTATAAAAATCTGGGAGAAAAAATGTAATGTTTTAAATGTTTTAATTAAATTTACATTGACCTTTTAGACACTTAATAAATGTCTGAATTTTTCTAAATAAATGTCTGAATTTTTCTATATATATATATTTGTTTTTAGAATTCAAATCGAACTAAATTGATTGGTGACATTATGTCGTGATGACTAACTGGAAACGAACATTGACAAGAAATAGAATAAAAAAAAAAACAACCATAATCTCTTCATTTTCCTTGCTGATCTTTTGGTTTGGAAAATACCTACTTGTATTGTAACGAGCCTCTAATACTACCAACTTTAAGGGTTGTTGAAGAACGGTAAGAGGCAATAGAGTATAGTTCAAGTTTTGGTAGCCAGTGTGTACTAGATGTGTGTTACAGACAAGAACAAACACAGTACACAGTAGGGTCTCCGTCCCTAGTGAATCGGCGTAAGCCAAGGGAGAAGGAAGGGATTAGCTCAGTAGTAGCGCGCTGGACTAACAACGCGGAGTCCCGGGTTCGAAACCAGCATGCTGCTCTTAGATTTTCTCTTCCTAGGAACCTCTACAACTCACTGTCCGGTGATAGGCAGTGTTGTCTGCAGCTAGAGAACACTGCTTGTTGGCTGTCTGTGCGCTGAGAAGGCTCCGGGGGCATAGTAGACCTTTCAGGTCGCAGTGCGATAATCCCCTACAACAAACTACATCTACTTTACATTTGAAAACTATAAATCAACTAATGTTTTACATAATGGCTTAGTTACAAAAGCGTTAGATCATTAGTTACTCATGAAAAAAAGGTAACTGATTTAGACCTAATTATTTTGTATTTTATAATAATTTTTTCTAAGTGTGGTGTGTGAAAAAAAAAAAACTAAGAAAAAAATAGTAGTGTCTAGTTAAATAAATTTTAATTATAAAATTGAATTATTAGTAGGTACCTGTATTCTTTTAAAAATAAAAATACACGTAACAGACTGTATGATATTATCAGAGAAGCAGAGAGATATAGCTGCTGTTAGTATGGTTGCACACCTTACATTTTAAAAAGGCGACAGTAACACACTCCTTGGGCACAATTAGATGGCTTGCACGTACTTCGAAGAAGTACACAAGAAGCACTGATATATTCCACGGTCGGTATTACTTTGTTCTTTGGGTATCTTTTGTTTTTTAAAATAAATATATAAATAAAATAAAATAAATTCGTGCCTACCAGTTGAATGTTTGCAGAGAGCATGCTTTAAAGCCAGATTCATAGAGGCCTAGATGATCTATTTTTGCTTCCTTCTAGGTGTTAGTGATTTACACAGAATGTAATCGTCTGAAAAGTGTACAATGAATTCTAAATAATAATGAGTTAGTGAGCTGGTGTTAGCCTTAGGTAAGCTGAATCCAAATATAAGAAGGCACGTCAAAATCGCTGAAGGAGTAACAAATCCATTTCGCCGTAAGAGAAAGCCTAACCAGTTAGCCTTGATTTTATTATTAAAAGTTCTCGAACATAAAGGCATTGCGTTAAGCATAAGTATATGTAGTGGGGTTTTTGTGACGTTGGGCAGAGAAAAATGTAGGAGAGAAAAGTATCCTGACCGAACACTGATATATTAAACTGGAGAAACAAAATAGTGCATGGACTTTACGGAATTTATATAGAAAAGTCGTAGCGAGAGTTGAAATTACAGTCTGAACTGGCAGAGTGTTGGTGGTGGCGATGTTTCCTTGATGACTGTATGGACTAGACTGAATTGTAGATTCCCTGTTTGAGTGTAGAGCTCTTGTATATGTTTCTAGCAAATTAGTCCTCCCTGTCCTCCCTCCAGGTCTTGATCTTGATCTCACCTAGCTTGTAATAGGGAGATGCGTTACGTCTCATATGATGTGATGGATGACGTAGCAATTGGGCGGATTGCCAATAGTTTTTAATTGCAGCCAGGATGCTATCAGCAATCCATTATATGTAAAAAAAAGATTTCTTTTACGATAGCTGGTGAATTATTGGGATTTCACTTGCTAATTTCATGTCCCTCTTAGGTAAAGGCTTTCCTTCCTCGCTTTCCAAAAACAACCTCCCTGAAAACTAAAATGCCGCTAGGCTCGCAACTACGTTTCTTCAACTTAACAACCGCACAGACAATTAATAAACGCTAGAGGGAGTATCTCAATTAGGAGACATCTCCTAAAAAGTTTTTCATGCCTGTATTTTTCAATTTCATTAATTTATAGCACTTGCTACGTAGTTGTGAATGCGTAAATAAAAATAAAAAATTTAAAAAAAAAAAAATCATATAGTAATTTTAATGGTCTGTTAATTATGTTAAAATAGATAAAGAAATGAAATGCCAGATTTTAATGTAAACATGTATGTAGTTAATTACATATTATGCATTAGTATCTGATTTTAATGGTATAAAACAATATATTATAAACGTGATCTTGAGTTCCACCATCAGTAAATTTTCTATCGAGGTTGATCAAATATCGACCACACGAATCTAATCTAATCTGGAACTCGGGGCCACCCTAGGGAAGTTCCTTTTAGGCCACCAATGGGCGCATTGTGTCCCTTCTTAAAACATCTCACAACACCCCTGTCTCATTAAAAAACGCCAGGGTTGAAGCGAGAAAGATTTCCGATCCCGGAATCGGCACTAAGTTAGCCAAATTCCAAGAATCGTCTGCTTGCAGTCTCCAAGAAGATGAAACGTTATATCATCCTTCTGGCCAGATTTCCTACAGAGCGGATTTGCAGCGCCACATATAGATGCTTTGTTGGAAAAGGCAATGCCCTGTAACAATGCTTTTGTTTTGCCAAGAAGGTAGGTTGTACGATCTTTGAAGGGCCCTTCTCTAAGAAATGCCCGCGGTATTTTTCCAGTGCAATGTATGTTTCCTTGTTAGCCATTTCTTAATATGGTATTTTTTCTGAGATGCTGGAAAAAGGCTCAAGATCAGTGGGCGTTCTTGAGGCGCCTTCCTTTGTCAATCTGTCGTCGGCCTTTTCGTTTCCTTGAATTTTCCCCACTACTCAGGATAGAACCTGGGCTTTTGTTCAAAAAACTCGGCAGCGGAAGAGAAACATGCTGACCATTGACTCATATCTTAGTTTTATTTGTAAAAACTTTTCTTTTTTTTTTTTAAAAAAAAAACTTTAATTTATTCCCAGGATAAATTGAATAAAATATAATTTCATTAAAATGAATCAATTTCGGTATTTATAAATAATAAAATATTAAAATAGCATAGTATCATGTTGAATTCATGATTTACATAAACAAAAGTGTTGAGTTTATATTAAACAATAAACTGTAATGTAAATATTTTTGTTGTATATTTATTTATTTGAAATATAATAATAAATTAAATGATGCATTGAGTTTAAAATAAATAAATGATAAGCTACACTTACATAGAATGTACCTATAAATAAATATCTACTTTTTCATCCATTTTTAGATAAAAATAAAATATTTTCATAAAATACATTATATTATACAAGTGGTATAAAAAATAAATAATTGAATTCAATGAAAGAAAAAAATAAATAAATTCGATTAATGGTATTTTCCAGGTATTTGTTGGCGATATCAGTTGGAGATGGCCTTTGAATGCTGCACCGTTCAGTTTCATAACAACCTTTTCTAATATTAATATAGCAATCTCAGTACACGGAGAGAGGCTCTCTCTCAAGTACCAATCTTCAAGTACCTTAACAGAGAACAAATGCTTTCAGACATTTTCTTTTATCGTTAGCCATCTTCTTGATATTTTGTAAACTATAGCGTTTTATTTTTTATCTTTGTCTTCTGCGAGTAGATTTTTTTTGTTTTTCTCTAATTTGCTAAATTTTTATATTGAATTAAATTAAAGAATTTTTTTTTTAAATTTCTCTAATCCGAGTCGTGTTATTGAAATTAAAAACAACACTTTTAGAAACAATTTATATTTACGTACTCGTCTGGAGATAGAATAAAATGAGGACAAAAGAGAAGGTCGATCGAAGAGTGACGATGATGCTGATTGCAATGATAGCGTTGACTGATTAGATGACTTACCTTGAAGAGCGATTACATAGCTAGCTCAATGATTGCTTTTTAAATGGGACTTTGAACAGCGGGTTGATTGCCAGTTGAATAAGCAGTAGCTTCATGGTACTCTTCGAGAATTGTGTTGAGACGTCTTGAAAAAAGTTACTATGTTCTTGAAAGCTGATTGCAGACTTTTTGATTCCTTGTTCTACGCTCTTCAGATGTTGATTTAAGACTATTAATTGGTTGGTTTTAATTCCTCGGAAGTTTATTTCAGACTGACTTAATCTCTCAAATTGCTAAACTTAAATATAATTGTGGTAGCACTTGGAGGGAGCTAACTGTAGCTTTGGGGCGAGCTTAGTTCTTCAAAGATGTAAGCATTTGTCCATACTATACAACTGGGCGTGACAGAAAGGTAATGCTTGCTTGAGTTGCGCTTAATTGCAACAGCAGCCTTTAAATGATATCGCTACCAGTATCATGCTTGCATGGTGATTTAACTCAATAGAGAAGTATTTATTCCATTACGCGTATACTGAGTGAAGAATAATCGACTAATATTACTACATTTGAAAGATAAGTGAGGATTATCTTATTGCCCGCAACATTATGATGATCACATGCATGTAATGTGCTGTACTGCATGGAACATGAATTCATAAAAACAAATACGATTCCAATAGAACATTATGATTCAACAAAGTTTTTTTGTTTCTTTCATTAAACACACCGAGCTCTTGCTCATAACAGCCCAACAACTATACCCATCCCTAATGACCCCGAATGATTCTACAAGCAAGAATATGAGAAGGAAGGGCACAGCAAGGTACCTTCCATAAACTGTAATGAAATTATGCCACTAATAGCAAAGCAAGCTAAAAGACCAGCATCGCATTCATATAACAAATACATTCATACTTCATGCATGCAGACAAAATTCCTATCCTAGTTGACCTCTCAGTAACAGATATTCTTGAGAGGTCCGCTAAAAACTCGATAACTACCCAATGTAAGTCATTCATGCCACAGTCATACAATAAATTACTAATATCCGACCAGCACGCTCCGCCTAATTCACTAATTCTTAATGGATCCGATGTATCCATATGCTCTCCGCCCTTACTGAATTATTTAAAACAAGGATATAATTTGAAATTCAACAAATCAACACTGGGGAAAGACACATGTTTGACTTTGAGCAGCAACAAGCTGCGACAGTTGAAACATTAACGGTGACGGTATGGACAACAGCCGAACGAATCTCACGCAGGGAGTATAGGCTGAAGTCGGGCTACTGCCGCTTCAGTCACAAGTACCTTCATAGAGATCTCTACCAGTCGACTTGCATTCTCTGCAGTGAAATGTTGACGTTGTGAGACACACCTTGACAAAGTGAGAGAAGAAATAGTGTAACAGCAAGAGAGCAAACAGCAACCAAAGACAGCAAGAGAATCTCAACCACTCTCTCGAACTGGAGTGGGAGAACCTGTATAAATATAGCGACGAACAGTCCATAAAACATAGTTAAAGAGAGTTCAAGACAGTTAAAATCAGTTCAATACATCCAATCGCTATGTGTCATTCTTTTACCACTCAACCTTAAACATTCCTCTATTGTAAAGTCCAGGCAGTCTGTGTCTATTTATTAATATATCAGTTAACCAGTGTTAACCAAGTCTTCTTCTTTATCATCAACCAGACCTAAGTTCTCTCCATCTAACACATCCATTATAAATAGGCTGCCACTTACACTAGAGAAAATACTTGAAGACAAGGAAGGTAGTGTACAAAAAAATATTCCAGTTCCTTAAGAAAAGCGACAATTCCTATATAGTGTAAAGTCCAAAACAATGAATTTAGAAGGTAATGACCCTTAGAACAGATGCTGTAATCTTTAAATAAATAAATAAAGAACTTATGATCCCAATATCATTATATAACATTAGTTATTTGATTGGCTCATTTTGTTGCGAATCTGATGTTTTGTCTCAATATCCACACACTATCTGTATATTGCTGTGTATTAATTTTCTTTTCTATCATAATAAATAATTAATATTATGTTGATAATGAAATCATAAATCATCAAAGAATATAAAAATATAATTAAGAAAATGTCTATAAATCTTCTAAATGTGGGTTTGTATATATTAGTTTTAATTGTTAAGGGGCCCGGTTTAGGTACGGTCTTCTTCGTAGTGCCAGATTTAAATATCTTTAATTTCACTGGTTGACTCAATTTTATTTATATTATTGTCAAATCTTTTGACTAAAAATGAAAGACTTTCGTCTTAAAAAAAAGAAAGTAATTTAATATAATGTCTTTATATGTGAAACAAAGATTAATTTTATTGTCTTTAACTCGTGCATTTTATTTCTGATTCTTTGCAGAAATATAATTCAGAAATATTATATTATATTAGCTTGGATAAGATGATTCTTGACTAAGCTGAATATTTTGTAATATGATAGAATGAAATAAAATAGAAAGGTTATGATAAATTAGTGGAATTCATTTTTATTTTTGGCAAATATTATTTGTTATAGGATGTGTGGTGTTTGTAGAAAGGGTACATTTCTATTAAGTATTAATATAAAAGTGTGGCTACATGGTGATATACAATATGTGGGCACATAATTTAAGTTAGTAAGTTCTAACTTAGTTTATTGTTAGGCGGCCTTATTTTCTCTTCACTCGCCAACAACTTGCTAACATATAAAAAAGGAACTAGACAACTGTAAAGGAAAGTGTTTCATTCATAAAACATAAAATGTTGTTCAGTGTAACATATTATTTCAAATACTATTATATCTCAGTAGGTATTTGTTCATTGTTATATTTGTTAATATAATACAATCTGTGGATATAATCTTCTACTATGCCTGATCGCCTGGCATGATATAAGAAAATACAAATATTTTGATTGATATAATTTAGAGGGTTAGCCTAAGGTTTTCTCTCCCTCAAAACCTCGATATGCAAAATAAAACTCTAAAGTGGCATTACGGTTTGTGGAATGGACTGAAAATTCTCTTTGGATCCCTATAAATGGAATGGCTGTAATGGAATGCTAAAATATCAGTTTCCCGTAATTTTGTTTGTGAGTTATTTTGTTTACATTTAGAAACAAAAAAAAATAACAATTTTTTTGTTTGTGAGTTATTTTGTTTACATTTAGAAACAAACAAAAATAACAATTTTTTGTTTGTGAGTTATTTTGTTTACATTTAGAAACAAACAAAAATATATATATTTTTTTTTCATATTTACATTATAAAAAAGTTGAGAGACCCCGAGCATCTGAGTTAAAACTTGAAAAAAATGTATGACGCAAGGTGAAAAAAAATTTGATTTGATGTTACATCAATATATTTTTTTTTTCTATAACACCTATTAACGTGACTTATATTCAAAACTATTCAGAGAACAAAGTTTAAAAAAAATAAATAAATTAATATATGTAACTGACACAGCTAATACGGCTGCCCGTCAGGAATGGTCTGTACTGTAACTAAACAGATAAGTTAATTTTTAGAATAAAGTCAAATTAAAAAGAAATTCGGTTCAATTAGCGCCATTCAAATAATATAACATTTCATCGTCTGACAAAACGAAAACACCATAACATCTTTTCTTTATTTCTTTAAGTATCCCACAACGGAATATAAAGAAGATGGAACACATGGTCATTCACTTTCATGTTGCAGATGGAGTATAGACAAACTTTGCCACGGACGAAAGATTTAGAATTTAAATCAAACAGCTCTCCTCTTATTTTCATAATGCTACTTATAATGGAGGCCAACCAACCTAAAATCATGTAATTCACATCCAGGGACACCTGTTTCTGATTTGTATGATAAACAGTTTTTGAAGATCTCTTCGTGAAATCTGTCCGGTAATAAGCAATTAATTTATTTTTGGAAACCTGCAGTTCCTTTCTTACCAATGTTTCATGGATACAAAAACTTCTTCAAATTCACAATTCATCTACCGGTGTCGAGTATTAGAAGAACATTTACCCTGACGATGGATGAAAATCCGAAACCGGTCTGGAATGAAAGTAACATGCACGCTACGACGGATAAAATACCAAACAAGTGACTATTGGTCTTTTAATATTTCTTAAAATGTTTTCAATTGTCTTATTATTGTTAAACATAACATTCATTAATAGCTTATTTTAGCTAGTTATATGTTAATATTATCAGCTCTTTCAATATCACTGGTAAACATACAACTCCCAAGACCTCTTCACAAAATCTACTGTCTCTTCATTTCAGCTTTTTGGATCGTCTAAACTAGCAAAAATGAAATTCTTTATTCTTTTGTAATTCTCCAACTTTTCTATCGATTTGGTAAAGATTAATTTTTCTCACAAAGTTCTTCTGTAGTAGCTTTTAAATACTTATCTCATCTTGTAACTTTTCAATATGAACTTTTAGCTCCTTTATATCTTCTTCTTTTGTTGACAGGTTTGCAGCTGTACTTCAATTAATGTACTAAACTGACATAGTAAACTCTTCATAGACATTTTCCCCCCCACTTCATTTTCTTCTTCCCCATGACCCTTTCAGTTTTTACTAGCCAAACTTCCTTTTCTAATTTTAATTTTTTCTTCCATGGTTTCGGGCATCTTTTAATTTATTATTTTCTTTACTTGTCAATCTTTTGGCAAGAAAGAGATTTTGGCAATAATAAAATTAATAATTAGTGAAAGCTTAACTCAGTCAGCCTCTAACTGCTAAATTTAGAGAAGTGTTGAAGGAAAAGAATTATTAATATAATTTTAATTCAACAAACATTAAACTAAGTATATCAGTGTCAAGTAAGAGAGATTTAACTACTTTAATACAATAACATACTTTGAAACATTGTATTTAAAAAATGATAAACTGGTATGAAACACTCCTACGATTTTCTCCTACTCCTTTTGAAACAATTACATGACAAATTTTTTGTGAAATGTGTAAAAGTAGTACTTTACTCTCTGGTCAAATAAATGACTATTCGCCCCTCAAAATTATTTAGAAGAAACAAGAAGTCCCCTTCATTTGGTGTTGATCTTGTTCCCAAGATTGAGTGTTTTTTCATCTGAAAAGTAAAACCCAAAATTTAAAATGTATTTTACATTAAATAAATTTTCTAAATATTAATTTCCAAATTTCCAAATAACATATTCGCCTATTGATTTACTTACAGAGAATTTATCAATAGTTGGCCAGAAATATTCGCTCTCCGTCTGGCTTTGCAATGCATTAGAATTCTACGACATAAAAATTTTTTTTTGCAAAAGCTCGCTGATAAGCCAATTCGCTGCATCTTCCCACTTCAATTACATTGTCTTAGAAATACTGGATGTTTTTGATATTCCAATATCAGAAAGAAAGCCTAAAAGGTAGGCTTTATTGGATTAGAGGGCACTAGACAACAAAATTGTAGATAACTTGGCAAATGAGGCCGCCAATCCAGAGGAACTTATCTATATAAAACTTACTTCAATAGACGTTAATAGCCTCTTAAGGCGCCATGTCTTTAATATGTGACAAAAGAGTATAGTAATTCAGATAAAGAAGCCTATTGTGCAAAAACCTCTATGGTTTAAGCTGTAAACAAGCATATAGCTAACAATAATAAGACTGAAATATAACCATGCAATTTGCCCGGTGCTTACTTACAGAAAATTTAAGCAGAGGACCTACTTGTTATGCGAAAGATGCCAAGAAAAGGAGAAGGCTTCACACATACAGTAACGCTGTGTCCAACAATGTCGTACAAAAGGGGCGTATTATTTAAACCAGCTTTATAAATATAATATGCAAACTCCTATTCAATAACTGGAAATAATTTTCTCTTAATAACATTGAAATTATGAAACTATTATTATGAATTCTTTATCTAAAATACTGTTTATAAGCATTGCTATTGATCTACAACGTTCAGTTTTTTAAGATTGAGTCTCGTCGAAAGTTAAAGCCTCTGTAGCCTTCGGGACAAAGACTATGCCAAAAAAACACATAAAAGAATACAATTTTCTGCAATTATTTTAAAATAAGTCCAATTGTATTTGTTAAAGTAAATATAGGAATTTTCTTATTTTTTTTTGTTTATTTATTTGAAATTTACAACTAATGTGACGTGATGGTCTTGAATGGTAATCATCCAGTGATGAATACCATTAAGTAATTATGAGGTCGCGGGGCATCGATGCTTTAAGCTCGTTGTGTGCTTCCCGGGAGGATTTGAGATGAGACTGCCTGGGCTAGAGAGTGTAGAGTGAGAGTGAATTCTGGAATGAAATCTGCTGCAGTTAGATGAGGCAACGGTGGAGACGAAGGAAATGTTAAGGTCAGTGTTTAAGGTGAGATTGGATACATAATAGGGACAACCCACAGGTTGTCGGAGGATTTTAGATTGTAGGTTTGAATTCGGTTCAGGTTGGAACTCTTTGCCGTACGGGGTCCAGTTCTAATCCATATGTCCATAGAAGTCTTAGTAAGAAGATGATAATAGTCTTTTATTTTTTTTTGTTTTATACTGTTTATTTACAGAAGTAAAATTACAGTAGAGTTGGTTTACCATAGTAATAATAATAATAATAATAAATAATAATATAATAATATAATAATAATAATAATAATAATAATAATACAAATATAATTAACGAACATTACTAAAGTCACAAACAGAGGTATGTACCTATTTTAAATTAACTAACAAATAAGTGAAAAGTAAAGAAAACTGGAATTAAACTAAACAAAAAACAAAATAAAAGAATACCTGGGAGACTAATATTAAAAATAAAATAAAATTCAATATGTGGCTAAACTTAACTTAAGATTACAATCGTGCTTACCAGACAGAAAAGTATAATTACTCCAAATTATCGGAAATAAATCTAAGTCTAATAAAAGATTTAATAAAGTAAAATAGTTTATTCAGGTAATCAACATTCTGTGGGTTTAATATTAAAGTAATATTATTGTCGGTTATACAATTCAGGTATCTATCTCTTGGAGTGGTGTAATATGGGCACTCAAAAAACACATGTTGGAGCGTCTCCGTTTCACCGTGATTACACTTTGGACACCGTGCTTCGGTGTCTAACCTGTATGTGGTCCGGTTTGAATACAAGATGACCTTCTTGCTAGGTGATACTCTCAACTGACTGATCAATCTTTTTCTTTCAAACGGAATGTTCCAATTTAAGTACGGCTGTACACAGTTATCAAAGTAAATATTTTTATACAAACAATTGTAAGTGGAGCCGGCCACACGAGAGACATCCTCCTCCAACAGTGCCTTCTTATATTGCCTTAGCATTTTGCCTTTATGGGTAATAATCAGATTGACATCTTGCTCATTCCACAGCCATTCGTAACCTATACCAACAATAATCTCTCGTAGCTGACTCACCCAATTGAATTTTGCTCTATTGGCATTACTTGAGTTATCCAGAGAAATTAATTTATTAAAACATATGCTTGGTAATCTATTGCCGCACATGAGCAGAATCTTGATCCACCATTTAATAGCCATTTTGACTACATGAAACCTTATTGGTATTACACCTGTTTTCTTCCTGCCTATATAATTTGGAGTTTGCTTTGGCCAGAAAAATAATGATTTAAAATATTTCATTTGAATAAGTTCCAGGTTTTCTAAATATCTGAGTGCCCATATTTCACAGGAGTACAGTAACACGGATCTTACTAGACTGTCGAACAATGTTAACCTTAGGTTCCAGGATGACGATTTGGAGCTGTAAATAATTTTAGTTACAGAGTTAATTGCCATAGCTGATTTGGTTATCATATCCTGACAAGTTAAATGAAAAACTTAATAATAATTAAGCTAGAGTTTGACATAATAATGCCTAAATAGCGGAGGGAACTAGTTATTTCAATGCTAGTTTTTCAAAAATAGTCTTTTATTAGAAAGAGATAATTTAGAACGATTATCGAGAAGTCTATGGAAGAGCTGAAAACGATTTTTGAGGTCACAGCGTTTAAGTTGTGTATGAAGATTACATGTAAGTCTCTTGTCTCTAGGTATAGTCCAAGATAACGCACAAGGTTAGCAAGTGTGGTGGGTGTTCATTTAGGTAGATAGGAGGGAGGGTTTTATGATTTACGGTGCTAATTGCTACAATTTGAGATTTACGGTGAATTTTATGTATTTGTAGTTATTTATATTTAATTTAATTTTTTACTTAGTAAGCCAGGTTTCATGTAGAGATCTAAGATAATTGCTTACCATTTCATGATTACTAAAATAGTTTATTTTGATCATTAATTATGTTACCTTCACAAATTGTAATTACTGTTTAATTAAAGTAATTGACACATTACAATATCAATAGCGGCTTTTTCATTTGTTTATATCCCACACAAATCACGTATCTAGTTTTGACCATTTCTATTTTTGTTGGAAGTGATTTCCTCTATTCCTAATCATACCACACCATTGTATACGATTAATTAAAGGCTATGTAGGAACAAATTAAATTTTATTGTCTAGTAGGTATTGTAACTGTAGTTTTTTCAATATACAGCACATTTTATATCCGTTCGGTTTGAACTCATCAATGGCTAGTGTTAGAGGGGCGGTGGGGGGCCATCGACCATATCTCTTGAACCAAAAATAAAAAAAGTAATCCATTAGCTGGTGTGTTGTTGTTTGTACGTAGGATGATCTAGATCCTAACCAGTTTAAACCATAATATAAATAAGATTCATTTACCCTATAAATTTATTGATTTTTTTATATTTATTAAATAGGTGATGTTTATATTTTATATAAACAAATCATTAAAAAAAAAATAGTGTTTACTTTCTTCCTGAATTCTCCCCTGAAAAGTGGAGCAGTGAAGACATTTATCATTGACGAAAAATAAAAACAAAAGCCCTACCGTATTAATTAGTTAAGATAGATAATATATCACTTCACCTATTACTTCATGTCTTCTTATCCTCCAGAAACGTCTTTATTAGGAGGTACGAGCAGATCTTTCAATTGCTGTACAATAAAAGTCGCTTATTCAATAACTCCCTATAACAGTGATGGCGAACCTATGACACGCGTGTCAGTGCGAGCTCATTTTTGGTGACACGCATCTTCAAAGATAAAAAATTTCATAATTCAAAAAAATCTTTTTTTTCTGATAATGTAGCTCATATAGTTAGCAACTCTCTGTGTTTACTACATATTTTGTGTTTAGTTTGTTTCATGGAAATTATAAATACTGATTAACATTTTTTTTAATTTTATCCCTGAAAAAGACAATAAATTTGTCGAAACGTTGGAAAAGATTTAAAAAAAAATGTACATTTTATTGACCGTTCCTCGAGATCTCCTTTAGTTGTTTGCTAACAATTTTTTCATCCACATATTTTTGTGAGACATTGTTCTCAGCATTAAATAATATTAAGACAAACAAACGGAATCGGTTAACAGATGAAGTCAGTGGCGCTTGCTTGGCCTTGAAATGTACCAAGTATAAACCCGAAATAGAAGATTTAGCAGACAAACTTCAGCACCAAAAAAGTCATCAGAGACATTTTCCGCGGTAGCCTGCTTCATTTTGTAGTCATCGACCGGTTTCGGGCGTTCGCCCATCTTCAGGATGCGTTTTTCAGACAGTGTGACAACACCGACATGCACAGAGCAAACTTAGTTTTCACACTCAAGTTTGCTCTGTACAAGTCTGTGTTGTCGCACTGTCTGAAAAACGCATCCTGAAGATGGGCGAACGCCCGAAACCGGTCGATGACCACAAAATGAAGCAGGCTACCACGGAAAATGTCTCTGATGCTTTCCAGCTCTGCGGAACCAACCACCACACCAAAAAAGTCATTAATTTTTCATATATATTTATTTTCTAATTGTATAAATTTATATTGTTTTTCTGTTTTTGTTCATTTATATTTTATATATATATTACTTGATTTTGTATGTTAAGTGTCAATGAAATATGTAAGACAAGTCTCTAAATGTAAACTATTGGTTTCATAATTTTGGCTTTTGTATTTTAAATGGCATTAAACACATAATTAACTTGATGAGTGACACGCCACGAAAATTATGTTTCTATTTTTCAAAATTTTGACACACCGAGCTCAAAAGGTTCACCATCACTGCCCTATAACTATATTATAATAATTAATATTCCAAGTGTAGCCGATAGATGTGCAATATTCTCAAGTATAAATTAATTCGTTGTTTAACTAATTAAAAGTGCTGTCACAACTTGGTTTTTTATATTTTGCAACAATAAACTAAACTTTATATTTCTTAACAATAAATTCCATTCAACATGCGGCCAGATCACCCTTCTCACATTATATGGAACAAATACAATTCCAACTGGATAAATAATACATTAACTGTAAATGAACTTTTCTTTAAGCACTTCAGTGTCACTTCTAATGGTATTGCAGTATTTTTGTCATACTCTCAACACAATACCACACTTGCTTAGTCTTAACTACTAAGACAGCTCGTCAATCATTATTAACTAAGATTAAGACTACTCTAAAATATCTGAAGCTTAACGATTCTAGCTATTAACTAATTTTTCTCTTACTGCTGCATATGTGATTGGATACTTATTAAGCAATGCTGGATAATATCAGGGATAAAAATGATGGACAAGAATACATCGTGGCATGCTTATTTTTGTTGTTTCTTACCGATTTTGGATTCTTATCCATCCATCGTCAGATGATGAGGTTAGTGCAGAGAATTTACTTCAAATTTATGTTTCTGTCATGCACCACACTTGTTGATTATATACGGGAGGCTGTAATGATTATAATAGTATTATGTTCACGTATATAATAACAAATAAAAACAAAGCTTGCATTGGAGTGTAATTTAAATTAGGTCTTTTAATAACGATGTTAATTAGTATAGGTGTACGCTTTGTGGTCTTACTAAGTTATTTTTAAAAATGAGAGGATAGGAATTTTCAAGAGTCATAATATCAAGAATATTTTGTATATTCTTATTAATAATGTACTTCATTTTATAATTTTTCTCTAAATTATACTGTAAGTAAAAAAAAAAAGTAAAGCAAAGTAATACCTATTTTTTCGGCGGGCTTAACCTCCAAATACCAAATTAGGTGTCGTGGACGGGGGCGGAAGCACATAATTTACTATTAAATTTTTTTTTTAACAAATATAAATTTTAACAGATATATGCGGGACTTGAAGTGGGAGACCTCCCAGTTACAAGTCCATGCTCATAACCACTACACCAATACCCAGCCCCACTCTAAATTGTACTATATCTGTAATTTTTTTAAAAATGTTTTTTCTTATATTAAAATTAATTATAAAATGAAATAATAATAATTTAATAATAAAATGAAACGGTTTATTAAAAAAAATCTGTTTCGTCCGCTACTGTTTTCCTCAATCATAAATGCGCCCGCAACCATGGTTGAGTAAACCTGGTCTAATCGAATTTTTTACAATGAATGATAATCCGAAATTAGTTAAAAACATTTATTTCGTAGTAATGGACCTCAAAACATGTAGTCCTCAAATCTTAATATCTAAAATTTTACAAGATCTTAATATTTCCTCGTTTGGGTCTAATACTGGACTCATAATTAAGTTGGCATTCTCATTTTGAAGACCTAAAGCAAAGTTACGTCAGTAAACGATATGTGGTCTTTGCGATGTAACATTAACCGTCCACCATTTTCTTTTAGAGTGTCCGAAATATACCTCAGCCAGGAAAAATATAAATATTGCCAATAACATGAAAGAAATATTGGGCGATAATAAAGACAGTATAAGGAAAACATTGCAATACCTTAAAGATATAAACTTATTCGATTTAATATGGCACTATACTAGGGTAGGTAGAATTAGGTTTGTAAGTAAATAGCTGGATCAAAGTTAAACTGAAGTTACTTATATCAGGCGAATGACCTTAGATGTTTTGTACCTTAAAAAAAAAATATTTCCTCTTATATTATATACGAGGGTGGTTTGAAAAGTTCTCGGAATGTACTAGAAAGAAGTGTCTTACCTCGGTGGAACTGCTTTTATTTTTCGACATAGTCTCCCTGTAGACTAATGCATTTGGTCCAGCGATGTTCCAATGCCTTTATCCCATCTCGAAAATGAGATTCCTCCAGGCCTGCAAATACCTCTCCAATTCAGCTGTCAGTTCTTCCGTTGTAGGAAATCTCCGTCCACCGAGGAAAATTTTCAGCTTGGAGAAGAGATGAAAGTCTGATGGTGCCAAATCAGGTGAGTAAGGTGGATGTGGCAACAATTCGTACCTCAGTTCATGAAGTTTTGCCATGGCAATAACACTTATGTGCGGGCGGGCGTTGTCCTGATGAAATATCACTTTCTTCCTTGCCAAACCAGGCCTTTTTTCGCGTATCTTTTCCTATAGTTGGTCTAGGAGGTTTGCATAGTATTGCCCCGTAATTGTTTGGCCAGTAGGAAGATAATCTATCAGCAGAATGCCTTTTGCATCCCAGAAAACTGAGGCCATGACCTTTCCGGCCGAACGTACTGCCTTTGCTTTCTTTGGTGGTGGTGACTCAGCATGTTTCCACTGCTTTGACTGCTGTTTTGTCTCTGGGGTATAGTAGTGGACCCAAGTTTCATCTGTAGTCACAAACCGGCGCAAAAAATCTTGTTGGTTGCGCTGAAAACGGGCCAGACTTTGTTCGGACATTTCCAATCTAGTGCGTTAAAGAGCCGCGGCACCCATCTTGCCGATAATAATTTTTTCATGCCTAATTCTTCGGTTAAAATGTGATATACCCGTTCAGATGACATCCCTATAGCTTCAGCAATCTCTCGCACTTTCAGTCGACGATCCTCGATGACCATTTTATGCACTTTTGCTATAAATTCTGGGGTCGTAGCACTTTTGGCCGTCCACTACGCGGATCATCATCTAAGCTCTCCCGACCAAATTTAAACTCGCTGGTCCACTTGGCAACAGTTGAATATGAAGGAGCAGAGTCCCCCAGTGTGTTCTGAAAGTCGGCATGAATTTCCTTTGCTTTCATACCTTTCTTTACAAAGTACTTAATCACTGCTCGAATCTCAGTTTTTCCATTGTCACAAATCACTACGCGGGAACAACAACAAAGAGTCGTCACTACCACTCTCCTGCAGCAAGAGCACTGACGCGCCACGTGTTCACTCACAAAGGATGTGTGATTATTGCGCGGGAACCTCGTTGCTCTAGCACTGACATCTAGCGGTGATTTCGAGAACTTTTCAAACCACCCTTGTATTACTAAGTGTTATTTGAAATTTAATTTTCGTCACTGCCCTCTTTCTTCTACCGTCATACTCAACTCTTTCTTAATTAATTCCTGGAATTTTGTTCAACTTCGTTCGCTTAGAAAACAAAATTACATCAGAGAAAAAAGAACTCATATCTATTTTTGCTTGTTCTAATTCTGAGGTTTTTTGCTTGTTCGATTTTTAAAAAGGTGTATTAGTCAGTCGTTCAGCCATGCAATGGAACAGTATTTCAAGGTGAAATGGCCCTCAAATTCATCACTCGCCACTAGTTTTGAAAAACAGATGTTCTACTTTGATAATATTCTTTATAAAACCGAGTTCCAAGTAAAATTAGTTTTTTTTTCAAGTGAAGCTCCTTAGAGATCAAGTCTCCTAGAAAGAAGTCCTATTTTATGCGAAAATAGCCATTTTGGCGCCTTTTCTTTAGTAAACTGGAAAGATTCTCAATTTAAATTTTGATAAAGGTAAGGAAGTAACAAGTTTCTAATGAATGCTATTACTCTAATTCTAATTATAGGCGCCGGGACCATTAAATAATTTATGCACTGCGCCCATAGTGGCGTAGTTATGGACGCCGGATTCATCTTGTATCAGCTGTGGTGTATACTTGCATAATGAGTTCCTGCCTCTTTGAATAAAATGCACTCATGAAGGTGTAATTGTGGCAGATTTTCCACAAAGTGGATCTTCCAGAGGGCCCATATTGTATAAATGTTTACTAAGAGGAAAGTGCTCTATAACCATGGCAGTGATCTTCCAGAGCTCATTCTTCTGTCTGCTGAGGAGCAGGGAGCTTACTGTTCTACAGAAATAACGTGGAAAGCCTCTTCTGACCAACATTTCTCCAGTAGAGAGTATGCATTTATGTGAGCCAATTCCGTACGAGATGTTGTAGAAAGGTTCAAGGGCCAATAGCTAGGGATAGGTAAGTCCAGGGTACTTGTAGTTTGTAGTGGTAGTTGGTGTAGCACGAGCGGTTTAGTAAAAGGGCTTGTGTGTTTGTAAGTTTTAAGAGAGAGAAGTAATAAGAAATAATTAAGAAAACACTGGTAGATTAAATTAAATTTATTATCTTTAAAGATATTTAAATGCTATTCAATAACACAGCAATATGCTTATTAATTTACTGAAATTAGTTAGAATAAACTCTTATGTTTAAACTTATATCTGGCACTGATTCCTGAAGTGTTCGGCTTCGGTGTGTGTTTCAGACTGTTATTGAAGGAATGTCTTCTAATTGTTCGTTCAAATCTTCCCCTGTGAGAAGAAGGGGTAGACAATGCTATGAAGTTCACGAACTCTGAAAGACAATAGTGGTCTTCTAACTGAATAGTCCTTTAGCAAGGGAATGTCACATTTTCTTCATAATTTTGATTATTTCAAATTAAATATATTTTTATATTTCTGGCATCCATCACAGTTCATTTCGTTGCTAATCTGTCGACCTTTTCGTTACGTGGAATACCTTTATTTCCTCGCACCCAACTTAGATGTAGGTTATTTTGTTCGTCAAGGATTCCCATTCTTTATGGGCATTCCAAGAGACACCACACTTGTTATGAAAATGCCAGCCCCATTATCAGCACTAACCCTGTAGAAATTTGTAAAACGATTTCATTTTTTATCAAGGGTCTGCGATATGGAAAGATCCCATTATTCTTCAATGTCACATTTAAATTAGAATCAAAGTGGTAAGTAGTTTTTTTTTTTGTTCTGAACACATACTTAGTCAAGGACTTTATCCAATTCCTTAATTATTTTTTATTTGCTTTTCTGGCTTCTGAAAAAGTTTCATATTGTGAATGCTGGTCAGTCTATGGACAACTTTCAGTGCCTCAGCCCTAACCAACAAATGCAAGGACGGAATCCTCAGCAGTAACGCCAAGGTGGTGCTAAAGTCCCCAGTAATGCCCAATGAAGTAAGTCTTCGTTCAATATCCAGCATTTGCTTGTCATTTCTATACCACAAATTCTATTATAAGAGCAAATGAGAAATTGCAATGAGGGGATTAACTATAGCCGATGTTTGGATTCTCCATTTTATCTAAATTAAAACATGGGAGAGATTTAGAATGCTGATTGGTATTTTAGATTAAAATTTGTTCGTAAACAAATTACAATACAAATCAAACCTATAATGTTTCCGATTTAGTCAATGTAATCGATGTTTTTCCTCAAATATATCTATGAGAAAAACCTCTAATTTAGATATTATACTAGAAAGTATATACAGGGGTTGAAGGCCATGTAAAAGACAATTGTTATGGCAGTCACGTCTGGTTGGCTGGAACGTTCTAGTATATAAACGGTAGAGAGTGTGGAAGCCTTTAGACATAAGGCAATATGTCATCTTACAAAGCGGCTTCTTTTGAATGTGTTAATATAGCTGCCTTTAGTTTTGTTGCGTGGGCTAATTTTCCTTTTGTTTAGTAATAGTTACTACTTTGTAGGTGTACCCAAACAACAAAAATGTTGTTCTATTGTTTGAATCCGGTAACATTTGTCACAAACCAAAGTTTTTTTTTAAATATTTAATATTATTCTTAGTAAATATAATGCGCCAAAATATTTCTAAATATTTAACAAAATAGTTCCTCATCTGAATACTGAATATTTTTTTTAGTACAGACTGTTGCCTTTGTCTAATTTGAAAATTATTATGGTACTTTGGTATTATACTTAAATATTTTCAGGAACTGCAGTTTTTTCTTTACGAAACTGGTATGATTTAGCAATTTTTAAACATTTTCTATTAACATTCAAACAAGAAAATTCAAATAAATGAATTAACACATATTGCTCCAGCTCCTAACATTTTTCAAGATTTGAGATTTCAAGATCCTGTCTTTCCGCCAGATGTTTTCGGTCTCATTTTTTTTTTGAGTTTTTTTGTCAAAGCGGAGTTGTAATAGTGATTGGGCCAAATATCCACCTTATTGTCCCAATATGTGTAAGAAGAAACGTCTTGTGGATTAAAAACATTACAACAAATCTTGTTGAAATATTATAACATTTAATGTTGTGGGTTAAAATGGATTAAAACATTTTCTTTTCGTAGTAAGGAAGGGTCTCAAAACATGTATTTCCGGTAGTAACCAATTTCGAAAATTTCACACGATCGCAATACTTACTCATAATAGCAGTAAGTGAAGTAATATACACAATATTGTTAACCGTTTGGATAGGGATATGCTCTGCGACGAAAAGTTCTACAGAAAATGAAGATAAATAAGTTGGAGATAAATGAAGATAAAAGTTCTGGAAAAGTAAGATAAATTTATCCAAAACTGAGGCTATTTTGTTCACCAGGCGCAGGCCGGCGTTGTATAGGCATATCAGTTTCGGGGGCCTGCCGATACCTTGGTCTGCCACGGTCAAATACCTAGGCGTGGTTCTTGACCGGAAGCTTACCTTTGCCAACCACATAAGAAACAGAATCAACAGGGGAAAGGCGGCTATACGGATGTTTCCCTTGTTTTGTAGGCAGTATAGGCTCTCCCAAGAGAATAAGCTTTTGTCCCACAAGACAGTGGCTGGACCAACGTTACTATGGACGTCGTCTATGTTCAAGGATATATCATAGTCACTACAGAGAAGTTTTTTTAACAGTTTCAATTTAAGCACTAATCAACTTTACAGAGTGATAGGGGACTATGACTTGGGAGGTTGTGCTCAAGCACAGGAGACTGTGATGGATGCAAGAAATTATATCTATTTTAATTGAAGAAAATTATGACAAAAATGCAAGCTCGTTGGCAAAAAGAGTAACCCAGGTAGAAGAGTACAGTTACAGGAAGAGTTCACGATCCTTGTTAGCCTTGTCTACCCCTTCTTCTCACAGGGGAAGATTTGAACGAACAATTAGAAGACATTCTTTCAAGACAGTCTGAAACAGACATTCTACCAGAACACTTGCATCAGAATCGCTCTCTTAAACTCTGGAGAGATTAACATTTATTTTAGATTAACAATTGATTTATTAAACATATAACTGTGATATTGTAAAGTAATTTAAATCTCTTTAAAGATAATATATTTAATCTTATCTACCATTGTTTTCTTAATTATTTCTTATTACTTCTTTTCTCTTTGAACATACACACAAGCCCTTTACTAAACCGCTCACGCCACTACAACATCACAACACACTAAACAAGACTGGGAGTGCTCTACTATAGCTTATGTTTTTTTTTTTTTTAATTTTTCCAAAATCATTTATATTTATATATTGTAGTTGTTAATTAAACCATTTTATATATTTACCTTTAGGAGGTTGTAGCTGCTAAAGCTGACATTCCTGGAGTATTGTAAATTTATTGTAAATAAAGCATTACTTATTGCTTCTCGGCCTTTTGGCTAAGATCAAAGTGTAGTAAATAAAGCATTACTTACCTACTTACTATAATATACATAATATAATAATCATTCACTTTTTCTTGAAACATTTTTTTCTAAGAAAATTAATTTAATATTGTCGGGGAACTGTAAGTAAAGCTTAATTTTATATTGTTACAGGTTTGCTTGGGTGTGATTCAGAAGCTGTCATTCTTGTAAATACTTTTAAATAGTTTGATATTTTTTCCGTCATAGCATGCATATTCATTTTTTTCCTCATTTGATTTCGGATTTTCTCACTCACGGTGAGTGTAACAGAGGACAGTACGTTGAGTGAACTATCTACATGAACTTGGTGGATTTGTTCTGATGATGGATGAAAATTCGAAACCTGTCAGGAACAAAATGAATATGCATGCTTCGACGATAAAATACCAGATATTATCCAGCATTGCAGACCCATCCACATACATATTCAGCTTTTAAATAGTTCTTTTGCCCTGTGAACCATCAAATACTACTTTAGTTAAGGCCAAGTAAACGATTCATGAAAGCTCTCAGTTTGAAGCAGATTTGTTGATTACAATTTTAATAATTGCAGTAAGACAGAGATATATGAGTGTTTTAGTCTAGTCTGTTTGCCACCTATTGAATGACTTTTAATTACTGACTAGCATTGAACTGTGGGGTTCAGCCAAGCGTTCCAACCTCAATCGCATCCAATCCCTACAATCCAAGATCCTTCGAACAATAAGTTAATCGCTCCTTACTATGTTTCCAATCACACCATCCACAGTGATCTAAAAATTCCTTTCCTACCATAAGTAACTAAAGTCAGATACAAGAAATTCGAAAATACCCTAATCCTCTAGTCCGACGCCTCTCATCCTGCACTCTACCCGACAACCCTCCTAGACGGCTTAAACGCCAGTGGCCTCGCGACATCCTCTCTAGTGTCAGTGCTAGTGACAGTGAGTGACAAAGTTGATTGGACTGCTACCACTGGGTAGTTTCTCAACTCTGTAATTTTTATTTTATTTTGTTTATTTTATTTTTTCTTCTTCTTCTTTTTATTGTCTATACATTTTTTACATAGAATTTTCATTTTTGCTTATGGCACTATGCTGACGTTGTAAATTTCAAAATAAAAGATAAAAAAATTAGTGACTAAGTTGTCCATTTCATTCCTATTATAACTGCAATAATGAAATGAGATTTTTCTCCTTATCTTCTGCCATTTAATGGACTTTTTTTTTAAGAATCTGTTAGCAGGTACTAAGATTTGATAAACATGAGAATTTTCGCATCTAACTCATAATTAAATTTTAATTTAACTGCCACTTTTCCAAGATAACAACAACATCTCACCGGAAGAAATGATTTATTTGTGAGAACTTTTTTTTTCGAAGTTATTGTACTCTAAAAGTGTTTTTACAATGCAATGTATAATTTTGAACTGTAAAACATTAAACTTAAATAATAATCTATTAATGAATCTAGAAACAATGTAAAAATTTAAATAATGTTAATGTTGTGTTACAACTAATGTACAATCTATTTCTGGAATATTAAAAATGGATGTAAAAAAAGTTATTGAATTATAAAAAAAAATTATATTATTAAACCTATAGATACTCAAAGAGATATAATAGATGTTTTAGTTCGTTGGGAATTTCACTTTTGTAGTATCATTCCCTGCACAACCATATATATATAGATATATTTTAATTTTCACTAGAATCGGAGAGCATTAAATTTACGATTTTAGTTTTTTAACACAAAATCGAAATAGTCAAAAACCTGTGGTTGGTTCCGCAGAGCTTGCCTGCATCAGAGTAATTTCCATGATAGCCCGTTTCTTTTTTTGTGATCATCAACCGGTTTCGGGCGTTCGCCCTTCTTCAGGATGTTTTGTCAAAACAGTGTGATAACCAAAAAAACTAGCACTGAGCAAATTCAGTTTATACAAACACTGCGAATGCCCGAAACCGGCCGATGACTACAAAAAGGAAACAGGCTATCATGGAAAATATATCTGTTGTCTAAATTTCCTTTTCGGTTTAAAGATTACAATATGGGTCGACATATAAAAGGCCTGGTGAGAGTCGAATGTATATTATATAGACCATCCTTTTTTTTTATTTATTTCATTCATTTTTTCCTTTCTTTCATTGCTGTAAGAAAAAGTATCGTGTTCGTGTCAAATTTTCAATATCGAGTTTTGCCGGAAATACATGTTTTGAAGTCCGCAGAGCACGAAAAAGTGGTTATTAAAAAGTGGTCTGTGTATGTGTGTGGGTGGCCAAAAATAATATACTCAAGAATAGTAACTGGCAGAACGTTCAAAATTGAGATCTGGTTTACGTTCTACGTAGTACGACTGCAATGGGTTGTCGGCAGTCTAAGACGCTCATTGGGAGTCCGGACGGAGCTTTGATTAGCGGGATCCGATGTCTTTCACGGACCTCTCTCTCAGGCATCTGGTTGGCTTCCTCACTGGGCATTGTGTGGCTTAAGGAGACATCTCTATACAATGGGACTCATGCCTGGCCCCTTTTGTAGAGTACGTGAGACGGAGGAGGAAACACCCATGCATCTGATGACGGATTGTTTGGGCTGTGAGGAGATTAGGTTTAGGACCTTTGGCCGGAATAGGATATCGGTAGAGGTCATTTTAAGTTTTGGTCCGATTTGTTCGGCTTGTGGTGAAATTTAGATGGGTCCGGCAGAAGTATACCATTTCACTGAACTATTTGTTTAGTATTTTTAAGATTTTTCTCGAAAAAGGTTTCAATGATGTGTTTCTTTAAAACTTACTATATCAACCACACTTATAATGTGCTACACTGTTATTTGTAATATTTCTCCGGGAAAAAAAAAATAATTTAAAAGCAGTTTTGGGGGAAGGATTTACATATGTTTCCTTTTAAAATGTTATTTCAGTATATTGTATCATTCTATCATCTGTACAATATTAATTTGAATTAATTGTGTTGCCCAAAATTTCGTGTTTAAAAAAAACCACAAGTGCGACTTCCTGAATTATGAATTTTTTGAAGTGAAACAATATTTTGTTGAGTCCTTAAACAAAGAAAGAATTATCAAAACGTTGGCGACTTTAAATTCATTTTGTTTTTAATTTGGCGGAATCTCACAATTTTTAAAAATATTAATGTAAATATAATAATAAACATATATAAATGGAATTTGCTACATAGCAATTGTTGATTCCCATAAACGCCCAGTGTCCCAATTAAAATTATATCAGTCAAAGCATACTTCTTATTCTTAGTAATAACCGATTTCGGATCTTCATCCATTCCACCAATGAGTTTCGTTTAACAAGGCTGTGTCGTTTATTATGGAAATTCTCCATGTATGATATAATGACACATGGCACAGCATATGTATATGTGTCTTTTTTGAAACGAATCACCAGAAGTTATGTCACGAAATTTTGTTCAAAATCCGTCAACCGAAATTGCCACATTGTAGTTTTACTTCAAAATGGTTCTAAAGATTTTTCATTACGCTTAGTGTGTTGACGACTTATTTTATGTTTGTCACTTTTATTCCGAAACACTTTTCAAATTTGAAAATTTTAGTTGTATTAATTTATAGAGGAGAAAGTCGGGTGAGTAGTTTATAATTGATTTTTATTTTTCTTGTCACTCGAAAAAAATAAACACACTCATCTAGATAATCGCAATAGAACTTCTAATATTCTTGTTTTCCTTCTTTTTTTTCCCCCACTAACTATCCTCAAAATACACTTTGAAATACTAAATTCTCAATCGATCCGACCATACTGAAATCCTATGGGAATGCAAGTTATATACCTCCCTTACATGCGGGAGACAAGCCAGGACCCCAGGTCGTAAACAAAACCCTGATCCTAGATACACCTTTCTTGTACTCTATAGACGTCCTACCGGGAGTTATCACTGCCAACCCTCTGTTCGCTATATATTTTCTTTATTCGAGATTCTAGAAGCTGGTGTGTACTATTTCTTTTGCTGCCAGCAACTGACTTTTTGCTGAACACTTTTACATTGTTACCTTATTTACTTTTTCTTTGATAAAATAACAAAAAATAAAAAGAAGAAGAAGAAAAGGCAAAAAATACTTTTTACTCAAAAAAAAAAAGAGCTAGGTAAAGAATTGGTTCATATTAGAGAAAATGTACGGTGAAGTTAAAGGTTCTTAATAATAAGATAGTTGTTAATATAAGACTTTTCCAATACGTGTCTTTCTCCCATATTATCCTTCTTCTAGTAATGTATTATTACTAATACCAACAATAATAATATATAGCTTTTATTTAAGTTTCTTTTTTTATATTTTTGTGATTACATAAATATAAACAAAAATAAACGAATAGAATTTTATACGAATAAGAGAAATTTGATTTAGATGTAAATAAAAAGGGAAAATAAAGTACGTATTTTTCTATTCTTCAAAATAATAATCACATGTTACAAACCAAAATTGTTTTGTAAAAATTATTTATGGTTTTTCTTATAATTTGAGAAAATTTAACCCATTTGTGGGATGTTTCTCCCGTCGAGAACAATGTTTCTTGTTTAACGGCTAGAAGTGGACAATATTTCCAGCGAATTTTACCAATTCGTACTTTCCATCGAAGAAACACCCTATCTTCGCTTCTAGCTCTGTCAAGATGTATTCATTCGGTTAGCACATCGGTTGTTAATTAGATATGCGAGAAAGTATTTCTAGGGTAACGCCAATCAATCACATGCATACCATTAAAGTATTTTTTTTTTTTATAAGACTTTAAAAGTTATTATTATTATACCACAGAGGGGAATTTAACGAAACACATAATACCAAGCCGCCTGGGTCCAAATAACTGGCCCAAAGAACAGTAACAACCAGAATTCGGAACCGGTTTTATCCACCTAAGATTTACAACAGTCCGAACAAATTGGGTCTAACTTTAGGGGAAGCTTTTCCACCGATCAAAAGTCCAGAAACTGATTTCCTCATAATCCAAGCATTCTGTAATAAGACAGATAGATGTTTCTTCCTCTATCTCACAAACTCTACAAAATGGATCTAGCATCACAAGCCCCATTATGGTGAGATATCTCCTTTTAAAACAGTGCCCAGTAATAATGCCTGAGAGAGGTCCGTGAAAGATACAGCAACAACTCATTAATAGCCCTGTTCGGAATCCCAATGAGCATGTTAGACCGCCGACGTTAGAGCCCTTGTGCAGACTGTGTCAGGAGGGGGAGGAGACGGCCTGTCACCTGCTGTTTGATTGCGTTTCAGTAGGCAGATTACGGTACAAGATCTTCGGCACGTTTAGACCGGAGGAAATCGTACTCCAAGAAGGACTGCTTGGGAAGGTTCTAGACCTCATGAAGAGGGGGGCTTCCTCTACTAGGTTTCGAGGGGTTGGCACAATAAGCTTCAATGGAAGGCTGCAGTGCCTGGGTTTGAGTCCCTCCCTGCATCTAATCTAATCTAAACTAGACCGCCGACAACCTACTGAGCTCATCCATAAGGTTGAATGCTGTTAAGCCGTCCGTCCATGCCACTTTCATATTCACTAAATTCACTTTATTGAGAATTCAGGGCAAAGTCGTGTTGACATGGCCCAGCATTGTCAGAAAAAGTGGAAAGCTACAGTTGGTAGCGCACCTAGTTTGCGAAAGCTAGAACTAAATTGACGAGGGAACCACGGTGTGCTTACCACACATCCTCGAATACAAATCGCCGTCTGGCAAGGCTTGGCCCTTTATGGGCTGTTGCACTAAAGGTTTAGGTTTACATATTTATATTGTATAGTTAATCAAACCATACATTGTACTGAAATGGCACTTTGGAGGAAAGCGTAAAGCTACTATTCCCCCGGAATACCCCCCAAAAATCAATTTTTGTCAAAATACTTCAAATAAAACTTATTTTAGAATGTTTTATAAAATATATTAATTAGAAATTAAGTGTATGATGAATAGTTAGGGTTAGAATTGTTTAGTTTCGTAGCTCTATGACTTATACTGGGTGTGGCGTTCTAATAAGAAATTTGAGTCTCTCTCTCTCTGTGTTCAATCTAACGAGTTTGTATGCGTTATATTATGTAGATGGTAAAAGATTATTCTCTTCAGTAGGTACAGTATATTTATGTTATACTTTCAATTTTGGAGCTGTTATTTTATGTGCTAACTTCATCACCATTTTACCTCTTTTTTTATTGTGATTATTATGATTATTATTTCATCACAACCTCGTTTCCTACATTTATGTTTTTAAATAGTATTTGAAATTTAGAGCAAAATGTTGGAACCATTATTGAGAGAATCGCGGACAACTAAAAATAAAAGTTTAGTAAAGTCGTACTTCTGGTTAATAAATTTGGCTTGAAACCTTCGTGGCAGATGTGTTATTAATGGTTAAACTGAATACCAAGTTTAAGCTTCTTGCGATTTTTTGGGTTTTGAGATATTTCACTCTTACACAATACGCTAAAAACAGTTTTATTTTTTCTTACATAGGGGATCTCAATACATGGTTATCACTATATAATTAATACAACAGACTATATTAATTAGAATCATATAATCTTTATCAATTCAGATGATAATATAAAGTGAATGACCGACCTGTAAAGCAATAGAAATTGGAAGCGTACTAGCGCCATTGACCCACTTAGTTTAGTAAACATTGTCAGAAGTGTAAAGGTCACCCTTCCGTCCATTAAATGTCACTTTCTGCAATCCAAACCCCTTTATATATCTGTCACTCTACGTGTATTATGTTAATTATAAAACTAAAACAATAAATACGCTTAGTTGTAAATTATATATATATATATATATATAATTTGAAGTGGAACATTGAAAGCAATAACATTTTAAATTACTATTTCACTCTTCTAAAAATCCTTTAGCATAATTAATTTCAGCATTGACGAAAACTTTCATTAAATGCTAAGTAGTTAAGAAATGAAATACAAGGATAAACAATTGTAATCGTTAAAGTATAAAATAGAATATTAAATTTTTTTTATATGATTAGCAAAGGGTTTAAAAATCAAATCTGTAAAAAATTTATTTTACACCGTAATATCTTTTTTATTAATTTTTTTTATTGCAAAAAAAAATTGAAATGAGAAATGAATTAGTGTAATTAAAATGTTGCAATTTTCATTAAGCGTAAAAGCATAAAACTGAAATCGATACAACCAAATCAGTTAAGGGAGGAATATGTTGAATTAAATCGAATGAAGATTCCATTTGGAAGTTTCAATATTCAAGGCTGAAATATCGTTTAACTTAAATGAACGTTTGCTTAGTTTAAAAAATACCGCTTTCAAAGGAAAATTGTTGATGACATCCGAAATCAATTGGAAATGACTAACATGAATTTATAAGTTAATATTTATAAGTTATATTATGACTAACATATATTTATTATAATTTATATAATATGAGTATATTACATATAAATAAAACTGATAGGCATAGTTTAAGAAAACAAACAAGCAACGTCACAGCAACTATGTTGAAATTCTTAAGGATTAATTTGTGATTATAATTGAGCCGTAATTCATGAAAAACTTCGAGAAATCTTATCTAATAAAGTCAACAATTATGAATGTTGAAATACGAGGTGTGTAAATTAAGTAATGAGACTGATTTTCTAGAGTTCGATCTGGCAACACTGGAGACGCGACGCATGCGTGGTAGGGAAAAGTAAACATCTGATACACGTCCAGTGCAAATTTGAAAATGCTAGAGTTGTTGCACTGTCCGTAGTGACTTTTTTTGGTGAGCAAGGTTTTTTCAGTGCGTTTTAAAAATGAGTGACATCAATTACGAGCAACGTTGTGCTATCAGGTTTTGCTTCAGACTTGGGCACAGTGCAACGGAAACGTTTGAAAAACTGTGCCAGGCCTATGGAGACAATGTTTTGTCGAGAGCACAGGTTTTTAGGTGGTTTAAGTCGTTTGCAGAAGAAAGGGAATCAATTGAAGACGAGCCTCGCAGCGGAAGGCCTTCATCTTCAAGAACCGACGAAAATGTTGGCAGAATCAGCGATCTCGTGCGTTCAGATCGTCGTTTGACAGTCCGAATGATCGGCGAAGAGTTGAATTTGACTCACACAACCGTTCATCAAATTTTGACTAATGAATTGGGGATGAGAAAAAAAGTAAAAAAAAACATGAATGAGCAAGTCAAAAATCAAATGCATGCTGATTTGCTTTTTTGATAGCCAAGGAATCGTTCACAAAGAATTTGTGCCTCAATGCCAAATGGTAAGCCATTTTTTATTTGAAAAATATCAAGAAAATGTAACATTCGCTGGCAAAAGGGACTTTTCAGGTAGAAGACCGCCATTGTCTTTTAGAGTTCATAGAACCTTGTTAGCATTGTCTACCCCTTCTTCTCACAGGAGAAGATTTGAAATAACAATTAGAAGGTATTCTTTCAGTACAGTCTGTATTAGACATGCAAGCAGAACACTTGTTTTTCGCTCTCTTTTATCATCAGTGCCAGTTCCACAATATATTAATAGTGTGATGGATGCAAGAAATATAAAAATATATTTAATTTGAAAAAAATCAAAATATGTGACATTCCCTTGCAAAAGGACATTTCAGGTAGAGGACCACTATTGTCATTTAGAGTTCATGAACTTGATAGCCTTGTGTACCCCTTCTTCTCACAGGGGAAGATTTGAAATAACAATTAGAAGACATTCCTTCAGGACAGTTTGTTGTAGATAACGAAGCAGAACACTTGTTTTTCGCTCCCTTAGCATTATGCAGATTAATAAGTTTATAATATTTTGAAAATAACTTGTAGTTATTATTTAAATAGAATATACTTATTGTTAGCTGTGGTGACTACTTTCTTATTTCTGATACTTCACTCTCTTAAACATATTATACTTACAAGCCCTTTTTCCTAAACCGCTCACGCCACAAGCCACCAGCACACAAACACACAACATCACCAAATTCCCTTGCAAAAGGAAATTTCAGGTAGAAGACCACCATTATCTTTTAGAGTTCATGAACTTGATAGCATTGCGTACCCCTTCTTTTCACAGGGGAAGATTTGAAATAACCATTAGAAGACATTCCTTCAGGGCAGATTGTTGTAGACACCGAAGCAGAACACATCAGGACTGTGCCAGTTATAAGTTAAAACATAAGAGTTTATTCCAAGTAATTGCAGTAAATTAATAAGCATATTTCCTATGTTATTGAATAGCATTTAAATATCTTTAAAGAATATATTTAATTTAATCTACCAGTGTTTTCTTAATTTTTCTTATTACTTCTCTCTCTTAAACATATATACTTACAAGCTCCCTTTAACTAAACCCCTCGTGCTACACAGTACTACAACATAACATCATACCAAATACATTTCAATAGTTTGTACATTCTTTGTAAATAACTTGTAGTTATTATTTTAATAGAATATATTTATTGTTAGCAATGGTGACTACTTCTACTTATTTTTGATACTTCTCTCTCTTAAAACTTACATACAAACAAGCCCTTTACAACACCGCTCGTGCTACTACTCTACAAAACATCACACCAATAACATTTCATAAACAATACAAAATGATATGCTTAGATCGGGTGCTAAGAGGTTTTACAACATTAATTTTCTGGAATTTCAAAATTTTTTTCTCAACATCCAAATCCTTATTAGTAAGATGGTGATGGATTGTGGCGTGGGTAGAAAAAGATACAGGATATTTAACAAGTTAGCAAGAGAATTTCTTGATAAAAGAACTGATTATTGACCACCATCCTAAAAAAAATTGTATCCTTATTTATTGTGATACCTTATCTTATAGTGTATCAACTGTATTTGCTCTGTGCAAGTCTATGTTATTACACTGTTGGACAAAAATATCCTGATGATGGGCGAACGCGTCGATGACCACAAAAAGAAGCAGGCTATCACGGAACATATATCTTTGATAAAAATAATCAAGTCACCCAAGAGTAAGAGAAAGCGTTTTTTTCTTCATTATTTTAGTAATGCCCAGTCACTGGCGACCTGCACAGTAAGAGAAAGTCATGTGAGTGTTTCACACTGATAATGTTTTTCTAAAATTATTAAATGCCAGTTTTTAAATGATTTATAATAATTTTTATTTTGATTAATTATTTTTCACTTTACTTTAATAAATAGCAACTAAATTTTTTTAACGAACCATGATTATTATCTTACATATATTTTAATGACGTCAACCAAAAAGAACTAATAAAATAAAAAATATTTCATACTGTATTAATGTTAATAATATTCACAAATGTATGATGGAGAGAATAGAAGAATAAGAAGTCATCATTATTTAGCTGCATACAGAGAGGTAGTATGAACATCACGTATTGTTGACTTTAACACTTAGCACTTAATTAGACTTCCCGTATGTTCATCATTCAAAGTCACCCAAACGTATAACAAAAGGTCAAAAAATAATATAAAATATTATTGTTTTGATTGATCGCTAATATTTACATAGAATATTCAACTATTTACATCACGTTATAAACATAATTCATCTTAAGAAATATTACTATCTTATTTTCTTAAATTATATTTACTGTAATTTTTCAAACATTTTTTTTTTATGATGCAGTATAAAATTTTATTTAGTTTTTTTTCTTTCTTTTTTTCTAATAATAATTATTAATGAACATATATTTTCCAAAAAACAGTTTTAATAGATTCTTTTATTTTTTGGTCTTTACAACATATTTGAAAAAACACATTTACATTTTCTGTACAAAAATTTTACAATAAATAAAATATACGCATTTACTAATATTTTGTTATAGTAATTTCAAATCGTTATCAATTCGTTGAATCGTTACACGCAGAGTGTTCTATGTATTTTTACTTTTACAAATTTTGTTAAATGGAAAAACTGCAATGGAGACATTACATAATGCACATTCTATATAAGATAAGAGTATTTGTTTCTATAATAAAAACTGGGTTTAATATTCTTGTTTTTCTAGATTTTCCCAGACTGCAGTCGAGTATAACCCAGGGTCGGAAAATGTGAAAGTGGTTTTAGTTAAAAAAAAAAATCTGGTGTGAAACACTCACACATCTTTCTCTTACTGCAGTTCTCAAAATGATAATTGACAAATTTTATAGTTTGTGTACCAAATTTAACGAAATTCGTGGAAAACTGAAAAAACTGTTCAGTAAAAACGCACTTCCGGTTTACTAATTTTCTTGAAACTCGGAATTTCAGCCATCTATTTATTTCTTACTAATTACGGTTGGACGATAGAATTGTATAATCAACTTAGGATAGCACTTTGATGAAAATCTAACCCCACCCCACCCCTAAAAGTGCCCTTAAAAGAATTTTCTCAGATAAATGTTTTAGATAAAAGTTGTAGATCTTTGCATGTTTAGTTTATATACGAAGTTTCAAAAAAATCTTCGGAGCCATTTTCGAGAAAATTGCGAAAAAGTGAATAAATCATTTAGTAAAGTGGTAAAGTAAACGCACTTCCGGTTATCCGATTTTTTTCAAACTCGGAATTTCAACAACATATTTAATTCTAATTAACATTATTTAGATGACAGAATTGTCTAATAAACTGAAATAGCACTTTAAATGGAAACCTAACCCCACCCCTCCCTCAAAAGTGCCCTTCAATGCATTTTCTCGGAGAAATGTTTCAAATAAAAGTTGTAGCTCTTTGTATGTGTGGTTGATGTTTGAAGTTTAAAGAAAATCGACGGAGCCATTTTTGAGATAATCGCAAAAAAGTAAAAAATCCAACTAGTAAAGTGGTACTTCCGGTTGAGGAATTTTGACAGGTAACGTAGTGTCAGATCCCACGGTGATACCTAAACGGAATATCAAGTTTCAACTTTCTATGGTTTTTCGTTTTTGAGCTATGCTGTGTTCACACACATACACACACACACACACACACACACACACACACACACCACACACACACAGACCATTTGCTAAAAACCACTTTTTTGGACTCAGGGGACCTCAAAACGGATATTTCCGGTGAAAACTCGGTATCGAAAATTTGACACGATTACAATACTTCCTCTTACTAGGAGTAAGAGAAAGTAAAAATGTATTGCATTATCTACGATAATTTTGCATAATCTAAACATTATTAATCTAGTTCTAAAATAGAATTTTCATAAGTAGAAAGGTGTATTTCCTTTGAAAAATAAATTTTCAAACATTTGACCAGACCCTGTTATACGCGTCAACGTACTCTTCTATAGTTTAGTTTACTCTATACTCCTTAAGGAGTATGTGGTTTCCACTTTCTCTCCAACTTAGTACACCCCTATTTCTACTTACTCCTTCATTCCTACTGTTCCCTCCACTACAATATGTGATGTTGCACTTAGGCTCAGAGTGCACTTGAGTACAAATAGCGGCTATGGTATCAGAAATTGAAAAACAAGAATTCATCCTAACCGGCTAAAAAAAAAAAAAACCTTATGGCGCAACCAGACGTCGATTTGAAGAGGGGGGCATGTAGTAAGCACGCCGCAATTCCCACGCCGTATAGTTCCGGCCTTCGCTAACTAGGGCGCTACCAACTGTAGCTTCCCACTTTTTATCACGATGCAGGGTAAACACCGACTTTGCCCTCACGGGAATCGAACCCTGAATTCTCGCCCAAAAGGCGAGTGCGCTAGCCACTAGACCAACGCATGAGGACTTAACGCGGCAAAAGGTTTTCAATAATCCACTAAGAGAAATAGTTCATAGTAATAATGTATATTTCACGTGTAAATGTGCTCATATCGACGGACCATCCGCTAGTGCTTAAGGCTGTCCTACAACAACATGGTTTCCTCTCCTCGCTAAGTCAATCTCTGGAGGAAATTATATAAGAAGATAAATATATTTGTGCCTCTATTTCTGATAATTATATAAAAATTTATATTAATAATATTTGGTGTAAGTAAATAAATAAAGCTGAATAGTACTCTGTATTAACTATATTATAAACAATGGTAGACACTGATTATAATGCGAACTCTAAACTAAGGTTTGTTAGCAATGTATAAACAATAAACAGCAATGTATTTGTGGTATTTATTGTTACATAATGATACATTATTATTATGTTTACAGTTACTGCTATATGCAATATTATTGTCTTCATGTATTTTCAACGCCCACGATTCTCTTCGTCATCTAATAGAATCGTTCTAAATTGATGTTACATTATTTTATCAATTTTTATTAATCCTTAGTAAATTTCTGAATAAGTTGAGCACTAATGTCAAATATTTTTACCGCTTGTGCTGAGATTAATTTAATAGATGTAATTTATTATTGTCCCATTCTCATAGGAATGGTTAATAAAATATAAAATCTAGAACCTCTTGATAGCATTGATAGATTTATTGAATGAGTGATTTATTTGTGTGCTAAATCACACCAAAAAGCCTCTATAGTAGGGTTAGGATAGAGAAAAATGTAGAAGAGAAAAGTACATTGACAGAACATTGATATATTAATTGAGAAAGTAGAGTACTGCAAGGACATTACATTGACTTGTATGGTAACGTGAGTAGAAATTACATACTATACTAACAGAGCGTACTTAATAGTGAAGTTTTCTTGACGACTGTGTGTAAAAGACTGAATGTTTAAGTCTAGCTAGCTCTTATATGTTCTTGTAGAAGACTTGTAATTGTAGATCTTCTAGGAGTTGGGGTAAGCGGATTTTGATCTTCCCTATCTTGTAGTAGAGAGATGCGTTACGCCTCATGTGATGTGGCGGATGAATTAGCAGTTGGACGGATTGCCATATGATATTTTGTTGCAGGCAAGATTTGCTGCAATCAATCCATTACTGGCGCTTTCTAAGAGCTTCATTATTCCAACTCGAATTCCACGTCGTCACTCGCGTTTATCTTAGTTAATATTCTATCTACGGCATAAAATTAAGACATTCTACTCTTTGCCTAATTATATAAACCTAATTCATACAATTTTTTTTGTTGTTCGCCAACATATGAGGTCATTGGCGGCGACTGGTATCCGGAAACATTCTTTCAGTTCAGACTATACGGTCCTTCAATGGATAATGAGCGTTGAACTTCTAGGATGAGAAAATCTAAGGACGCGCTACCTGCATTCGAACCGGAGCATTCGAGCCTGTTACCACTCAGCCAATATCTCCCTTTTATTTTTATTGATCCCTTTTATCTATTTCAGGCTGTCTAAGCTGATTGAACTAGCCGTAGTGAAAAGCCTCAAGGCTAATTTATTACCCTGTCTTTTTTTTTTTTTTTTTAATTTATAACTGCAATATTAGTTACAAAAGTAAATATGACTAAGGCCTGACGATTTATGATTTTAAATATGACTAACATTACAAAGCAATATTTAGGATGTTTGGATTAGAGGAAGTATCCACTGGTGACCATCCATTACATTATTTTAAAGCCTAAAGCAATATTTTCTTCGGTTTATAGAGGTATAGGTTATAAAGTAAGTAGTAAAAGTAAAGTAATGCCTATTTTTTCAGGCGGGCTTAACGTCCAACTACCAAATTACGTGTCATGGACCTATTTTACTGTTAACTAAGCCCCTAATTTTGTAAACTAAAATAAATTTAGGAGTTATATGCTGGACTCAAACTGGGGATCTCCCCAGTTGAAAGTCCATACTCATAACCACTACACCAAACCCGCTCCTGCCATAAGTTATAATACCGATATTCAACAAATTTTTCCAAAAAACTTATAGATTTCCAAATTTTCCTCTCTTAGGCCCTTGCCGACATTTCTTTCTCAACATCCTCTATCCATCTCTTTCTTCGACACTTTTTCTCCGTTCTTTTAGGCTGTAAGTATTCTTTTTAGGCTATTTGTCCTCACTCATTCTTAGCCCTGACCGCTATAATCTTTTGGACTCAATATTAAACTTTATTGGTTTTTATCTATCTTTATGATTTCTCGTAAGTCAGAGTTTAGTTGACTCCATGATATGCGGCAACGTTTCCGGAACGCCATTTCTACTGCCATCACGCATTGGGCACACATGCTTTATCACCCTAGATTCTGCATCACATAATATTGTCTCTTCAAGAAAGAATAAAAAATTCTCTTTTTAGTCTCCAAGAATACTATCGTTTTCCACAGCATGAAGTTTAATATAATATTTCTTTTTTCCTTTTGTGATTTTTTGCTGTTGTATCGTTCTCAAGCATTCCATTTCCACCAATAAACTCCTAACTAGATAGTACTTCAATATCAATACTCTCTTCAATTGGAAGTGAAATCGCTGGAAAGTTTAATGCCGCTTACTTTGTTTTTTTTGTCAGTTTTCCCACCATGTAAAGGAGATAATTCTTCATCGGAAGCAATTGCTCAGCAAAATGCAGAGCATATAAATATCGTCAGCTATCTTCACTCTCACACTATCACATTAGTTTTGCTTTTATTCAGGATTTCATTGAAGACTGGAAGATCTTTCTTCATTAAAGGAAGTGCTTCTGGTCTGGGTTCCAGGTCATATGGGAATCTTTGGGAATGAGGAGGTGGATAGGTTTGCCAAATTAGGTGCCTCTCTCCTTTCATTGGTCCAGAGCCTGCTGTTGGTGTGTCTTCTGGCACATGTTTGTCGGGCTTTCAGACGTGGATGACCTCACAGCACTCATCTTATGGATGAGTGCAGTGGGTTGTCGGCAGTCTAAAATGCTCATTGGGGGCCCGGACGGAGCTTTGAGTAGCGGGGTCCGATGTCTTTCACGGACCTCCCTCAGGTATCTGGTTGGATTCCTCACTGGGCATTGTGGTTTAAGGAGACATCTCTATATAATGGGACTCGTGCCTGACCCCTTTTGTAGAGTTTGTGAGACTGAGGAGGAAACACCCATGCATCTGATGACGAATTGTTTGGGTTGTGAGGAGATTAGGTTTAGGACCTTCGGCCGGAATAGGATGTCGGTAGAGGATCTTAAGCTGTGTCCTTTTAAGGTTTTGGTCCGATTTGTTCGGTCTGTGGTGAAACTTAGATGGTTAAAACCTGGGCCTGGATTTTCATTCTAGTCCCAGTGGTTGTTATTCTTTAGGGGTAGCTATATGGGCCCTGGGAGGCTTTGGATAGCGTAGGGTTTGCCCTCCCTTTCTGCGAATAATAATAATATTCAGGATTTCATTAAATCACTATTAAAAAAATAACTATTTAGAAATTTAATGAGCTTTTAGGTTTTCATGGCCATTTTCATGAAAGACACTTAATTTTCCGGTTTGAGATGCCTCAGTGGTTGCTTGAAACCGACGTTTAACCCATATCGCAATGAGTCTCTTCAGAGACGTTACACCAGCCAATAATACAATGAACTTTGGTAGAGAAGGGGAGTGGAGGAAGGAGCCTCAATTGTTGAATCCCTACGATGAAATCGCACTCGGTTGATATTTTTTGATCGAAACCATGTCAGATACATTACTGGAGCCTAAAATGGAATATCAAGTTTGAACTTCCTTTGATTTTTCGTCTGTAATATTTCCTCTTACAGCAGTTAGGAAAAGTAAACAAAATGTAGGCAGAACTTTATTTATTTATATATGTTGGCCAAACTATCTCCTACACGCTTTTTATTTTTATTGTTACTATAATTAAATTAATTATTGATAAACATTTTTCAATTTTCGTGGTATATTTGTTTCAGATGCTTCCTGGCAATACAAACACATACACAGTGGTAGAACAGAAAATTGATCCAGTACTAATTGCCAGCAAAGTTAGATTCATCCCTTATTCTATACATCTAAGAACGGTGTGTATGCGAGTGGACGTTTTAGGTTGCCCTTGGCAAGGTGAGTTGTTTTATTTTGGTTGAGTCCGCTGAGCCATCAGAGATATTTTCCATCATAAACTGATTTCGCTTTGTGCAACAAGTCTATGTTACCAAGGCATGATGATGATTTGGTCAAACGCCCGAAACCGGTCAATGGCCACAATTAAAGCAGGATATCATTGAAAATATCTCTGAAGCGGTTTTTTTAATTAGTGTAATTTTTTTTTTTTTTTTAATTATTGTCTGTGAGGCAATACGCTATCTAAAGCCTTTCTGGGTCCATATAGCTACCCCAAAGTTCGTGCCATCAACGGACAGTACGCTGTAAGAGGCACCTAGGAAGAAAAAAAGCTAAGGGCAGCATCTGGACTCGATCCCGGGACCTCCGCGTTGCCAGTCCAGCTCGCTACAACTGAGCTAATCCCTTCTTTTCTTCCTTACATAATTTTTTTAAGAAATTTTGCATTCACAATTGGAGATTAATCCAAACAACCCCCGGTTTAGCATAATGATTTGAGTGAACATGAAATTTTACACGGCTAGTAAAGTTCTGATACTCGTAAAGCAGTGATGACTTAATTACCAGTTACTTTATTTATATGCATCAATTCACCTGTGTTTTTCTGGAAGATGAACTAAGAAGATGCCTAGGGGTTAAAGGTTAACAAATTCGAAACCTCTCTCGGCTACAGGGACTACATTTTATTTTGTTCATCAAGGAAAACAAATCAAATAAAAATGTATTTTTAACATCGAATACAACAAAAAAAACTAGAATAACCTATATTTATCATTACTGCTAGATGATTGTTAATGATTCAGATGCAAATAAAAAAAAAAATCTGATGTGAAACACTCACACAACTTTTTCTTAATCCAGTTCTCAAAATTATAATTGACAAATTTTATAGTTAGTGTACCACATTTAATGAAATTCGAAGAAACTGAAAAAAATGTTCAGTAAAAGCGCACTTCCGGTTTACTGATTTTATTGAAACTCTGAAATTTGGCCCTTTATTTAGTTTCTAATTAACTTTGTTTGGAAGAGGGAAGGGATTAGCTCAGAGGTAGCGCGCTGGACTAGCAACGCGGAGATCACGGGTTCGAATCCAGCCGAGCTACCCTTAGATTTTCTCTTCCTAGGAGCCCGTACAGCTCACTGTCCGGTGATGGACAGTGTTGTCTGTAACGGGAGAACACTGTCCGGAGGCCGGCAGTGCACTGAGTAGGCTCCGGGCGCAAATGACCACGGATGTTGAGACGCCTTAAATAAAAATAAAAAAATAAAAAAAATTTTGTTTGGATGATAGAATTGTTAATCAACTATGATAGCACTTTAGTGAAAAACATAACCCCACTCCTCCCCTGAAAGTTCCATTAAATGAATTTTCCAGAGAAATATTTGAAATTAAAGTTGTAGCTCTTTGTATGTGTAGTTGATGTACCGAGTTTAAAGAAAATCATTCGAGCCATTTTTGAAAAAATCGCAAAAAAGTAATAAAAAAAACTAGTAAAGTGGTACTTCCGGTTGAGGAAATTTGGCAGTTAACGTACTGTCAGATCTTATGGTGATAGGTAAACGGAAATCAAGTTTCAGCTTCTATGGTTTTTGGTTTTGGAGCTCTGCTGTTCACATACGTACTGAAATGTACGAGTAATTGGTGTGTTGAGTTGTAGTGTAGTGGTAGCTTGTAGTGGCTTGAGCGGTTTTGTAAAGGGCTTGTGTGTATGTTCAAAGAGAAGGTCGATAAAATTAAGTATATCATCTTAAAAGAGATTTAAATTACTTTACAATATCACAATTAATGCTTATTAAATCAATTTTAATCTGGAATAAATGTTAATCTCTATCACTGGCACTGAGTTTAAGAGAACGATTCCTGATGCAATTGTTCTGGTAGAATGTCTGTTTCAGACTGTCCTTTAAAGAATGCCCTTTCTAACGGGGGATTTTCTCTTACAAAACAGTTGGCCAAGTGGCATTGTATTAATTTAACGGATTCTTATGCCTTTGTCTCTTTAGCAGCAAAGACCTTATTTTATAGTACCTGACTCTAAAATACATTATTTTTGCCAAAATTATTTTTCTTAAAATATTTTTCAAAACTATTTGTTTTTGCATTTCTTTCCTCCACTACAGTACACACACATATATAACACACACACACACACACACACACACACACACCATTTTGTAAAATCCACTTTTTTGGACTCAGAGGACCTCCAAAGGATATTTCTGGTCAAAACTCAATATCGAAAATTTGACACGATTACTATACTTCCTATTACTAGGAGTAAGAGAAAGTAAAAACAGGATTGGTATGTATGTAGTGTTTTTTTTTAGGGATATAATATAATTAATAATTAGTAATATATAATACAATAATCACTCAATAAAATTAATGTGTAAATTACATGGATAGGTGGGCTAATGTAATAATTAAGGCCTACAATTCTTTTTAAGGGAGAACGTTGTTGGAAGCCTATTTCTCTTGTTGATTAAGTCACGTCAGTTTGCAAATGTAGGTATTTATTATGCAAAGCACATGTCTCGTACGGCAGTCCTCTTCTAACTCATACTGTGCAACTTGGAAAGAAGTTCTACAAGATTATTTCAAAAATTCTTTACTACAAAAATTTGGCTTAAAAAGAAAATTAAAATTTAAAAAAAAATAATAAGCATCTATAGTAGTTAGTTCAAAATATAATATCGTAAAAATATTAAAAAGTTGCCAAATTCATTCTTTGGTATTTATTTTAAATTGAAATTTGCCGTAACAGCGTATAATAATTTTATTTTGGAGGGGGTATTGTACTACCTTGATAATAATTTACTAATTTACTAGGCAGGGGTCCTAAGTGTAGAGACCTATGCATTTTCTCCTTCGCCATTTTAAGCTCGAAGGAGTAAGTCGTTATGCAACACTCCCTTGAATAGGTCGCAGTGTAATACCTAAAAAATTCATGCCAGTTCGGTTGCCCTTAATTGTGAAAACCCAAGTTTATTTCCCTGGATAGGGTTAATAAACTGGCCCTTTGGTCGATTTATAAGCTCTGTTCTCTCGGGCCTGCATACATTTATTGTGAAATCACATGGTTGTTACTTCCGGTTGTTTCTTGCCGTGCAGCTTCTAGGAGCCCACATAATTATTATCGTCAAGCATCAGACAAGTACCAGTGTCTTGATCAAGACTGAAGAGTTTGAGGCACATAAGAATTATTTCCTTATTCCTATTTTTTCCTCTCCCCTTTTCCCCGATATGGCCTAAGGACCATTACTGGTAATTCCAACAACACTGGTAACAAGGATTTTGCGTTTCAAGATAAGCGCCATTCCTTTGGCTTATTAAGGGTGATAATAAATAATATTTGCTACTTATTTTTAAATTTATTTTATATATTCATTTTTGCCTATAAAATTATATATTTTTAATTTCTCATATGTTGCGCTGTTATATTATATACGTCCACTCAGTATTTTTCATTCAATTTATATTTTTTATTTTACCTGTCTTTATAAAACAGAACGCACCCGATGTATCTTACCAAAATATTTTATTTTATTTTATTTTTTCTGTATTTAATATATATTCAGTCTATTTTATTATTTCAGTTATTATAGTTGTGACATATTGATTGCTAAGCAATTTCACGATTAAATTGCCTATCTAGTTTATACTATAAAAAAGACGACTCATTTTGCTGATCAATATATGTTCGAACTAATGCGACGATTTTCAATGTAGATGAAATAGAAAAACTAAATTCCTAGAATTTACATTGTTAAGTTAATAGCGGAAATGGCAAATCACAGAAGTGAGCGTATTTTGTTTTCATTTTTACTGGAATCTATCAAAGAACTGAAATTTGACGTTCAATTAGTATGAGCTGTGTTGAGGCTAAAATGTTCTGATTTCAAAAATGTTTAAAAATTAGATTAAACATTTAAGTTTAAATAAATATTCTTCCTTTAAATTCGAGCTTAAATTTAATGTGTAAGCCCCAGATCTTATTTATTTAATTTATCGAATGCACTCTATAATTTTCATTTCCAACAGCTAAATTAAATGAAAGTTAACCGAGTTTTGAATGAAATCTTGAAATTAATAAATACAATCGGTCAGTCAATCAGAATTAAATGGAATGTATGTAATGTTTGCGTCACAGAGAGAGCCATCAGATGCTGCTTTTTCCACGCTCAATGTCAGTTTGGACCTAAAACATTAGACCTTCTTTCAAAATAATTAGTTCAAGTAAAAATATTTTAGCTATTTGAATGGACTTGAACTGTTCAAGTCCAGTAGTGCTAATCCTATTGTAATTTCCAGACTTCCTCTTTCCAGCAGCTCTCCTTGATCCAACGACTTTTTCCAGCAAGTAGTGTACCCAATTCTTTCACTGTTCATTTATAATATTAAGATACATTAGAAGCATCGATGAAATTCCAAAGTTGAAAACAATCGCTTAACCGGAAGTGCTATTAGGTTTAGGAAGAAGTACAGAATAAGTTTTTGAGTTCCTTATACGTATTTAAAACATTTTCACGACGAAATTAATTTTAGTAGGGTTTTAGTTTAGAGGTCTATCAGTTGGTTTAAATATAATTTGCTCAAGCTCTGTTGGTTTAGACATAGGGCGCTTCACGTAATATCGCTCAGATATTCGAGTAAAAAACCCCTACCAACTTTTTTACGGCCAGCCCGACTAAACGTAAACGTTGCTGAAAATTTTGTTGATTAGAAAGTCGAAGTAATGATTTTTGTTTTAAATATACCAGATTTTTAAAGTAATGCGGCCTCTACACGGTCAATAATATGAACAATACCTTAGCGTATTGACAATAACATTGATCGTGTAAGGTGAAAAAATTGTATTCACGGTCGGTATTGATAAGAGTATTGATGAAATCCGGATTTTCTGATTTTCGTGTATTAATACTGAGAATTGGAGGGGATATTGACAATAATATTGCGTAGGGGTGGCGCCAGTATTTCCATCAATACTTAGTTCAGTAGTTTTATACAACGTTGAAACTAACCTCAACAACAGTGATACAAATACCTTACAAAAGTACTTTGGAAAGATTTGTGTATCAAAATAAAATTTCAATCAAACATTTTTTAAAGGTGATTGTAATTTTTTCAAAGTCTTGTAGGACATATATGAAGGTTTCACAGGTTTCTATTACAGCTTTGCTGATAGTTGTTGGGGACATTATGACTGAAAACTTCGTCTTCAAAATTTCTTCCTGTGGCCAAGTACCTCAGGGTTAAGGCTAATCTTTCCCTAACACTTATACTTTCTCTCATATTTGAAATGTTTTTGGATGTGTTGTATGTTTATAGTAGCACGAGCGGATTAGTAAAAGGGGCTTGTAAGAATATATGTTTAAGAGAGAAGTATTAGTAATAATCAAGAGAGCACCACTGTTTTTGAAATAAATATATTCTCTAAGTGAATTTAGATGGTTTACAATATTCACAACTATATCTTAATAAATCAGATGTTTATCTAGAATAAAGGCAAATCACTATCATTGGCACTGAGTTTGAGAGAGCGATACCTGAAGGAAGCGTTCTGGCTTTGAAAGCAGAATGCAGACTGTCCGAAAGAATGCCTTCTCTTACAAAACAGTTGGCCAAGTGGCATTGTATTAATTTAACGGATTCTTGTGCCTTTGTCTCTTATAGCAATGACCTTAAATTATAGTACCTGGCACGTTTCACTGCACTAAGATACGTTAAAAATATTAACAAAATTCTATTTTTCAAACTATAAAATATTCTAAACTATTTTTCAAAACTATCATTTTCTTTCATTTCTTTCTTCCACTACATATTTCTGCCCTGTCTTTTCAAAAATGGTTCAACCAACTGTAACAGTTTGTTAAAGGTAGGTTCATCCATTCGAAAGTAGTTTTTGAAATCTTCAACATCGCAGAGGCTGATTTCCTTCAAAGTACTAAATGAGAATATTCATCTCTCTTCTTCAACCATTCTTTCATCCAGTGTTTGCGTTTCATTTGACGAGTAGTGCCAAACGCCAGAATAATAGCTACGCGAGCTTTTGTACAATTATTCATTTTTTGGAAGGGAAAACCGAGTAAAACCACGTAGATTCACTCTCCTAGTGGCAGAAGTAGTAAGTACTGAGCAAAGTTATTGACAAAAATATTGACAGTAATATTGATCGTGTAAGGTAATGAAGTATTGAGACGGTTAGCACGAGTATTGATGGTTATATTGTCAGTACCAATATTGACAATATTATTGGCCGTGTAGGGGCCGCTTAATTTACAATTTTTTTTGTCAACTTGGTAACTAAGATTTATTATTTACCAGTATATGACTTGATTTATTTTTTGCCAAAAACTGAAGTAAAACGAAATTGATTTTTCTTTATATATATTCAGACGTATGTTGATTTTTGCTTATCACACACACTCACACATAGGTCAAATATCCCTATTTGTAAAGTCAAGAACACAAGAAATGTCAAATAAACAGTAATTAGTAAATAATAATTTTTTTTTTATCGGAGCATCGAATAAAAATGTATTCATTTTTTCGAACATTTTCGAATAACGTACAACGAATGAAAAGTGTTATTCGTTATTTGAATTTCATGGAAATAATGCCTATAACTGTTTCCTGGCTGCAATAATTTATTAAATGACGAAAAGAATTTAATTATTATTGTTTATGGCTTAATTTATTAGCAGAAAAAACTTAAGCATTACTGATGTAATCTCTCGGAAAGTGGAAAAGTTCTAGGAAGGGAAGCGACAAACAAGCATATAACCTATGTTTTGGCAATTGCCTGCAGATAGAATAATGCACGAAATGGGAGAAAAGTCTGTTCCATAGGAACCTATATTATTTACATTTGAATTATTTATTTGGTAAGTGATGACTGGTTAGGGCAATCTACTCACTTATACAGTTAAACTGTTCCCATGAATAGCTTGTTATGAAACCGCAAAAGCTGAACAAAATCAGTTTCTGCCTCAAATTAAACTATTTATTCATTGCTACCCCCAACAGGGTTATTTTGAGGATGAAGGTAAGTGCTCCTATATATTCCAAAACTATTATTCTTCATAGTACGAGATATAAAATCCAATAGGCTACAATTTTTATAATTATTTTATTATGATATTTTATCTTCCCATTAAAAAGTGAAATATATATTTAAAATAGAATACTAAAAGATTACTTATCTCTGTACAGTCGTCTTAATACTACTACTGCTGCCGTCTACTGTGTTCAGAAAGATTTATGATCTTTCATGCTCTTGCTCTTCTTTGATGAACTAATTAATCTGGGACCAAGATGTTTACACAGGAAAGCTTTCCTAAAAGTAATCTTTAGTAAAACTGGTTGTGCTTTTATTCACCAACAGTGTATTCTCGTCTAAAAATATAATAATTTTTTAATAGAGATATCATTTCGAATTCATTAAAATGATAGTATATATCACATAATTATTTACTATTTTCTGTTACTACTGTAATAAGAAGTACACGATCATTTAAGGTTTAAATATGTTGTCAAAATTAGTGTTTAAAAAAAGTAGGTTGTTTGGAAGTGCCTTTTTGTTAAACAGTTTTTCCAATTTTCTCTCATTTTCTTCATTAAAAAACAGGTGAATTTCAGTCAATTTGGTATACTAATTACAAATACAGAGATTTATCACTTTTCTTTGAAACAGTTTTCCAGAACTTTCATTTTAGGAGGTTTTTGGGATATATGATTTTGTATGTATTTTAGGGATATATGATTGTACATTTATGAAATACATAAGATGTATATCATACAATTATTTACTATTTACTGCTGTTTTCCCCCAAAAAGTTTAGATTCTCCCCCAAAAAGTAAGCTCGTCAACTTCCAAGGGGTTGCCTCCTTCATTCATTGTCTTATCCACTTACACAATTTCTCCTTCATCTTTCCTGATTACCCTACATATTGGCCTTCCGATCACAACTGTATTCCAGATCTAGTGGAAGCATGTGGTGTAGGGGGGAATTTTTCAACCACAAATAGTCTGAATGAATTAACCTGTGCTCTTCAACCTCAGCATAATTTCCATTCCAAAATCTCCTAAGCCATCTTTTAATGAAGGTCCGATTAATTGGGAAGATTCCCTTTTTCTGAACATTTCCTTAAAAAACCGCCAATGAAATAGATGAAGCTGTTTAACTCTTCACTAAGGATAGAAGAACAGCGTCTGCTTTGGTGGGAGAGAACACCAGGACAGAGGCAGGCAAAGCTCTTTATCAAGAGACATTTGCCTAAATTTACCAGAGATCTACTGAGCCATACCCGGAAGGGATATAAGGCTAATTGTGGGTCTACTAACATGGCTTTGTAGGCTGAACAGACACATGCACCATCTACAACTTGCAGATTGCGGTCTGCCGTTTCTGCAAGGTAGAGGAAGAAACCCCGGTGCACATTCTTTGTGAGTGCGCTGGCCTGGCAAGGATAAGGTTTCTTCGATTGGGGGCAGGCAATCCCGAAGCTATGAGCTACATGACGGAGCCGCTCTCTGCTTTGCTAGGATCGATTAGGAGGGCCAAGCTGGGGGTTGTGCTATAATTTAAGGGGATCCATAATGATTTCGTCTTGTAGGTCGCAGTGGAATGAGGCTCCCCCCCCCCACTTTTCTAATCTAATCTAATCTAATCTAGTTTAACTCTTCACTAATTCCATCCAACAGGCAGCACAACGATCCTGTTCCTATCGGCGTGAAACTCATCCTTCACCTGACCTAATTCTCCCTAACCATATTCGACCGCTAATCGCCAGCCCAGAAGAAGATGGCAGCATATTCGTTATTTTTCCCATAAAAGAATTTCTAACCAACTAAGTAACCTCCTGCGATCCCAGCTTCCGAGTTCTGATCCTCCCAGTACCAAAAACCATTGCTTCCCTATCCCCTGATGATAACTTCCTCTGGCCTGCCATTAAAAAAATATTGAAATATCATACTACTATTTCTCCCATCCGCACACCATTCCTGGTTTAGGTGCTACAAGGAAAGAGCTAATATATTTTCCAACTACTTAATACAGAACTTTCACTCCACATCCAGATATACTCGATCCTATCTTTACAAGATATGTCTTTGAAAACTGGACATCCCTCTTCCTCTCCATCTACCATCTAAACCTATACTTCCTTCTGATGTAAAATCCCTTATTGACCACCTGCCTTGGAAACAAGCTCCTGGATACGACCTCATTACAACTAACATATTTTTCACCATCTTCCTAGTAAAGTCATTGTTTTCCTCACCACTTTATTCGACTCTTCACTTTATCCCATTTTCCTTAGTTACACATCCCCAAACCGCATTAACATCTTACAGAAATATCTTCCTATCAGCCTTCTTTCTAGGTTATCCAAAGTCCTAGAAAAAAATCTCCTCGAACGGCTGATTCCTAAACTAGAATTACAAAATATCCTCCCTACCCACCAATCTGGATACCGCACCCGCATTCCACTATTCAACAGTCCTTCATAGGGGTCGATACTATTTCGTCCGCTCTGGAGAAAAAGAAATATTGCGTGGATGACTTCCTGGTGATGGCTCAGGCTTTTAATAGAGTGGTACCCAGGACTATTCTACAAATTAAAATAATTCCTTCCAACTCCACATTACCTTTTGCTGCAATCCTACCTGACGGACCGTTGTTTCAGAGTAAGATGCGGCATTGAGGTCTCCGATCTACATGTTATCTGCCTCAGGGCAGTATACTAAGACCAATCCTTTATACCATCTACACTACTCACATTCCTAACCATCCCCAAACACTAATAACACATCAACCTATGCTGAGACACCGCAATACTATTTTCCCACCCTTGACCTTCTCATTCTCTACTGTTTGACAAGAACACCTTGGGTTTTTTTAATGATGGTGTAAAAAATGGAGGATAAAACTCAATCCTGCCAAATGTGTTCAGGTTACATTTACATTACGAAGTCAAAATTACCACCACTAACTATCAACAATGCAGAAATACCCACTTCTGCACAGATACGTTACTTAGGACTCACAGACTAAACAGACGCTATTGAGGAGACTTCTTGGATTTAAATCTACCACTATAATGCAGATCAAACTCACACTTTACAAAACACTACTAGACTGTTATGAACATATGGAGCAGAATTTTGGGGCTCCGCAAAACCTTTCAATGTACAATCCATACAATCCTTCCAATCCAAAGTCCTTCGCCGAATCGTTAACGCACCCTGTTGTGTCTCTAATCGAACCCTTCATCATGACCTTAATATTCCCTTCGTCATTGATCTAATCCATTCCCGATTCCAAAATTTCCATAAAAGCCTAGAAATTCACCCAAACCTTTTTGCCCAATCACTCACCACACCTTTCCACCCTGACAATAATCACGTCGAATAAGACGTCGTTGAGGCCACTTGACCTCCTTGCTCCTTAGCCCACAAGATTATCCTAGGGCTGATTTCTTCCATCACGCCATTCCAGTTGTGAAACTGAGCTTAGCTCACAATTGTTTATTATACAAAATAAAAAATAAAAATATATATATATATAAAAAGAAAAGATTCGCCCATAGATATAACATCGAAGACAACTGAAGATCTTGTAAAAATTATAAGTTTGAAGAATATTGGTTATTGATAGTTGTGTAAAATTGGTGTAAGAGATAATCACTGAGATATTGCTGTCGAAGAGATAGTCATAGAGATATTGTTGTCATAGAGATAGTCATAGGTTCTCACGCGTTGGTCTAGTGGCTAACGCACTCGCCTTTCGTGCGAGAATTCAGGGTTCGATTCCCGTGAGGGCAAAGTCGGTGTTGACCCAGCATCGTGATAAAAAGTGAACCTACAATGAGTAGCGCCCTAGGTAGCAAACGCCGGAACTAAACAGCGTGGGAACTGCGACGTCACACTCTCACACGCCTCCCATCAAATCGCCGTCTGGCAAGCCTTGGACCTTCATGGGCTGTTGGACCACAGGGTTCTTTTTTTTTAGAGATAGTCATAGAGATATTGCTGTCGTAGAAATAGTCATAGAGATATTGTTGTCGTAGAGATAGTCATAGAGATATTGCTGTCGTAGAGATAGTTATAGAGATATTGATGTCGTAGAGATAGTCGTAAGAGATAGTTCTGCCAGAATTTGTTTTATAAATTCTTCAAAAATCTTTCTTAAAATTAATATTAATAAAATATAATCAATAAAGTTCATAAATATCCTGTAATAGTATTTCTTAAAATTGTTGGTAATCTGAATTTATATGATCTATATTCTGGAATCAAAAATTCACCGTCACAAATCGATCTGACACGATCGCAATACTTCCTCTTACTAGGAGGAAGTGAAAGTAAAAATTAAAAGTAAAATGTACAGTTGAATCCCCGCTACAAAAATTTTGTGTGAATATTTACTGGCAATCAATGTCTAGGAAAATTTCAAGGATAAAAGAAAATTTGTCAATTATATTATTTTAATAAAAAAAATAAAAGAGAAAAGTCGTGTGACAGTTTGACACTAGAAATTTTTTTCTCTTGACTTTCGGTGTATGTTACAATTTTCAGTTTAATTGCCACACCATGAAATGCTTACTGATATATCGACTAAAATTCATACGTCATTCATTCGTTATAAATTTCTTCAAAAGAAACCAAAAATCTCTTTTGAATAAATTATATCCAAAAATTTTCAATAATTTAAAAACGCTGGCGATGTTTGTTCTGACATTATATTATTGTTTGGTATTTGGTATTTATATTATTTGGTAGTTCAGTTGGGCTGCTTTATTTATTTTTGTTGCGCCTAATTTCCTCCCTAGATTGTAATGGTAGCAGAAATAATAAATATAAGTATTTTTTTTTTGCTGTGTAGTTTTAGGAAAAAAATGTTATATAAAGAAACCAATTTATTATTTAAAATACAACTGCCTTGGTGTATATAAAGTTTTGTATTCGCAATTTTTTTTTTGTTACAATTTTCATTTCGAATAACTATCAATATATTATCCATGTCAGTTCAGTTGCCCTTAATTGTGAAAACCCAAGTTTGTTACTTCTGCTTTTCCTGGGTACTACCCCTACATTGGTTGTCTTGTTGATATAGCGGTGGCCAGGTTCCCGTGGCTTGCAAGAGCTCATTGTGAAATCACATGGTTGTTATTTCCGGTTGGTTTCCTGCCGGGCAGCTTCTGGGATAATTATTATCTCAATAATTATCATCCAAGTAGCAGTGTATCAGTGAAGACTTCAGACTTGGAAGCACATAAGAATTATTTCCTTATTCCCAATTTTTTCTCTCCTCTTTGCCTCGATGTGGGCTAAGGGCACACGGATCTTCCAACACTGGCAACAAAGATTCTGCGTTTCAAGTTAAGCGCCATTCCTTTGGCTGTTGAAAGTGATAATAAATAATATTTGCTACCCATTCTTAAATTTAATTCATATATATTCATTTTCTTCCCATATATATATTTATTTATTTGTATAGTTTAATATTTTAATTTCCCATTTTGCTCAACCATTATAGTATATAGTCCACTCAATATTTTCACTCTTTAATTTTTGCTGTTTTTATTTAAACACCTTAGATTTTTCTATTCCTAGGAGGGTTACAGCACACTCTCCGGTGATGGACAGTGCTGTCTGCAACTAAAGAACACTCCCCGGGCTCCGGCAGTGCATTGAGAGGGCTCCGGGCGCCAATGAACATAGATGTTGATGTGCCCTAAATAATGTTTTATATATATATATAGCTAGTCAGGGAGCGTGAAAGTGTGGGCCGGCAGTCTAATTCTAAATGAAATACTTAATGCCCTGAATATGAAATTGGGATAATCAAAATAAGATAAGATTTACCTTAATTAAAACAAAAAAAAAAACCTTTAAGAAATAAACTGGAGTTTGGTTTAGAAATAAACTGCAGTCTTCTATTTGAATTTTGCGAGGTTAAAAATGGTTTTCAAAATTAGATTACATATTTTCCATATTGAGTGTCGAAATAATGTGTTAACCTATATTTTCAACCCATGTAGTAAGTAGTAAAACTTTTGATTGCAGTGCGCAAGAATTCCCTTCCTTGGCCACAATAGAGGCCACAAGAGGCCTTTGGAAAACCCAATAAAACGATGCCAGTGGTAGGATATACACCGGGCAAGGGTGTGGCTGAAGAAAAGACAAGTAAAAAAGTATGGGTTTGTGAGACCCTCTCAATACTGGAAGTAATGAAGAAAAAAAAAAGAAGTATTTCACATATATATACATATGTGTATGTATGTGTGTGTATAAGAGTGAATGAGAAAGAAAGAAAACTGAAGCGAAAGAGTAAGAAGAAACATCCTTCGAGAGAATAAGAGTGGCATGAAATGGATGGGATGGGAAGAATAGCAGTAGATGTAAGAAGAGTGATGGAAATAGAAAAGTTGGGACGTAAAGCCTGCTCTACCAAAGTAAATACAAATACATGGGCTATGTAGTAAACAAGTCCATCTGGATCTAAACAACGTAGCAGCCTAGCATAACGGGCAACGGGGAAGTCGTATAGTGGCAGTCCTGGAAGTTCTTTGGAAGGGTCCGCCACACACACACACACACAGGCCCCACGTACCACAGTTGTGAAATTAAATTCTACCAAATCCTTCACCTCCTACTCACAGACCATGCAAGTCTATTTTCCCTCAAATAAATACGTGTTTTTCAAAAGTACTCCTAAAAGTACTATAGAAGGAATACTTAGCATTTTTGCAGCAATTGAATTCTTTGAAACAAGCAAAAAGACGAATTAAAAAAGAACAGTGTTAAATTTACTGGTTGGACGTTACGGTGGTCTTTAAAGAAACACCACTTTATGGTTGGTTATATTTGCATTTACTTTACAGACTTTCTGAACGTAGTTAAAAAAATAAGGTCTTAATTTACAAAAATCTTTAAATATTTGTCTTTTAGTAAATATTTTAAGTTTATTAAGGTTTCCTTTAAAACTAGCTGGGTTTTTATGTTCTATTTACCGTATTTAGTGCTTTTATGACTAAATTTAAGAAATTTTCTTAAATTTGACTAATAAAAACATATCTTGTTCATCATTTTTTTTAGATAAAATATTTCAAATAAAACTGATAGGTTTAAATATGGATAGATCTAATTCTAAGTTAGCATGAGTTAGTTAAAAATGAACTAAGAGAAAGTGACAAGCAAGAGTTAAAGAACAATATACAAAATGCCAGAAACAGTATGCAAGCGGATACAAGAGTCCACAAATAATCAACTAGAACTCTACAACATAACACTCTGTTAACAAATTCCAAGAAATAATCATTGTCTTCACTCACCTCTCTGTCAAAAGCCCTTTTACAGGCCAGAAAGTTATCTATAAGCTAGCCAAACTTGCCGTACAACTTTTAGAACAGCCATTTCCGTGAGAGCCATTTAGTAATGAGAAACATATTATGTGGGCAATTTTCAAGCACATGGGCTGGAGTTTCGTTCTCTCTGCCGCATTTGCGACAGAGGGGCCCAATATCTCTCATGACTTGTCCACATACGGTACGGTACACCGCTTAGCGGAGCATAGTTAATTAATTTTAACTAGATCAAACAATGATTCATGTGTATATGTATATGTTGGGCGCCAAACCCGAATTTGAATTCAATTTCGATTTTTGACCAACTATAAACAGCCAAACTTAGGATTGTGGAATTAGTAAACTATCAAAGTTCATTTCAGCTAGTTTTTGGAAAAGACTGTACAATTTAACACATGCGTAGTGAGAATTAGGATACTCAGTCTGAACGTTGTGGTAGGTTAGTGTACACGTATCCTCTTTTTTACTTTGTCTGTTATTAATGAAGCCGAGTTTGGTGTTAAATTCTTACATGCAGAAAGGTGACTCGAATAATAATATATTCTTGCTTACTCCTGATAAGTTCAATGAATTACTGTTAGAAATAAAAGGTTCGCTATGAAAAAAGAGACAGGGAGAACCACTTACATCGCTGGATTTTTCGACGCCTTTGGTACTATTGAACTATGGTCGTTTACTAATTGCACAATCTTAGGTTTGGCTGTTTATAGATGGCCAAAGTTCGAAATTGAACTCAAATTCGGGCTTTGGTCGTTTTAAAATAGCCAATCCTAGGTTTGAGCAAAAAATTTGACCAATGGCCATTTTCGGGCTTTGCGCCCAGCACATATATATATTTAATGTCGTTGAAATAAACGCATCCACTTTCATTACCCCATCAACTGTAATGAAGTAGTGATTTTTTATTATCATTACAGTTTACATCTTTAAAATTTATTATATTTTTTTTTTTTTTTGCAGAAGGTGTTGTAAGTTATTCGATGCCCCAAGGTGATCGTAGATCTGGCGAACCAGATCTTCGAGATAACAGTTACGATGGTGTGGAAGAAGGCGGCTGGCTTTCAGGTGGTTTGGGTCAACTAGTCGATGGCCATAAAGGATTGGATGATTTCCATATGGACGTTTTTGGACATGGAAAAGGTTAGATTTATTCACGTATTTATTTATTTATTTATTTATTATTATTCATTGTATTTTCTTTATTTTAAAAAAAAACTTGAAGTTCAAAGTCAAGAGTTCAGAGATCATTTATTTTAACCACTAGATATACTTTTTCTCACTCCTAGTAAAGAGGAATTATTACGATCTAGTATTTACGAAATTGAGTTTTACATCGGAAATGCAATGTTTGAAGTCAGCTGAGGAAGAAAAAATGAACGAAAAATCGCTGGGAGCCCAAACTTGTGGTTTCAAGATTGGCTTATGTAAAAGACTCCCGAAAGTATATAACGTATAATTTTCATATAGAAAAATCAGTGTTTGCTATTTACTCGGCATTAGCCATTTACTGAGCTTTTTTTTTTCAATTAATACAATTCAAATGATAAATTTTCATTAAAGCTCCAATGTCTAGCTGGCCTTGTCTTAAAAAAAATATAATTGTATGTAAGTAATGTGATTAGTGTGGCAGCACTCTTTGTCTCAAACAACAAAAATATTGTAGTTGCAATTTAAATTTCAACGAAGCTTAAAAGTGATTGGTATTTATGTGTATACATAATGTATGAATCTTAAAGAAAATAGTTGGAGCCGTTTATGAGAATGTAGCGAAAAACAGGGAAAGAAAACAAAAATCAGTAGAATTGCATGTTGTATTTTGGCAGAAACCTTCATGAGGTATATCTAAATGGACTAGCAAATGTTAGCTACGTGCGATTTTCATTTATGCATTTTTTTTTTTTGTAAAAATACACACATACACGGGTTAAACTCATCTCATAGGAGGCAGGTAACGAGTTCACCAGGTATACACTCTCTAACCCTTAGGATTACCACTGGCTATTGTCTGACCAAGCAGTAAATTCCTTTTTTACCTGCCCCCCCCATGACATAATTTAAGGGACATTTTCAAAATTTCTTGATCATTCCTATTAAGTACATACAGATTCAAATGAATAGAATTATGGAATTTCTGAAAAGTTTATCTAGTTGTGGAAAACATATGGCAGCTGCAGAAATCGTACAATTTATTTTATTGTGGTTATTTCTTATATAAAATGTATTATTCCAATTTAATGTTTTTGGTGTTCATTGGGTTCTATCCACACAGCGAGCAAGATCTTAGTCTGAAATCCAAATGAGTGTTTGAACTTTTTTTCTGTGATTTCACAATATATTAATTTTGATCCGTTTAGGAAATAAAATATTGGAAAATCCTATCTTATAGTTTCCTTCTTGTGATTTAGAAATTATTACAAAATGTCCCTTAAACCATGTTATAGGAGGCAACTCTTCATAACAGGTGCCTGCTACTACAACTACCAGCAAACCCTTTCAAACAATAGCCACTCTTACTTTTAATACCCTAATTTAATCTTTTTTTTACCTGCCTCCGATGAGATGAGTTTAACCCCACATACATAAATAGACTATTCGCTAAAAACATTGTTCTCATCTTTTTCTCAACTAAAAGACCCCACACCCACAACTTTATTATAATAATAATAATCTTTATTTATCTTCATTTTTTACATACAATTGTATGTACAAGACATGTCAGTACATTAAACAATCCAATAACCTTCACACAAAGCAAGTCCATGTAAGAAAATCATCCAAATCATATATTACTTTATCCAGGAGCATAGTTTTTAGTTTAGATTTAAACAATTTCATTGTTGGCAAAGATGAAATTTCATTCGGAAGTGCATTAAATGTTTTCCTTCCCATAAATAAATAAGAAGATGTAAAAAGTGAGTGGTTTGCTTGAGGAAAAGAAAAGTGGTCACGGTTCCGAGTATTATATTTATGGTTGAAGGTGTTGCAATTATTTCTAATTTTATAGAACCACGTACAGATGGAAAAGATATAAAGAGCTGGAATTGTGAGGATTTTGTTATTTTTAAAATGCAACCTACAGCTTTCATTGGGTCCTTGCTTTAACCATAGCACGAATAGCTCTTTTTTGGATGCGGAAAATTCTTGATGTACATGGACTGTTTCCCCAAAACATTATCCCATAGGAAGCCGTTGATTGGAATTTTCCAAAATATACTACTTGGCCTCGAGATTGAGGATTAGAGTTAATTTTTTCAAGAGATATACTATGCTCGAAACTGTAGGAGCCAGTGAACCTATATGTTCTTTCCAGCGCAGATCTACAGAGATGTGGAGTCCAAGAAATTTTGTCGTAGGTGGGAAGATAATGCTGCCACATTCAGTCTTAACTAAAGGAGAGTACTCTTTTCCACTTGGAGCAACTGAGTAGCACAGACCAACCGTCTTGGAATTAAATAAAATTCCGTCTCAGATATAATTTATAAAATAAATTGTTTACAATGCCCAGCTACATACATTGGACAAACATCTGAATATTTAAAAAATAGACTGTACCAACATAAATACGACTGTAAAACAAACAAAAAAAAACCGACTGACATGACTACAGCACTAACGAAACATTGCATACAATACAAACATGAATTTGACATGGAAAACACTAAAATGCTCTCCATCAACAATAATAATAAAAAAAGAAATATATTGGAAATGATTCATATTAAAAAAGATAAATTTTCTATCAGTTTTAGAACATTCACCAAAAACTTATCCCACAGTTATAACAATCTCCTAGAATTTCCAAAACAACATACAGATTAAGACAAGGTTTTCCCATCCGCTCTCCTAGCCCTTTATAAACCTTGACCTATCCAATGTCTGTAAAACTAGAGTAATTATTACTGTAATTCTAACTGAAAATTTTTGTTATTTCTGAATCCTAAGTTCTTTCCATACTTTACTCTTATATATGCCACATATTGTTAAAGTTTTAATAGTTGTGATTTAGTTTAATATTGATCTGATCTACAACAATAGTTTGAAATAAATTTAAATGTGGTATGTATATCATACTTTTTATTTAGTTTATTTATTTAGTTTATTTTAACAAATTTTTATTTTGAAAATGTTTATTTTAAGTTCATATTTTATGTTGTTTCTAATTTTTATTGATTTGTATTAAAACCTTTGAACAGACCCTGAAGAAGGCAATAAATTTGTCGAAACGTCGGTAGAAATTTAAAAGGAGTTCTTTTGTATGACCGAACCTCAACATCCAATTTACAACATTGAATACAGCGGTCTTAACGAACACTAAAAACATTTTTCTAATAGTCAGGTGACCACAAAACAAGTAGTTCCGGTAAAAAAACTCAACTACGAAAATGTTATAAGATCGTTATACTTCCTCTTTAACAGTAGTTAGAGAAAATAAAAATTGCTAGATGTTTTGTGTGTGTTTGGTTATAATTTTAAATCTGATAAAAAGTCTTTTGTTTGACCTGTGATTATAATAGAAATATTTTATAAAACAAAAAAAATCCACGTTATTTTATTTCAATAGCAATATGAATGATGTTGAAATGTCGCTAATATAAAATGGAATTATGATACTAGGATTTTGAACGTTTGAAAATAGTACTTGAATCACAATAATAACGAACCACCACCCCTCTCTGTCAAATGAATATGGAATACGGAAGAGTTAAAGCCCCTGTTAAATAATGCATTTACATCGAGTTCGTAATCGGGTTGAAATCAGCCTTTCGCTTTCTATTGCTTTTACTATCTCTTTCCACTTTATTCCTCTTCTACTAGCACTATTACATTCATTTTGGTTGGTTTTTCCTTTTATTTTCTCTCTTATTTCTAGTACCAGTCTTTTGTCGTTTACAATTTGAATTTCAAGTAGACACTGAGACATCTCGTTTAACTTTTAATTGTTCTCTAAACGTGTATTGTCTTTTTTTTTTCTTCTTTTTTTTAACCTTTCTTTGCAGCGCCCTTTTCATTCCATTCTGCTCTATATAGATGTGCTCCCATGTTTCTCTCCTTAAGAAATCTAATTTATTTTTTTTTAAAAAAACAGGAAGGAGTTTTAATTTACTTGCAGTATGTTGATTACGTTCCCTTTTTCCAGTTCTAAAGCCCATTAATAAAATAGTTTATATAGTTGGCCATTACTTTTGAATTAATACGTAAAAACCTGAGAAAAAAAAATTAAATACATTTAATTAAATGTGAATCTCGTTCATCAAGTGTTTTTCAAATATAAATATCGCATTATAAACTGCTCACATTATTTACAAAAATATATTTTGTTATTGTTATTGATGAGAATTATTCTTATGCAGCTGTCAGACATTAAAAAGAAATTAAGAAGTTCATAAAAAAAAATGAGAAAATAAATATTTTTGTTATTTACATCAATCATTTCAATGAAACTGCACAAACAGATTGGGGAAGAAAAATTGGCCATTTTTGTATTATAAAAAAAAGGAAAATGGTGTGACATCCAATAAATCGTCTATTTTTAAAAGCAGTTTATCAAAATAATTTTATACGTATTGCATACGTATTTAAGTACCTTCTAATAAATGGATATGGAAAGAAAAAGAAATTATTCTTCGAATTAACCCATCACTAACGTAAATACTTTTATTAATCCGCTTCTCATAGGCACTATAATCCATTTCGAAATTTCCCTCAAAGAACTTTAGCCTTTCTTTCAATTAGAAGGCATTTAAATTTTCTTTTGAAAATTATCCATACTGCGGCTCTTGGGACGACTTCACCAACTAGTGTCATCCATTTTTGTAATTAAGACACATTTACTTCATGATTCTTTCATACTCTGCCTACCGGCCAAATAGCTTTATGTTAACTAAGAATGTTAACACGATGTTCTTCGTGTTGGGTGCCAAGAAAGGAAAAGGATGAGAAATGAAAGTTAGAAGTAATATTTCTGCGAACAGCTTGAAGAGAGAGCGATAATAATTCTGTGGAAGAAACTGAGATAGAATGCAAGAATAATTAAGAACACACTGGTAGTTTAAAACAATATATTCTCTAAGAGAAATTAAGTTACTTTGAATATCACAATAGCTTATAATAATTTCTTATAACGTAATACTGGTATATGTTTCCACCTTGATTTGTAGCACAAGACTGTCTTAAAATATCTCTTCTCTTTGTTTCTTCAATTCCTCCCCTGTGAGAAGAAGGGGTAGTACAATGCCATAATTGTTCTTGAACCGTACGAGTAACTGGACTTGTATACCTGGTCTTGTCCTTTTGCAAGGGAATGTCAATCTTTTTCTTAATTTTGATTTGTTTATAATTTAATATTATTTCAAGTTTCTTGCATCCATCACAAAACCCTTTAAGTTCAGTAAGGATAAAAGCTGGCAGAAAATGGCATCTTTCCTAGGATAAAGTAGAATGGTCTCTAGGCTATCTCTAAGTTGCAAAAACAGCAAAAATGAGCAGTATTACTTCCAAAATGTTGAAATATATGTAACTTAACTACTGAAATATATATATACCGTATAACTTAAAGTGAAAAATTCCTTCCAACACTTCTTAACATGATTCTTATTCATCAAAATGATGATGGAATATCATTGCGACAGCGTCTCGTCAATCCTCTCAACATATTGTTTAAATCAGAGTTATTGTCGCGATAGCGGCTTCACTTTGGATATGCCGATCATCAAAATGTCTTGATAAAAAAGTGCGATACTTGCACAGAACAAAATCAGTTTATGCACTGATTATACATTCATACAGAGTGTATAAACTGATTGTGCTCTGTGCATGTCTGTGTTATTGTACTGTTTTATCAACAGTGATGGGCGAACGCCTTGAAAGAAAAATTCTATGAAAAATATATGGTCCAATTAAATTAGGAGATCAGTGGAGGAGGCGTACTAATAAAGAGCTGTTCGAACTGTACGGTGATGCCCACGTGGCCCAGGAAATCAAATTAGGCCGTTTGAGATGGGCTGGCCACGTAGTCAGGATGGATGACTTGGAGCCACTCAATGGTTATATGGACAGAAAGAGAGCAATCGGAAGACTACGGTTGAGATGGGAAGATGGAGTTGCTAGGGACGCAGCTGCATTGCTCGGTGCGAGGAACTGGAGGAGAGCTGTCCAGGAGAGGGATCTTTGGCGGAGACTTATTGCGGAGGCCAGGAACTCACTAGTGGGTTGTCGAGCCACGGATAATGATGATGATGATGATGGGCGGACGTCTGAAACTGGTCGATGTCTACAAAATAAAGCAGGCTAAACGCGAAAAATATCTTTGATGCTTTCCAACCACAACAATAATGTTTTAAGTGTAAGTCCATCCTTCTCCAAAAGGTTTTAAAATAAATTATCCGAAAATATATCTCGATTTAGCTGGTTATTTAGTTTAACATATACCTATAGCATATACATATAGCATAATATAAAGTTTAGGTAGGACTTAATAAGTTTAAAAGAAAATACAGTTAGTCATCCCGCAACTAAAGCAAAGTTACATAAGCACCTAAACCATCAGTTTCATACAAACATACATACATAAGAATAAATTTTGAAATACACTTTTTTCATTTAATTCTGAGGAGTTTAAAACAAGTATTTCCGGTGAAAATTCACAATCTCTTATCACTTTTTCTCACAGAATTAGGAGAGATTAACATACATGGAACTTCATTTATCATGAAAATCTTAGGGCAATCGATACATCCAATCGATACATCAATTTAGTGAGAGAAAGCAAAACTACTCAAGAAAGAAAACTAAATATTTTATTTTTTTGGTATAATGAAGTGAATTTAGTTTTTTTTTTAACATTGTGTATGCATGTGAACTGAGTATAGAAAATCTGTCTTATTGTCTTTTGCAGTAGCCCATTTATCTCGTCACTCTCACGTCGTGTGAGTAACTTCTTCTCGTCTCATATGTATGTGGCTTTCCAATACCTTTGTTATTCTCTCTCTCTCTCTCTCTCTCTCTCTCTATATATATATATATATATATATATATTTGTGTGTTTTGTTGTTTCACCTTCTCATTCCATTTATCCCACTCAATACTACCTCTGTCTCATTTCATACTTCTACAATCTCTCACTATATCCTGTGTATTCACATTTTCTATCTCTCCCTCATTCTCCCGTCCCCCCTTTCTTTCTCACACACATATATACAAACACACAAGTATATATATATTATATATATATATATATAAAATGCTGAATTATGTCTCGCAGAAAATGTCTTACACAACTTTGAATTGAGTTCAACATAAATCCGTTGTTTGTTACCACCCCCTATATAACAACAACTCCGACAACTGAGCTCATATCATCTTGCATTAGATCATAAGTCCATGTCCTGTTTTTTTTATGTTGTCTTATATCACTATGTTTATTTTCTTTACATACATTTCATAATAATGGATAAGATTTATCATATAAAATTTTTTTTTGAAAAATAAAAAAGTAATAAATAAAATAAAGCAATACTATTGAATGTCATAATTATTTATTTTATTTTATTTTTTCCCTTTTGATTTATAAAAAATATTCTTCAAACAATCATATCTAATGTGAAACACTCACACGAATTCTCTTACTGCAATTCACATAGATAGATTTAATTAATTAATTTATTTATTTATTTATTTATACGGGTATTACCCAGCTACAACTTTCACTATAAAATGAAAATGAATATATGAATCCAACAAAAGTTTCTGCTTCCGGAAATCTGGTAATCTGATTTTCTTGATTATTGACTGAAGATTGTTTCTTCAAACTTGGAAAATCTTGGACACACATCAATTATTTTATTAATATTAAACAGACAACAGAATTGAATAGATACAAAAATAGCATTTAAAGGAAAGTCTTAGTCACCTCTCCCTCCACCAGAAACAACCTTAAATGAACTATCCCGAGAAAATTTTATAATAAAATTTGTAGCGTTTTTTTTTTTTATGTGATGAGTTTAATGTAATAAATTAGAATAAAGTCGTTGCTGTCGTTTTCGAGAAACTTACAAAAAAAAGACACTGAAAAGTGTACGTAGATAATGTGTTAATTCCGATTTATGGATTTTGACCAAAACTTTATGGTCGGATCTATCGATTTAGAGAAGGGTGAAGGGGCCCGTTGCACTGCGACCTAACCTGCAGCACCACTACCAGGTTAAGGTCCCTATGGAATCTTAATATCCTGGAGGAATTTAGGGAGGATATGTTTCCCTCCTCCTCCTCCTGGTAACTATCCAGGTTCCTGAATCTTCTCTGAATGGCTGCGTCCGTTAGGAGTTATATTGGGGTTTCCTTCTTTTCCTCATAATATCTGTAATAGCTGTCATTCTCCAAGCTCAGCTTTTTCAGGTGTTCCCTGAGTCTAGCTCCCGTAATGAAACCGGTAAGAATGTGGAACTTACTGAGACTGATGCATGCTTATAATTCCTCAAGCAATGTTTGCCTCAGTCCTAGGAGGGAGTACTAGAATTGAAATCCCTTGTTCCTCCTCCTTCTTGAGTTCCTCTAGGAGGGACTGATCGCTGACCCCACAAAATGGTTCAGGCCCATTTAATGGAGATACAGCACCTTTATTTGCCAAAGCGTCGACCATCTTATTCAATTCATGAACATAATCACATTGTACTTGAACATAACCTTTATAACCTTCCCACATACATATACAACCAACAAGTGTGAGCCTACAGAAAAATTTCGTTGAAGTGAACTCTCTACACAAACTTGGTGAATTTGCTCTGACGATGGATAAAAATCCAAAACCGGGCCAGGAACAAAACTAATATGCATACTACGACGGATAAAATACCGTAAATTAAATTACTCTCATATTCATATGAACTGAAAACAATAAGAAATGTTCTACATTGAAAATAAACACAACAAAATATACGTATACCTACGCATATAGAATAAAAACAAACAAAAAATAACTAATTTTATTATAAATACACTTAGGTATAAATGTATATTTGCTTTCATATAGAATGATTAATGGTTTACTCGTTTATTATGAAGTAAAGGAAAAAATATATAATCATATATTTTAAAAAATATTGCCTTCGATGGTGTAGATAGCGTGGAAAGCATTTCCAATACCCAGTCAATCTTATCACACTAGCCAATGCATTTAAGTATTTCTTACGAATTCCTTCATAAACAGGACATTATAAAAATAATATACACCATTAAGAGAAAGTTTTGAGGGTGCCTGTGTGTGTGTGTGTGTCTTTGTGTTTACATCAGATTTTTAAGCTATCAAATTTTATAAAGAATCTAGTGGCATGAAAATGATATTTTATGATACTATAATTCTTTTTAAAAATAATGTTTATCCTTCTAAGCAGCATAAAATTAATAATTAATTGCCTCTAGGAAGCAAAATGTTATAGCTTGTTTAACGATTTGGAAAGTTACCACTGTTTTAGACTTGCCGTTGAAGAAATGATTTAAGGAAGTTGTTCACAGCCACGGATACTCATTGTTTTCTCTATCTTTGTTATTAAATTGCTGTATTTAATGTTAATTTAATTAAATTGTCAGTTCATTGAAATGAATAAAACCGATGGGTGGATGTGTGCATGTATGTATGTGAACAGCATAGCACGTAAACGAAGAATCGCAGAAAGTTCAAACTTGATATTTCATTTAGATGTCACTATGGGATCTGACAATAAGGGTTGGGTCAAAATTGCTCAACCTGAAGTACAATTTTACTAAATGAGTTTTTTGACTTTTTCGCAATTTTCTCAAAAATGTATCCGACGATTTTCGCACAAAGATCTGTAACTTTTATTTAAAACATTTCTCTGGGAAAATTTATTTAAGGGCACTTTTAGGTGAGGGGTGGGATTATGTTTTCTTTAAACTGTTATCATCGTTGATTAATACAATTTTACCATGCAAACAGAATTAATTAGAAATAAATAGATGGAAGAAATTCCTAGTTTCAAGAAAATTAGTAAACCGGAAGTGCGCTTTTATTTAACAGTTTTTTTCAGTTTTCGAGGAATTTCATTAAATTTGGACCACTAACTATAGAATTTGATAATTACAATTTTGAGAACTGGAGTAAGAGAAAGTCGATCGAATTAACATCTCGACAATTGGCCAGACCACCCTTAGGGTAAAAGTAGGGAGGCGGTGTCCACAGGGAGGGGTTTTGTCCCCTCTGATGTGGACTTTGGTCGTTGATGACCTCCTCCACCAACTATCTGCGGATGGCTTTGACTGTCTAGGCTACGCAGATGATTTGGCGATCGTGGTAAGAGGCAAATACCCTACTACGATTGCAGAGCGGGTTCAAGCAGCTCTAAACCTGGTTAGGAACTGGTGTAGGGAGGAGGACTTGTCCATAAACCCCCACAAAGCCATAATAGTTCCTTTCACATTGCGCCACAAGTTGGAAGGCCTTAGGCCTCCATAACTTGGGCACACCCCGATTCCATTTGCGACGAAGGCGAAGTAACTTGGCCTTACTTTCGACCGAAGACTCACTTGGAATCAACACATTGACAAAATTTCTCACAGAGCCGATGCGTCATTCAATAGATGCAGACGGCTTTGTGGGAGAAACTGGGGCTTGCGCCCAAATTTATCACTATGGATCTACACCAGGATCATCAGACCCATGATTACATATGGGTCGGTAGTTTGGTTGACCAAAACGTTGCAGAAGGGGGCAGTGGAAAGGCTCCCGCAGACTGGGGTCGGAGCTGGGGTCTACGGGGGCAGGCCTAAAGTTAAAATTAAGGCCAGCCTAGGGAAGTACGCCACGGTCTTTCAGGCTGAAGTCGTGGCGTTACAACTCTGCGCTAGGGAGATTATAAGGCAAAGGATAGTGGGTAGAAGAGTGGCCATATACTCCGACAGTCAGGCAGCCCTGAAGGCACTTTCCTCACACCAAATAGTCTCAAGACTGGTGTGGGACTGCCTACTTGCCCTCACCGAGGTGGGTACTCGGAATAAACTGACACTCGCCTGGGTGCCGGGACATGCGGGGTTCCTGGGCAATGAGAGGGCGGATGCCCTAGCGAGGGAGGGCTCGCAGGATACCTTTATAGGCCCCGAACCCTTCTGCGGCTTGTCCAGGAGCCTCATCCAAACTTCTATCAGGGGGTGGATAGAAGATCAGCGTCTGCGTTGGTGGGAGGGAACACCAGGACAGAGGCAGGCAAAGCTCTTCATTAAAAGACATTTGCCTAAATTCACCAAAGACCTACTAGCCAAACCCGAAGGGATATAAGGTTAATTGTGGGTCTACTAACAGGGCATTGTAGGCTGAATAGACACATGCACCACCTACAACTTGCGGATAGTGCGGTATGCCGATTCTGCAAGGTAGAGGAGGAGACCCCGGCGCACATCCTTTGTGAGTGCGCCGGCCTGGCGAGGATTAGGTTTCTTCAATTGGGGACGGGCAATCCCGAAGCTGAAAGCTTCATGACGGAGCCGCTCTCAGCTTTGCTAGGATTGATTAGGAGGGCAAAGCTGGGGGCTGTTCTGTAACAATAGACCTCAATTTGGGATCCACAATAGACCTCAATTTGTAGGTCGCAGTGGAATGAGGCTTCCCCCCCCGTTTCTATTCTATTCTAAGAGAAAGTCGTGTGAGTGTTTCACGCCAAATTTTTGTTTAACAAACGAATCCGGTGCCAAGTGAAATAGTCCAGAATGAAAAAGAAACTCATGATAACAAAAGGGTAGCATTCCTCTAACTCTTTCTATTATAACGAAAAAGTTGGTAATTCTTTAAGCGACCTCTCTTTATAAAAGGTATATATATTATTTATCCTACAAATATATGGTTTTGTGGATGTGAGGTAAGAATCTTATATTGATTCCCTCGTATATTTCTTAAAAGGAAAATTGTGAAACTTGGAGAATCTAAAAAAATAATTTGATAGAGATACTCGATATAGTGAAATTTTCTCGTGACGTAATGATATTTCTTCTAATATTAAAATATTTTAAAAAAGTAATAAAAAAACTATTATTATAAAATTCCATAAAGAATCATTAACATTAAATTAATAATACCCACTGCTTTACGATTCAAAATTTTGTAAGTAATATTTAAAAGCCTACCAAGAAATCTTGTTAAATCTAAGGATATAAACCAGACAAAAATAGGTATTTGTTCGCATTCAAGTTACAGCCCAACGAAAAAAGATTCAACAACCATTCTGTTGGCTTCATTTCCTTCCCTAAGGAATAGAATCCACATTTCTTCCTTAAGTCAGTTACTATAGTGAGAGGGTGAAGGTGTTAGGAGCTAGGTATCCAGAAGGAAACATTCACAACTCCTCGTCAGTGTCTGCCTCCCGTTCTATACTGTTCTTTTACATTCACCTGCCGGAATATTCACAAATCTGCCTCTCTTTACTAGTTTATGGTAGACTCTCATCCCCCCACCCCGTCACTATTTCAAATATACTTTTCCCCATTTTTTTTACGGAGTCATTTAGAATGGAATATATTCTCTAAGGCAGGCATTACATTTTACTGGGGATCTATTCTTCTTTCCAGACTCTTTGCTGCATTTTTATGTTGATAGCTGATGTGTTTACAATTAGACTTTAGGGCTAAAAAAAAAATATAGATTGTCTAATGCATTTCGTAAACTAAGGATTCTGGTTTTATATACAGGGTGTCCCAAGGTATATGGATAACGACTTTTTCTCGGAAACTAAGATAGCAGAAAAAAACTAAAAAATACGTGTCCCCGTAGTTTTTTGTTAGAAAACCAAATTTATTTTGCAAATTTGTTTTGGTGCTTCCAGAAACGAGATACAGGCACCAACTTCATTTTTTCAAATGGGGAAGTGTGGTTTTTATTTAAGAAATAGATTCCTCTATTTTTTTTTAAGAAAAATTTAATCTAACGATTTTTCTCTGTGAACGATATTTTACAAGTTATGAATGAAAACATGATTCTTATAAGAAATTTCACAATGATAATAATACGGGCTTTTTGATAGAATAAGAAGAAAAGTACTATTTTATTACAAACTGTACTCCTCATTAATTACAGATCTTGCTCGAACTGGCCTTTACTATAAGAGATGTATTTCTTTGGTCGTAAGGTACCATTGACAGGAAAAAGCATGTGTATACATCTCCAATGGTGGGGGCCAGTTCGAGCAAGATCTGTAATTAATGAGGAGTAAAATTTATAATAAAATAGTACTTTTTTCTTATTCAATCAAAAACCCATTATAATATCATTTTGAAATTTCTTATTGGAATCATGTTTTCATTCATAACTTGTAAAATATCGCTCAAAGAAAAAAACCGTTCAAGTAAATTTTTCTTACAAAAAATAGAGGAATCTATTTCTTAAATAAAAACCACACCTCCCCATTTGAAAAAATGAAGTTGGTGCCTGTATCTCGTTTCTGGAAGCACCGAAACAAATTTACAAATTAAATTTGGTTTTCTAACAAAAAACTACGGGGACACGTATTTTTTAGTTTTTTTCTGCTATCTTAGTTTCCGAGAAAAAGTCGTTATCCATATACCTTGGGACACCCTGTATATGTTTTACCTCTACTAGTAACCGTAGATAGAGGTCTTCTTTATTCTCATGTTATACAAATATTGCATGCTTTATATATGTACAACAGTGTCAAACGCCTTTATGGAAAACGAAAATCGATTATATAAAATTAATACAAGAAATATATAAATTATAAATTTATAACTTCAACAAATGGAATCCGAAATAAAATTTAAAATTAAATTAGTGATATTAGATTGAAATCTTAAAATACTTGGCTCTAAAGACCTGTTCTATTTCTCCAGGTAATAAAACAATGAGTAAGAACTTGATTATGATGTTAATTGAAGAAATAAAATTGTTGAAATAATTTAAATAATGTTTTGACATAATTTTCTTGGCTCAAAACGCCATTTTCCCCCAGTTAATAACACTTAAGCTAGCAGTTTTGAGCGTTCCCTTTCCCTTAAACCACTACTGCCGCAAGAACAAGAAGGAGAGTCAGTCAGTCTTAATCGGTATAGATATTCCTTAAATACGTCGTTCTTGTCGAAATTCAATCAATTTGAAATTGAACTGGAAATGATTGGCAGATATTCTAGAATCAACCGGAGGAAAATATTTCATGATTAATTTCTACTTATGCTATTCTTCCAAGCAGGGTATTTAATCAATGCCAAGCTCCTATGAAGTGCAGCCTCCTTAGCTTTGCCATTTCATCTCCCTCAATTCCGTTATGTGCTCTCGTTATATGATATGAATTTGAATTTGAAATGTGTTCATTACTGCAAATAAATTACATGATTACTTCAAGGAAACAAGGAATACAACTCATAGACATGGAATAAATGCGTCTGTCGAGTGCTCGGTTATCAATTGTTTTATGAAGAATACAATAAAAATACATAAAAACAAATTGTAATGATATATAAACAAAAAAAAAAGCAGTACAAATTAATATATTAAATAAATTATAAAAAAAAAATAGAAAATAAATCACAACTTTACTAACTGGGACCAGTTTACTGCCCTCAGTAAGTCAAGCACTTCTTCCTTGGTACATGATTCCTTGTCTTACCAGCGCACTCTGAATTCCCTCAGCCGTTAACATATACCAATAAAGTGCACCTTAACTTATAATCTTATTTCCTCCAGGGTTCTGTTAATTTTGGTATTTATGTTAGCATAGGCCATCCATTCATGATTGACCATATCATCCATGTAAAACATGCTTTAAATCGAGATTGTTATAAATGAGTTTAATCAAAAAGTCTTACAATTGATTGGTTCAGTCTTGTTGCTGTCATGGCAGAAGATTGATTAATAAGGAACCCTACTCCATATTCTCAGTGCTTAAGATTCGCCTTTATTACTATTCATTTCGTTTGTTTATAACAGAATATATTTAATTAAGAAAGGCTAATTAATATGTATTTTACAGATGAACAATAACTGATGTGAGAAAGATTTTCTAAAATAGTTCAGTTCTCTTTGCGTTTATAAGGTCATTATTTTATTATTTTTTCTGTGTTAATTTCTCTTCATAGCGTGCAAATGCAATTAATCATCATGTTCTTCATGTTCCGTTCCTTTATTTTGCCTTAACTAAAGGGCGGTACTTCTCCATTAACTCCTCAAAGCCGTCTTAAGATCCTGTTTTGGAATAACCTATTAGCTTCTAAACCTGCTATAATAATTTTTGACATTCTTTCTTATATTTTACCACTTCCGGACACTACTCTTGAATTTTGATTTCAGAAATTTATATAATTCAAAACCAAAATCTTATACTATTCACAGATGCAACAGTATGATTCTGAACTGCATTAGATTTTTTTTTTTTTGTAACTTACTGCGCATTTTTGGTCAGTTTTATCGTATAAATATAATGGATGTGTTAGGTGGAGAGAATTTAGGTCTGGTTGATGAAATGAGAAGACTGGGTTAACAGTGGTTAACTATGTATAATAATAATGAGACACAGACTGCCTGGACTTTACAGTAGAGAATGGTTAAGGTAGAGTGGTATGAAAATTACTCGAAGTGAGTGGCGAGATGATGAACTATAGTGAGCTATATTGAACTGTCTTGAACTGTCCGTCGCTGTATTTATACAGTTTCTCCCACTCCAGTCCGAGAGAGTGCTTGGGTTCGTTTCTCTTCTCTTTACTCTCTTTGGTTGCTGATCTCTCTTTGGTTGCTGTTACATCAATGTCAATATAATGGATTAGGTTTTAGTTTCAATGCTGTCTTGTGTTTACTGCTAATTTCTATTCTATTGTAATAGGTTATGTATCAAAAGTATAAATATTAAACAGACTTGATATATTAATTCGTTATTTTGAGACTGACACTTTTGCTAATAATACAACCAATAATGATTTACCTTAAGATTGTAGCATATTTATGATAATATTTTGAAGCATTGACTGAAAATTAATTGTTAAAATTACATTGCATAAATAGTTTATTAGACAAACAATATTTCTTATGTACATCTATCTTCATGCTCTTCCTGTTCATTTTAACTGGGGTAAAAAACTGGGACTTATTCTGGGATAAAATGCCAAACTTGCGGTCCTATCACACATATTCTACGGAGTATAATAATACTTTTCTTCTTTTGTGACATTTAATTAGTAAAAATTACAGCAATAAAAATAATTAAAAATCTTGGGTGTGTAACAGCAAGAGAAGGTCAGCAACCAAAGAGAGCAAAGAGAAGCTCAACCACTCTCTCGGACTGGAGTGAGAGAAGTTATATAAATATAGCGATGGACAGTCCCTTAAGAGGACAGTTGAAATCAGTTCAATACATCGAATTACCACGTGTCATTCTCATACGACTCTACCTTAAACATTCATCTATTGTAAAGTCCAGGCAGTCTGTGTCTATTTATATTAGTTAACCAGTGTTAACCAAGTCTTTTTCTTAACTCATCAAACAAAAAATCAATTCTCTCCACCCAACACAACCATTATAGGTGACACATTCACAATACTTTCTCTGACTGCAGTTTATAAGTTTTCATTAATTTTAATTTACATAAATTTATCTGAGAATCTAAATTTAATAAAACGAGTTTTTGAGGGAAACGTGCGACCTTTCAGATCGCTCAGAACTTCTCTAATCCCATTACTCTATCTAGTATTTGGAAAAAATTTTACTCATCTCTATCTATTATCTGGAAAAAAATTTAAAACAGTATATGTGTAGTATTTCAAGTTTAAATAGATTCATTGCTGTTTTTATCAAACAAATCGCAGAAAATGTAAAACCCATTCAATAAAAGTTGTACTTCCGTCTCCCCCACCCCCAAAGAAAAACCTAAAATGAGTTTTCCTGCAAAAAAAAAAATTCAAAAAAAAGTTATAGTTCTTTACCAAATTTCAAAAAAAATCGTTGAAGCAAAAATTCCATTCAGTAAATTAGTACTTCCGGTCGATTTTAACAAACACCTTAATGTCGGGTCCCATGAAGCACCTAAACAAAATATCAATTTTGAACTTTCTAAGATTTTCCGTTTTTTAAGTTATGCTTCATCACATCCAAGATAGACAGGAACACAAACGGTTATATACCCACACACACACACCCACAAAAAGCTGTTTCTAAAAAAAACACTTTTTCTTACTCAGGGGACCCACAAAGTCTGCATTTCCGCTTGAAAATTTAATATTAACGCAAAATTTGTCACGCTCGCTATATTATATATTTCCTCCTACAAGCATTGACAGAGAGAAAGTAATAAACAATATTACCTTTACTTACCTCATCATTGGCTTTTCAGAACATAGGTCCAGTAGCACATCTATTATTAGTTAGAGTTGAGTTTCACCCAAAACAGTAAATTAACTAGAAGTAAACTCCTATATAGTTCAAGGAGTTTAACACAAATACTAGTTTGGTACGGTAGGCACAACTTAATTCACAATAGTTGTAGACAAACTTTTTAACCCTTCTTATGTGCGACCATTATTTACTATTTTAGAATGATATTGTTTTTATTCAACATTGTAATCTATACACCTTTTCACTTTGCCACCTAACGAATTTATTTATAAAGTAAGAAAATATTCTTTATTTTACCAAAAAATAATAAAGGAAAATTGTATTTTTAAATTGCCATTTTTATTGTTTAAGAATTTTGCTCTTAAATTTTTTGCTCGGCACATAGTCAAGACAGCTTCCATTTAAATGCCCATATTTCATGAGTAAGAAATCGCTATTTCGCATCACACTAGACAGGCGGTAAAAATGTAACACGGAATCTTATGAAAAAGAGTTCGACTTCCGTGTGGAACTCTCTCATGATTTTCTCCAACTGCAGTTAATACAAATTATAAAATTGGACATTTCTTTTTCAATATTTACTTAGTTGGCGTAACAAAAAATATAAAGATGGTGGGGCTTAGCATGTTGGCTAGATACTATGGCAGGTAGTAGTTGAAGTGATTACAAATATCCCAAAAGATAGCTGTAGTAGTAATAATATTGAACAACCTTCAAATTAATTTGAAATCTAAAGTCACACAGAGTCTTCAGATCTTCTAAAAATAATCTCATAAAAATGTTTCAAATATTTTTATATGTATGGCGATTAGTAGTATGCAAAGTATAAAAGAGAATCGTTCATCCGTTTTAGTGTAATCGCGAAAAATCTGAAAACAAAAAAAAATTCAGTAAAATCGCCCCCTCTCGATGGATTGATTCTGAAACCTTCATATCAGATGAGATGATGTTATCTAAATGAGATAGTACGTTTGAACTTAGTGGGATTTTTCGCTTTTAAATATATTATACACACACTATATATATATACAGGGTGTAACAGCAACGTCTGGCAATACTTCGGGATATGGTTTGTCACTTTATTTGGAACAAAAAATTTCTAATAAACCATGGTCCAAATCGTTCGCCTTCAAAAGTTATTCTTCATTTTGTAAAATTTTCAATTTTCCTACTTTGTCTCATAAAATTGATTACATTTCAAAAAGTTTTTCACATAAATCATATTCAATTACATCTTTGGAAAGAGCATTAAATTTCTTATAAGAAACAGAAGTTTTATTTTAATTGAATTAATTATAAGGTTTTTCAGACACTTTAAACTTAACTCTACAGCGCTTCGCCTGTTAAAAACCACTTTTCAATAGTATTTTCTTATAAATTTCTTTAAGGCTAGCGTACGGGCCGGTTACAGAAAAAATATCTACATTTCACCAGATTTCCAACGATATTAATATCATGGGGTTTCTTGTTTTCATAAAGAAAATGTGAAATAAATGTAAAAAAAACACAAAATGAAAATTGAGAGCTGTTACAAAAATATCCCAAGATTAATTAATAATCCTGTAATGAACTTTGCAATTGTAATCTCACGATAGAAATTCGTCTAATTCTAATAAACAGAAACATTTAATCGTGATTTAGCTGGTCATACATTCAAAATGCCAGAGTTCTTTGTCATAGAATAGCGAGATATGGTTTTTATTTGTGGGTTTTGTAACGGCACCGGGGAAGCTGCAGCTGAGTATGCTAGCCGTTGGCCTAACAGGAAACCATGTAAGCAGCGTATTAAAGACTAGGGGAAACCGGTTCTGAGAGAAGAACTACCGAGAAAACTGATCGTTCTGACGACCTTCTGTTTTAAAATAAAACTTCTGTTTCTTATAGGAAATTTAATGCTCTTTCCAAAGATGTAATTGAATATGATTTATGTGAAAAACTTTTTGAGATATAATCAATTTTATGAGAAAAAGTAGGAAAATTGAAAATTTTACAAAATGAAGAATAACTTTTGAAGGCGAACGAATCAGACCATGATTTATTAGAAATTTGTGGTTCCAAATAAAGTGACAAACCATATCCCGAAGTATTGCCAGAGGTTGCTGTTACACCCTGTATATATATATATATAGGGTGTACAGGGAGTATAGGTCGAAACTTTATGAGGTGATTCAGCAGCTCAAATACAACAACAAATATTCTATTCATTTTGGCCTGATTCTCAATGGTGTCCATGATATTTGTATTTTTAACTTTTCCGTCGATATTCGCATTTTTCACCATAAAAACGGTCGTAACTTTTCTTTCCTTTATCCTACAACAAATCTGTTTATTCCAAACGAAAGACCATTAAATTTACTTAATCCAGAGCATCAAAACGTTTCTTATAAACCATGAAATTTTTACTTTAATGTCTGCATTTTTTTCAATGATTAATGAATCAAGGAGTCATCCAATTTCGAGTAAAAGTTGCGCATTTATTGATCTTTAAGACCATATGGAACTTTTTTTAAAAAAAACTACCCTACCCCGAACAGAGGGATGTAAATGCAGAAAACTGGGAATTTGCTTAACCGACTTTTCACTGATATCAAATTATTAATTTCCTTGTATATCAATTTTTGGAGAAGGAACAAAAATAAAATAACCATTTTAGTTTTGAACAATTATTATTTAATAAAACGGATTTTTTTGTTGTTGCATTTGAGCTGCTGAATCACCTCCCGAAGTTTCGACCTCTGCTCCTTGTACACCCTGTATATATCAGTGGCTGCTGGTGCATAAGCACTGCGACTCTGCAGCACCCCCGGAAAATAACTACGACAATTAATTTTCAAATTTATGATAAGAAATAATAATAACATAACATTAATTATTATTTAATTTTCAATTAAATTAATAATCAATTAATTATTATTTAAATACGATTAATAAATTCGTTTTTAAAAAATAATTATTTGATCATGGTGGCTTGATGTTGACGCTGCCCAATTCGCAGTATCACAAAATGATCGCATTCGGTTATTTCAGACAAACTTCATTTGCTATAATAATGTGACCCAACTAGTGCTATTGTAATTGCTCGCCGTGCAGCGTTGTTGTAATTGTGTGTAATTGTGCGATAAGTTAAATTAAAAATAAAAAAATTATTGTTCCTTAAAAATGTAACGGCAAAATAAATATTTTTTTTATTCAATAATATTATTTTTTGTAGAATAAAAATATACAATAAAATAAATATGATTTTATAGTAGGTTTATCAAGATGGGTGTTAGTGCTGTTGAATACTTATAAAAAAAATTAAATTTTCTCAATTGACATTAGCCGAAAAAATTGAAATAAAAAACAAAGGTCGTTTAATTCCTAACATTATAATTCAGTTAGTATATGATTTCTCAAATAAATAATTTTAATGAAAAAGTTATTTGAGAAATATCTTGAAGATAAAAATGATCGAAGAATGGATTTCATAGTCAAATTTTTTTAATATATATTAGTTATTTGAGAAATAATGTTTTTTGTAAAAACAGAAAATATCTTACAAAATATCTATGTGAATTTATTTTTAATTAAATTGAGTTGAATTTAGATTTATGTTCCGTTTTACTCATGCAGCACCCCTACTTGCCAACTTCACAGGGCGCCATGAAATAGGCGTTACGATAGTTGAATGGTTAGAGGCGCGAACTACAAAGCTGAAGTATAATATAGTGGTACTAGCTTAGATTCTCGGTTTTGGCCTTGAATTTTATTAGGTGTATTAATAAGAGAAGTAAAATGTAAAATATGTGCTAAACGCCTCTGTCTAGGATCAACATACAACATACCATTTGCTAAAATGATTATATATTTAACAACAGTGAAAAAGGCCAATTTTACATACTCAGTTTCAGATTTGCCCACACGAACGCTAGCGACTGTGGTAACTGAATGAAAGTTGTAAAGGTCTTTTCTGAACAGTAAAATATTAATTTTTTTCTGCAACTGTATTAGAGTGGGTTTTAAGTTTTTTTAATTTATATGAAAATAAAAAGATGTAAAAAGGTTTCTCCCTCTCTTTATAACCTTTTCCGTTGGTATAACCTTAAACCCGCTATATCGGAGATTTGTTTTGATGTCGCTAGATGTCGGGCTAATTAGAGTTGAATAATGTTATTTTTACACACGATTGAACCACTGATTTTAGTGGAATAATTGTAATATTATTTGAACTATTGTAGAAAAAACATTTATTTTTTTTTCATCTTAGAAGACGTTAAAACACATATTTACGGTGAAAACTTAGAAGTCGAAAATTTGAAAAGATTTACAGCTTAAGAGAAAGTAAAAATAAATTCACTCTTTAAATTTTAAAACTTCTTCTTCTCGACCAAAGATCTAAATTAGTCTACAACGGCTGAACTTAATTAACACGCCTCGGAACAATAAAGGATTTACGTTATTTTATAGTGTACACTTTCCTTTTTGCTTTTTAACCCCAATTACTTGCTAATTTTTTAATTAATTTATTTATGTTTATTTTGCAACTGTATACTAAGTACAATAAGCAAAAATGATGAGAGTGTATTTTGTGTATATACAGGGTGTTCCAAGGTATATGGATAACGGACTTTTCCTCGAAAACTAAGATAGCTAGAAAAAAACTCCATTAGAGATGTTATTTCTTTGGTCGTAAGGTTACAATTGGCAGGAAAAAGCATGTGTATGCATCTCTATTGGTGAAGGCCAGTTTGAGCAAGATCTGTAATTAATGAGGAGTAAAATTTATAATAAAATAGTACTTTTCTTCTTATTCAATCAAAAAACCGTTATAATATCATTTTGAAATTTCTTATAGGAATCATGTTTTGATTCATAACTTGTAAAATATCGCTCAAAGAAAAAAAACCCGTTCAAGTAAATTTTTCTTACAAAAAATAGAGGAATCTATTTTTTAAATAAAAACCACCCCTCCCCATTTGAAAAATGAAGTTGGTGCCTGTATCTCGCTTCTCGAAGCACCAAAACAAATTTGCAAATTAAATTTGGTTTTCTAACAAAAAAAAAACTACGGGGACACGTGTTTTTAGTTTTTTTCTAGCTATCTTAGTTTCCGAGAAAAAGGTCGTTATCCATATAACTTGGGGACGCCCTATGACCATATGTAATAGTCATACTTATATTGTATATTTTTATTGGTTGAATATGAATGTGGGCAATGCTAGTTAACAACCGGACTTTATCCGTCTTAGCATGCATATTTCTGTTATTCCTAACCAGTTTCGGATTTTCATTCATCGTCAAAATAAAGTTATTAAGTTTTTGTGATTTCCCCTTCACCATTTCCGCCATTCAATTCGCCCCATTCTGCTACCATTATATAATGAAATTATCATATAGAAACATCATTCATGATACCTACTTTATTTTTTTAAAGTGGTATATTAATTTAAAGGGCAATAAATTTGTTGAAATGATGGCTTTTCTTTTTTCCCTCAACGATTCTATCGAAATTAGTGTAAAATTTGTCTCAGTCGTAAATCTCAAGACACTCTGATAACAATCAAACTATATTTTGAACGAAAAGATTTCTTAAAAAAAAGAAAGAAAATACATATTTATTACAATTTTTTATTGATTTGATTAATGATAATTAATATTACAGTAATTACTTTAAATTTTTGAATCAATAAAATAATTTGTTCCCAAACTAAAAATTGAATATTTGTAGATTATTTGTTGACCATATTTGGCAAAGTTGAAAATAACAAAAACTTTATATTCTATCATTCCATTCTTTTGCTTCTTACAGCATTATTACTTTATATTCCCTGCGGTAGAGACACAAAACACGCACACATGCACACACACACACACACACACAGAGCTTCCCTAAAGCAATATGTATTGTAGGAGATCGGCGGGTTGAATATATTGAATCAATTTGTGGAAATATGTTCATATAATAAGTACCAATAATATTGGTTCACTTTTAATATTGCTTGCTGGGTAAGCTGAAGAAATATTTTTCAATTTTGGACAATTAATTTGAAAACATCATAGAGATATTGATATTTTTTCAATTATATTTATTTTATAAAAAAAATCTTGAATATAAATATTTTTTTTCGAATGTTTATAAGAAAATTTCTAAGGTAAGGAAATGTTTGTCTGAGAAAAATATTTGACCTATATTCTGTTAAGTAATAATTTTCCTCTCTACATTGCAATTATTTTGACTCATAATTAACAGCACCTGACTATATTATTTCTGTAATGGGGAAAAGTGACACTTAAGTTAGAAACTATTACTACAAAATAATCTAGAAATTATTACAATGCCTCCTTGCACAGGTGCTAAATTCATAGTGATTAATAGAAGTTCATAATTATGATATTAGTCGTCCGAATAATGAAAATAGCTGTTTCAGCCAACTGGGCACGGATACCCACATTGAATGTGACGACGTCCTGATGTCACGGCTGCTTGGAAAATATTGTTACCGGCAGCAAAGCTAAATGTGAGCCGCTAAAAGCTTGAAGAACGGAACGCGCTACATCAATGTCCTCACTTTGCTGTATTGATTTACACAACGCTGTATGCAACATGTTGGCCGCTAGCCTGCGCTCGAAAGGGTGGCAGGTGGAGCAAGAGCCAAGTGTGCAGACGTCTGTCGGCCTCCGCAAACCCGATATCATTGCAAAAGGCAGGGATGGCGCGTTGGTGTTGGACACCCAGGTTGTCAGCGGTGCGAGGTCCTTGGACCTAGCACATCAAAGTAAAAAGAAGTACTACGCTGACAACTCGGATCTGGTTGAGGCTATCGCAACCAGGTTCGGACTCTCCACCAGGAGGGTGGAATTTACTTCCGCTACGCTTTCCTGGCGTGGGGTTTGGTCTCCGCGGTCACACGCGGAACTTATCTTATTTGGGATCCCCCCGGGGACTCTAAGTGGGATAGTGACGCGTGTGCTGCAGGGCTCCCACACGAACTGGACAAGGTTCAATCAGATGACGTCGACTGCGGGAAGGCGGGGGACTTCTGGCGTGAGGCCCGGTGGAATAACAGCATTAGGGTGAGAGCGACCACCCCATTTGGCAGCTCCTGGGAGAGAAGAAACTGACGGACGCATCTGAAGGGAAGACTACACAGGAAAAAGAAGCAAGATGTCACCTGTCACCAGGAATGGAGAACACAAAAACTCGCCAGGATTCTAAATTCGCGCAGGCACTCAGCGTAGACAGGCTGCGCTGGGTGTTCGCCTGTCGCAAATATAAAAAAAAAAAAAAAAAGGTCGTCAACCGGAAGCAGATGCCCAAAAGAACTTTGAAAGTACCTTAAATTCACTGTAGAGGAATTACTCGGCTACCCTATATCCTCTTGTAAGAGGAAATACTCCAATCAAGTCAAATTTTCGAAACTTAATTATCACCGGAAATACAAGTTCTGAAGTCCACTGAGTTCTGACGAACAGAAATTTTTTTTTTTTAGCGAATCGTGTATGTGATCAAAATATCACGAAAAGTGAAAAATTTGAGGAAGCTCAAATTTGTTACTCGGTGTAGGTAACACCATCGCAACTGTCCATAGAGGCTTTGGTCAAAATTCATCAACCGGAAGTGCGACTTTAATGAATCATTCCGTTTCTTTTTCCGTTTTTGCGAATTACTTGAAAACGACGACTTCAATAGCATTCTTTTAAAGTTTGTATACTAGTTACACAAATACGAGTAAATCACCTGTCACTTTTATTTGCATTGATTCATTTAAGAGGTGTTCTGCTGGGTGATGGGTGAAGCAATAAGAAAACAGTCATGTGGATAAATATCTTTATAAAACTTTGAAAAAATCAACAATAATTTCAAAACTGGACCTAAAAATGGTAAAGAACTATAATAATTTTTTATGTTTAAAAATAGAAAATAAAAATTAAAAAAAGAATGCTTAAAAAATAATGAATAATTTGTATGTTTTTTTTTGTAGATAAGTATATTGTATGTTGTACGTATATGATGTTATGTGAAAGATATTACTTGGCTGTCAGGTTTATCCGTCCCTTCTGGAAGCCTACACGAAGAGTATCATGCCTTCCTTGCATACGAATTAGATCGTTATTAGTAATACTACTTGAGACAGATATCTTGTTTCGTAAGACTACAATAGAATGGTGTGTTATTATAACGGGATATATCTGCTTATTTCCCACAAGGTTTACGGACATCTTTCCTATTTAAATCTCTCTAAGGTTTTTCCTTATTTATTTACTATTCTTATCATTATTTATTATTTAAATATGGTAAAACAAAAAATCCTAATTGCATTATTATAAATTAATAATAATTACTAGGATTAATGTTTGTAAAAAAAAAAAAATATTACTAAATTTGGGCCCTATATTCATTCATCACTTATAATTAGGAAATAAAGTCAAATTAAATTAAGTTCGTATGCATGATTATAATTGACTCTTTATATAATGGCTGCTTCCCAGTTGCATAATTGCATATCATTAAGCACAAATAGCAGTTTGAATACAATTAGTTACTTATAATAAGGTTCAAAATTTAATGTTAATACTATTTTTAAAAGCGAAGCATGTTGTAAATATTTCAAATGATCTAAATGCTTCTTTCGAAAAAATGCTTTATTCTTAAAAAAAATCTGGTGTGAAACACTCACACAACTTTTTCTTACTCCATTTATCAAAATTATAATTGACAAATTTTATAGTTTGTGTACCAAATTAATTCAAATACGACGAAAACGGAAAAAAACCGTTCAGTAAAAGCCCACTTCCGGTTAACTAATTTTCTTGAAACTCGGAATTTTGGCCATCCATTTATTTCAAATTAATTTTATTTGGATGATAGAATTGTATAATCAACAATGATCGCACTTAAGAGAATAACATAACCCCGCCCCTCCCCTAAAAATGCCATTAAATGAATTTTCCTAGAGAAATGTTGTAAATAAAAGTTGTAGCTCTTTGTATGAGTAGTTAATATATCAAGTTTAAAGGATATCGTCGGAGCCACTTTTGAGAAAATCGCGAAAAGTGAAAAAATCATTTAGTAAAGTGGTAAAGTAAACACACTTCCGGTTATCCGATTTTTATCAAACTTGGAATTTCAACAACATATTTAATTCTAATTAACATTATTTAGATGTTAGAATTGTTTAATAAAGTGAAATAGCACTTTAGATGAAAACCTAACCCCAACCTTCCCCCGTAAGTGCCCTAAATGAATTTTCCCAGAGAAATGTTTCAAATAAAAGTTGTAGCTCTTTGTATGTGTAGATGATATACCAAGTTTGAAGAAAATCTCTTCAATTTGGTTTACTAATTTTCTTGAAACTAGGAATTTCTTCCATCTATTTATTTCTAATTAATTCTGTTTGGATGGTAAAATTGTATTAATCAACGATGATAACAGTTTAAAGAAAATATAATCCCACCCCTCACCTAAAAGTGCGCTTAAATGAATTATCCCAGAGAAATGTTTTAAATAAAAGTTACAGATCTTTGTGCGAAAATCGTCGGATACATTTTTGAGAAAATTGCGAAAAAGTCAAAAAAC
>JAAEAF010000111.1:0-64969 GCA_011037195.1 Triatoma infestans | reverse complement strand
GCCTGGGCAAGTAGCTATTAATAAACTTTTTCGCCTGCTTCTTGCCTGTGAATTAATTAACATTTTAATTAAAATGTTAATTAATTCACAGGCAAGAAGCATCCATACTCTGAGGCACTTTGCAATGCTGCAGCAAGGTTCAGGCGCAAACAGGGTTCCAATAGAGCCCTCGCGGGCCAGGCGATCTGCCGCCTCATTGCCCTTTTAAACTCAATGCCCCCGGGTAACCAGACTAGAAAAGCCCTATTTTGGCTACTAATTTCCAGAGTATACCCAGCCCTCAAAGCTCGTGGTGGATCTAAATGAAATACCAAGTTTGACGTTTGAACTTCCTGCAACTATTTTTGTGTGCAGCTAATCCAAAATTTTTGTTTGAATTTCGTTTCCGGTTCGATCGAGATAGATACGTAGATAAAAAGTGAGAAACATGCACTATAATATTGTAAGATAGCACTATTGCAAGTGTAGTGTGAAACACTCACACGACTTTCCCTTACTGCAAATCTCATATTACCCTTAGCTCTCACCAGGAAGTGGCGTAAATTACGAGCCCGCATTGCGGGCGGGCCCGTATGTTTAGGGAGGGGCCCGGGATAATTTTGAGAGAAATAAAATTTTTAAAGAAATTTAAAATTTTATTTTTCTAAAACACATTAAGAAAAATATTTTTTCATTTCGCGCAATACAAAAAGTAATAAATAACCTTGGACTATAAAGAACTTAAGTTCGAAATTAATAACATAGATTTCACTTCAATTGTTACATTGTTTCCTTTGAAATTCCACCCCCCTCGCATTCTCGGAACAAGCGATTGATTGTTGCCCCGCTCCTTTGTCGCATGCTTAGGTTAGCGACTCAGGAAAATAATGATAATGATAGAAGTTAGTATTATTGACAGCCTGTCTGAGTAGGTTCAGATATTCAAGTTTAAATAATGGCAACGTTACTGCCAGACTTAAGCCATCTTTTCTTTTTCCGCTAGTTTAGTGCAATTTATGAAAGGTGACAGTCAGCGATTGGTGATTGAGTGATTATATTGTTATTTAACATTACTGAAATGAAGCCATATAAAACAACATATGAGCATGTAAGTGGGGCTCAAAAACGGAAGAGAAAGAGGGAAATTGAAAACGCTAAGCATAAATTAGTGAAAATAGTTACTTTTTTCCCTCGTGGTTCTACTACGGAACTGAAAAGTGACAATTCTGCAAGCTGTTCGAAAGAAACTGCCACTCATAGTGAATGTGACACGCAAGGCTGGTGAAACTGATACGAATGCAATGCTTCCGATTGCAGGATTTTGTCCCACAAGCTTCGACTTCGAGGACCTCAAGAAATCATTAATAGAAATGTCATTTTCTCAAAACAGCTACACTCAAAACAGACCTTTCAGCTTCGATGCATATTCGAAAAATCTTTAAAACAAAGGGAAATTCAAAATGTAACACACACCAGAAAAAATACAATTATCCGAAGAAATACAATGATCTCAAAGAAAAAAAAAAGTACTTCCGGTGAGCGCTCAATTTCGAATATCCGAAAAGTACAGCCATACTTCCTTTGTAACCGTTAAAACATTTAACATTCTTTTTTAAAATTTCAACAATCAAAAATAATTGTATTAATATTACCTTCTGAGATTATATTTGGAAGCCCTCCTGGGATGTAAATCCAAGCAAAGTACCTTCATTTTCACTCCTTTTGGCGATCTTATACTTGAGCCTTGATGGAACACTTTAAATAACGGCACTTATCCCGGTTCTACAGTTTCAATCACAAATACTACTACTATTAGTGTTAACATTTTGTGAAAGATGTTGAAAAAATGAAGACGGTTAAAATTAACATTAGGTTGGCGACATAAATAACGTAGGCAGAAAAATTACGACAGCAAAAAATTTTGGCCTGAGCAGCTGATCAGTGTGGCCAACGACAATAATAATAAAGAAGGGCGCACCAAGCAACTTCTATGATAATATGGCCGACCAGGTACTACCACCCTGACACCACTAAATATCCCCCACCAGATTAAAAACACACACATCGAATGTAACCAACCAACCAAAACTCGCTTACTTATAAAAAAAAAAAGCTGTTATTCAAAACTTTACGGTTCACCTTTAATTTTCTTAGATTAGAATTTTTTTTTCCATTCGAGCGAAACTTGTAAATTATGAATTTCTAAAATTCTTTTCTTATTGCAGTAAGAGGAAGTATTGTGTCAAATTTTCAAATTTTAATTCTCACTGGAAATATATATATTCCAGATACCTGGAGTGCGAAAAAAAATGTTTTTAACGAATGATCATATTTGATATTCATTTAGTACCATCACCACATCTTACAAGATTTCGGCCAAATTACATCAACCGGAAGTACAACTTTTCTACTTTTTTTTTTTTAGTTTTCTACACGAGTTTTTCACAAACATTTTCTTTATATTTCGCATAATGTACATTTTTATTTGAAACATTTTTCTCAAAATACAGGAAATTTGATTGGAGTAGGGAAAGAAACTCCATAAGTAAACCGTAAACTGAATAGGTGTTAAGGATGTTTGTAATTTTCTCGAAAACTGTCCTGGATTTTCTTCAAACTTGGAAAGCTAACAGTTCAGATATAAAAACGACTACTTTTATTTGAATTTTTATAAAAAATTGAATTTTAGTGGGTTATGAGGAATCATAACTAGAGGAAACATAGATTTCAAGTGTTATTGGAATTTGATGTTGGCGCGCTTTCTACTTGACAACAGGATGATTACAGTCAAGTACCAACTGCATTGTATGCTAACTAACATCCTTTATGTTAACTAAACCTCCTACCTATGTGTTGAACTCCTAAATTTTGAGTAAGGGTTGTCAATGATAGCTATGTACAAGACTCGTAGTAGCTAACTTACTTGAAAATGTTTCAATTTTAGCGCCTTATATTTTTCTCGGTACATAATACTGATCTATCTCTATAAAAATGGATGACAAATAGGGTGGCCTCGAAAGCTAACATAATCAATATGTTAGTAATCAGCAAAATATAAACTACGTCAAAGTTTTCATCAACTATATAAATTTATCAAGTTAATCAACAATTATCCATCAAAGAAAATGAGCAGTTTGCCAATAATAAGCCTATACTTTCCTATCTATTCATAAATTCAAGTTCATGTAACATTCAAAATAATTATAACTGATAAATTTCTAATTATTTTATTTGAATGTATTGTCCTTTATATATTAGTTTTGTGCGTCCTCACGCATTAATCTGGTGGCAAGCGCACTCGCATTTCATGCAAGAATTCAGGGTTCGATTTCCGTGAGGGCAAAGTCGGTGTTGACCCAGCATTGTGAGAAAAAATGGGAAGCTATAGTTGGTAGCGCACCTAGTTAGCGGGGTCAGATCTCAACGGCGAGGGAATTTCGGCGTGCTTACCACGCATCCCACAATTTATCCGTCTGGCAAGCCTTGGTCCTTTATAGACTTCACGCCATAAGTTTATTAGTTTTGTTTAATAAGCAATGATCCCTCTTAAGACTTTTTTGATGTGGATCATTTCAGTTTTAAAACCAAGATCAATATCATTTAAGTGGTTAGATCTAATGCTTTTACCGCATTCGTATGCAATAAACTGCAATTAAATGATATCAAGTTTACATCTCCTACATGTTTTTGCATTTTAACTGTTGTTCCATAACTGCTGTTCAAAAGATATTAATTGAGAGTACTGTTTTCACAATTTTGGTTCGTTAGCCATGCTTCCATCTACGCGGGTAAATCTGAACTGGAACTGAAGTAAAATTGTTACTTTCTTCTCTTATAGAATGAAATAACTATTATTTTATTTTTTATTTATTCATTTATTGAAAATATATACAATATATATTTGAAAGAAAAAGAACACTACATAAAAATATTGATACTGACACAGCATCGGCTATCTGTCAGGAGTGCTGTTAATACGGAAATACAAGTTTACATAAGAAAATAGAAATTTACATCATCAATAAGAAATAAAACTGTGAAAAATTCTATATGAGAAAATAATAATTAACAAATACATTTCTTTTTATTTTACCTTTTACATATTTTATTTTAGATTTTATAATTATAAATTGAAATTTTCAACTAAATATGGCCGGTGAAATGTAGCTTCGTTTAGATATCTGGTCAGAGCTGCCCAGTCTGCACCATGCTATCATTTCGTCCCGCGTTAAGATGAGGACACCCAAACACCTTTTCCTTATTGCCGCAAGAACCCTACAGCGACCTAAGAAATGGCACACATCCTCGTCCTCACGAAGGCTACACAAAGAGCAAGAACAGTCTGTTCCCTGGATGAAAGGTTTATAATTTAAATTAATAAGTTCTCCTCTTATTTTAAATATTGAGACACGCATACCCAAATTTATATAATCTACATCCAAGGAAAGCTGCTTGTAAATGTTATGAAATACTCCTTTCAAAGCTTTATCTCGGTAATCCGACTGATAAACGACGGTTCGACTACTTTTCAGGGTATTCAGCTCCTTCCTCCATTGCTCTATGGACACGCCCGAATTCACAATTCATTTGGTTAGACCAATTGATCCAATCATTAAACCTCAAAATTTTCTTTTGGATTACTTCCTGAGCTATCAATTTGGTAAGTCGGAAATCTTCAAAATTTAAGGTCTTTAACACGTACATAAAATGAAGAGTGAAAGTGAAGACGTGGATAGGCGTACATTTGGTTTCTAGGTAGATCATATAATTTGGAGTATTTTTTGGGAGTCTTAATAACTTATTGATGAATGTCCTCTGAACATTTTCAATGGTTTACACATTCAATGGTGATACCCCCAGGTCTGGCAATTATAAATAAGGACAAATCGTGACACAGATCTGAAAATATCGAACTTGGCCGAAAGAGGGATGTTGTCATTTGAGAATAGACTCGATCAGACAATGTTAAGATCCTACAAGGCATGGCGAGCAGAGTTTAAAAAATGCGAAGCACGAGAAAGATAAGGGGCCAGCGTAATTCCTAGATATTAATAACGGCTGACTACCTGAAACTAGCTGGCCATCAACCTCCAGGACTCATTTTTACTAAGTCTTCCTCCGCTCTTCCGAAAGACCATGATGTTTGACTTAGAAAAATTTACCGTCAAGTTCCACCGTTTAATATAACTTTCAAACTCATTCATCATAATTTGCAGAGCCTCCGGGCTATCTGCCAATATAACTATGTCCTCTGCGAATAATAACGCCTTCATTCTATAACCCTTAATCCATATTCCTCCATGTAGGCTTTCCTTAAGGTCATTTATGAATGGAATATATAAAGCTGACATTGCAACCCTGCTGGACCGCAGAAAACGTTTTAAAGGGAGCAGAGCGTCCCTGTTTCCCCCAAACCGATAATTTGGTGTTTGTGTAGAGGCCGCATATTGCTTTAATAAATTTTGTAGAAAAGCCTAAATGCGAGAGTGCGACTTCTATCCCCGGAATCAAAGGCGGATTTAAAGTCAACAAAAAAGCAGTAGATTTTCTTGGCACCTTCGTGCCATTTCAATTCAATTAAATTTGTTTAAAATAGTTAGTTAAAATATTATCTACAGTGGAGTAGACTTCTCTGAATCCGGCCTGCTTCTCACAAAGCAAGCGCTTCTTACTCACACAGGACTTCAACCACTCTGCAAGCAGGCTAGTGTATATTTTCTTAATAGTGTCCTGCAAAACTATACCTCTGAGTCCACCAAATTGATCATATCCTTCTTGTGTAAGGGGAGTATGATGGTTCGTTCATACTATCAGGGACCAAACACATTTCAAATACCTATTTTTTGGAAATAACTATTTCTTGGAATGTATGTATATATATTTGACTAGATGAATAGTATAGCACTATAGAATATGAATAGAAGCCTAACTGACAAGAATCATCAGGGAACCCCCACCCCAAATAAATTTATCCAGAAAAATCCACCGCAATTGAAGCTTTAATACGTGTAGCATCGCAAATTTGAAGAAAATCGTTGGAGCTGTTTTTGAGAAAATTCCTTCTTCCCCAAAAAAAACTCAGAAAAACATGTTCTATAAAGTCGCAAATTTGTGTTGGCTGTTTTTGCCTTCCCCCCCAAAAAATCTTCGAATTGAAAGTAACGATGATAATTAATTGCAAATTGGAGCTTCCTGTGATATATTGTTTTTTTTTTTAAAATTATGCGTGAACCCACAACCGTGGGAGTACGTATTACAACGTGAACCCACATTACAGAGGATTCGCTAAAAACGTTTTCTTTCATATTCAACCTCGAATCATCTATTTCTGATGAAAATTCAATCTACAAAATTTGACGCAATCGTAATATTTCTTCTTGCAGACGGAAGAGAAATTAATAGATGCTTATTTTTTGCAAAGGCTCTGCAATGATTAAGCAAAACAGCCTTAGTGAATTATTGACTTTCAACTTGGAAATGGAGAAACCGAAGCGATTTACTTGACAGTTATTGCTTTTGAATCCAATTAATAATAAATTTTCACAAGAGAAAAGAAAGAGTACAAAACTGACTCTCGAGTTGAAAACTCAATGTCTCTGTCGAATCTCTGACGCCAGGTCACTTTCATAATCGTAGGGTTGAAAAGATCAAGTCATCGATGGTAATCCACAGAATAACCAAAAAAGGAAGTCAGCTGCCGAAGCCCTCGTACCCAAGATGTTCTTGGAAACCTAAAAGGGTATCAGTTGTGTTTATTTAATTGTGGTAAATGAAATCCATGCTGGCAAGGCGAAAGAGAACTCTTGCTAGAGAACCAATTCCTAAAATTACCAATATAATATAATATCCAATATAAATGTTTTCTCAAGTTTAAAAAAAAAATCGCTGAAACTGTTTCCGTTAATATCTAGAATTATGGGGCATCTCCAGGACTTCAAAGAGAAGAAACAATTTCTGTAAGTTTCAATATTGTAACATTTTCAAGAAAATACAGACAAAAACCAGTAAACTGACACGGCCGGTTGAAGTATTTTGAAAAAAATATACATACACTATTTCAAGGTAAAATTTAATTTTAAATTAATTTTATTTAAAACCTGGAAACAAAATATTAAGAAGCATTACACAAAATATAGATCAACTAATAGATAGTTTGCTAGAAAAACCTGTAGAATGCGCTGACGAATGAGGGGGCTGTTGTAGACTTTTGCCATAATCTAAATTTGATTTCAAAGTGGCCCATATTAATAGCATCATACAGTAAAAAATGGAATTCATGCATATATTTTTGCCGATGCTTGCGGGATTTTCAGACAATTTGCGACATGCTTGCTCCTCGTCTACCAACACTTGTTCGATAAAATCTGTCGGTTAGACTTGCCCACAGATCTATCAACATACCTTGGTGAATTTTGTATGTTTATTAGAAAACTAAAGTACCTAATCCACTACGACTTCTTATGCTGCAAAACAGATGAATCGTACGAACTTTTTTCAAAATTTTCTCATCTTCTGCACCTGTTTCTCCCCCCCCCCCACAGCTGCTTTTAATCAACGCCTCAATTTCTTCAGAGGCGATTATCATAGACCTTCAATCGCTCCAGCGCCCACACGTCTTCTCCGTGAATCATAGATGTAAAGGAATACACTTGTCTGTAAAGAGCACAGAAACTTAGTGTATTGATTTTATGGTAGACTGGTTGTTTGGAAATGCAAAACTTGTATTAGTACAATCTCAGCAGAAAAAAGCGAAAAGAAATGGAAGAAAACAAATAAAACTTTCAGTTGACGAGTTGGCATCAAACTGTCCGTGCAGATGTAATGATGTTATTGAAAAGGAAAATCAGGGGTAAGTTGACGATTTTGATAAATTTTGTTCAACAGACATGAAACACCATTCAGACAATTCACTAAAATATAGCTATTTTTTTTTTTGTACTTTAAGGGAACAACTCAAGCCATGAATTTCCGGTGAAAGTTTAATTTCGAAAATCGTCAACTCGATCGTTATACCTCTAATCTTAAAGAAGTAAGAAAAACTTAACTAAAATAAAAGCCAAAATGATTGGTTCAGTATAAGCTTTATTTCAAAATAAAGTCATGGACTCGTGCCCCAATCACTGGTTCTCTCTCTCTCTCTCTCTCTCTCTCTCTATATATATATATGAATAATTCATTTGAAATATATGTTAACAGCGAGGAAGATGCACCTCGCTGAAGTGAATCGTGTCTAACCCCCCCACCAATTCCATTCATGGCTGGTGCTGGATAACCTTGTGACCCTAGTCGTAAGGTCGTCTTACGTAATCAGCAAACTATATACACCATTGTTACATAAAGGAAGAAAGATAGATAAAGAGAGAAAAAAATATGTAAACAAATAATATATCTATAAGCAAAAAATAGCTTCTTTTCAAAACAAAACGCTGCGAGATTAGAAAATATGATTTTTGAGGTTACAATGAGGCTGCGCTGGTAGTTCAATAGGACAAGGTTTGGTATACAACACTCACAGGACTTTTCTCTTGCAATTACAATCATTTCAATTTAACTGCCAAATTTTCATTATATTCAAAATTGTTTGATGAACGTAGGCATCGTAAGTCCCGCCCAGGGTGCGAGCTTATTTACATCTTGGGTCAACAACTTTGGTCAAGAATTGAAATGGTGCATGCGAGAACCCATCATATTTGGAATACACTAGTTTTCCTGTTTTGTTTTGTGACGTCAGATTTATTTCGTAAATTACTTTTCTTGCAGCTGAAAAACAATTACTGCGATCAGGCCGAATTTTCGAAATTGTTATTTTTATCGAATTTATGTTTTGAATAATATATAGTTTGGTGGACGTGCAAGTGCGATGTTACTAAATAATTTTTGACTTTCTCTTACTCCTAGTAAAAATTTTCGATATCCAGTTTTCACCGGAAATACGTTTTGAGGCACCCTGAATAATAAAAAATGGCTTTTAGAACATGGCCTGTTTGTGTGGGTGTGTGTGTATGTATGTATGTATGTGTGTGAACAGCATAGTTCAAAAACGAAAAATCGCAGAAAGTTCAAACTTGATATTCAGTTTAGTTTATCACCATCAAGGGATCCGATAGTAGGTTATCTGTCAAAATTCTTCAACCGGAAGTACGACTTTACTGAATGGTTTTTTCACTTTTTTTTTTGCAATTTTCTCGAAAATTGCTCCAATGATTTTCTTTAAACTTGGTATATCAACTACACAAACAAAAATCTACGTTTATTTGAAACATTTCTCCGGGAAAATTCATTTAATGGCACTTTGGGGGAGGGGTGAGGAAGGGTTTTCCTCTAAAAGTCTATTTCATATTATTACACAGTTCTATCATCTAAATCATATTAATTAGAATTAAATATATTGCTGAAATTCTGGCTTTGAAGAAAATCGGATGACTGGAAGAGCGTTTTTACTAAAAAGTATTTTTCATTTTTTTGCTATTTTCTCTAAAACGGCTCCAACAATTTTCCTTAAACAAAGTATGTGCACCACACATATAAAGAATTACAACTTTTCTTTTTTTTGAAACACTTCTCCGTGTAAAGTCATTTAAGGAGGCTTTTGGGAAGGGGGAGGGTTAGTTGATCACACAATTCTACCATCTTAACAAAATTAATTACAAATAAATAGATGGTCAAAATTTCGATTTTCAAGAAAATTAGTAAACCGGAAGTGCGATTTTTTTGAACAGTTTTTTCAGTTTTCGCGATTTTCTCCATAAAAACACCGAAGAATTTCATTAAATTTGGTATACTAACTATAAATTAGTCAATCACAATTTTCTAAACTGGTGTAAGAGAAAGTTGTGTGAGTTTTCACACCAGATTTTTACTATTAAGTCAAAAAATTATTAGGCATTGAAACTTTGTAAAATATAGTAGTTAAATATATTACTAGTTGTGTAGTTTGTATATATATCAATCAATGCTTTCAGTGTTTAAGGCTCAAGCTCAAGTATAATAAGAAATAGGTTCATTTCTGAGAAATATTTTAGCTAATAGAATTAATCCCACACAGACCTTATTCTTTCTCCATTCTTAGACTTTCATTGGGCTATAGTGATCATCTATTTGATGGTTCTAGTAGTTTTCTTTACTTTGTTTGAATGATTTACAATTAGTGAATTTAAATATTTATCATTTACAATTCTGTTTCCAAGTGGTACTGTAATGGACAATTACAATTTAGTAAACTGGAACAAGAGAAAGTTGTGTGTATCTTTCACACCAGATTTGTTTGTTTTATCACGATTTTCTTGACAACGGTCCCATTGAATTTTCATAATGTAAGTAGAACATCTTTCAAGACTATGTAGACACACCAGCAGCAGCTCGGGACCAATGAAAGGGAGAGGTGCCTAATTTGGCAAACCTATCCATCTCCACTTCTCCAAGCTTCTCATTCCATTCCCTGATATACAGACCAGAAGACCATCCTTCCAGTTTTCTAGAACCAACTTTGAAGGTAAGGCATAAGAACTCAGCGTCTTCAACCTGCATGAATCACCAAGCCGATACAAAAAGACCTTTTAAATTAGTGTCACGAAGAATAGTCTAAACCTTAGGATGGAAAATAGCGGTTTATTCATTAAGAAATAAGCCAAGTGATCTTCTATCCCAAAATAGTCTCAGCTCCTGATCTATTATTCATTCTGGAACCATTTGTGGAAATCTGAGGGAATGTACACCAGATAGACTCAACATCAAACTAAGTTACCTAGAAGGCAACCTAACACTGTAAGAATGATTAAAAACAGAGATCTTTCGTTACGATTCCCTGAGTAAAATTATTTTTTTTTACATATATGTTTTTATGGTCAGTGTGTTCGAAGAGAACATCTCAAGAAAGATATCGCGCGTAGCTAAATATTGTATTTAGGTACATCATCAACGCATACGACACAACGTTTTATCTATCAGTAGCCGTCTCCGGGAAATCAAAGGCCAGCGTCTGCTTTGAGAAAAGGGGCAGGGGGAGAGAAAAAATGGCGGTTTTTCAGAACTAAGCAAGGCAGTGCAGTTGGCGGTGAGTGCAAAGGGAAGTGTTAGACATCGGCATTCGTCAGTAGCTGTAGCCCTTTTATGAGTAAGATGTAGGAAGAAGTTTTTATCCCCGCTCCTCTACTGCTTACTTTTACAATTATTCTTGTCAATAAGGTTGGCCTAATAACCAAGCTAACAACTTCCCTGAAGAAGCTCTTGGTACAATAAGGACTGTAATGTCAGTTTTGCACCGAAATCACTGACGCGGTTTCAACCCAAAATAGAGCTCCTTAGTGTTCATGAAATGCTTAACTAATTTCATTCTAAACACAAATACATTACTATGCTGATTTTTTAAAATCGCTACTAAATTACTATTGTGGCCGAATTGTTGGAATAAAAAGAACATTATTTTAGGCTGTTATCATATATTATTATATTATTTATTATTTAAATAATAATAAAAAAAAAAAAACAGATATCACAGTGCACATATAAACAACATCTTTGATTTTAGAAAAAATACAGTGCTATTTAATAGTTAATAACATTTTATATATGACGCTATCTAGAATATTTTTTCAAAAATCACATACATATATGATATCGATATATTTATAAAATCGAAATTGAAAATTCGATTACACTAGGCACAGTATATAATGATATGTTACAATATACAGTGCTTTATTACTATTAATACTTTTGTTTTTTAATGGCATAGAATTATAAAAATATTATCTAATTATAAAATAATAACTAATTAAATTATAAAAATATTATTCAATATTATAAAACATGTTCAATTATATTTTTTAATGATAACGTTGAAAACTTACAATTATTTTCATTTTTGTTACAATACGACATTAAAAATACAATTTTTTTTTTAAATAATTTTCTAGAAGACACAATGTTTTTATTAATAAATACATTTTATTGTAATAGTTTTAGTTATTTTAGAATTTATTCTTTTACTTCATTTTTTTTAACAAAATAAATACATTAAATTTTAATTTACAGCTCGACAACTTTGTAAAGGTGCGCTACCAAATTAAGCGCATGCACCCCTCAATGAATTTTATATTCAAATTGGCGGCGCTACAAAAACGTTTTTATCTAGATAACTCAAATTTTTTTTTATTTGTCAGAAACATATAACTTAGAAACTTAGATCAGAAGCATTTATATACCTTTAACTTCTACTTGAAAAAAACAAACATTGTTTTGCACAGTTTTGTTTAACTTTAACAATTTATATTTGAGGTTACAGGACTCGTATGATTAATTTTAAACTGAATAAAAATGACCCGCCACTTAAAATAAGATTGACACATCAACAAAAGATTAAAAAATGGTATGTTAAAATAAAAAAAAAGAAAATTACGAATTAGGACTCCATTCCAAATAAAAAAAGGGTTCTTTACAAAGTTGTAGGGTGGGCTGTAATTTTTACTTTTATAATATTATAAGCATAAGATAATATTTTGTTTTTAAAGGGTAATAGAAGAAAATAATAGTTAATAGAAAATGTAAACTATCACTAAAAAATATCAACATCATTCCTGTGTAAGGGGAAATTCTCAAACCCACTGATGAGAAAAAAATATCAAATTATTAACGAAAAAGTTAAATATGTCAAGATAGTACAGTACTGGGGAGGGGGCAGATATTTACGAGGGATATGTGTAAAATAGGTATATGGTTAGAAACATGGAAGAGCTCTGTACTTTTCTCTTAAATGCTCAAAGACGAAGAGGTTGGGGCAGGTTTGAGTCGATTCGACAAGATTATCTGTCATGGGCTATTCCAAGTCACCATGGAGTTGCTGAGTATGGAGAGAGCATAGTTGCGTGTATTTCTTTTTCACTTGAAATACAGTACCAGCTGTACAACTGTATTTCGCTGAGTTTGGACGTAGGCAATAGAAACTAAATGAAAGATTTCAAATGAGAAATTTCCGCAGCTTCGTGGGAGTGTCTGAAATAGCACTATAACACCGAGTTGTGTTGACACATACCTACCGCCATGTGTTCCATGTAAATCTTTACCACAAGTTAGAAACTAACAAATGATAAAAATAACCTCTCTGGTTGTCCTAAAAACTAATAAATAATTTTAAAGAAGTTTTCAAAACCAACAATATTATCATGAAACGGTTTTCAAATGTATCATTTACGGGAAAAGTGAATATATTTGATGACGAAGAGCATTAAAAGAAGAAAAAAGAAATAAATAAGAAGAATAGAAAGACGATCGTTTAAAAAAAAAAGGAACAAAAATATTAGGAAAAACACGATTATACTAAAAATGCCTATAAAATATTATAATTGAATTAAAAATTATATCATCCAGGCAATAATAAACTTAATATGAAAACTTGCTCACAAAAATGGCAATTTTAGAAGGATTAGAGAAGAAAAGAAAGAAACTGACAGGTAAAATTACAAAGTATTAAACTCCGGAAAGGTATAAACATCTTAAGTACACATATATTTATATTATGTTATGAGATCCTACTCACCTCCAAAATATCAGTGTCCGTTTTTGTTTAGTTTCGAACCTACTTAGAAACTCCTTCAATGTGATTTTTATTTACTGTTTTCTTTCGTTGCTGAAGAGCGACGGTTTCTTTTTCGTATTTATCATTTACACTTTCTCTTACCGCTGAAACAGCACTTACCATACAAATTCATGACATTTTCAAAATGGCTTTTCAATGGTCTATCTACGATTTATGCGTAGTAGTAGTAGTGTCATGCTTCACTTTGCTAGTTCTTTAATGGTTTCGGATTCTCATCCATCGTCAGAGTATAGCCATCAAATTGTGTAGAAAAACTTAAAACTCAAGTTTCACGCACTATGAAGCTTAAGAGTTTAAGTCAACTTTCTACACCAATTTGATAGCTATACTCTGACGATGGATGAAATATGAAACCGACCAGAACCAGAAAGTAATGCATGCTACTAAGACGGATAAAATCAGCGGATCTTTAGCAGAATTATTGCGGATACAACCACATATCCAACGGAAATAGGTGTTTTGAGGGTCCACTGACAACGAAAAAATGCATCTTAGAAATTGTTCTAAATTGTTGGGTGTGTGTGTCTGTATGTGTTGTTAGCATAACTGAAACATTAGTAAGTTAGTTTCGGTGCTGACAGAGGGCACGACACTCAGCTTTTGTCCACAATCCTTAAACTCTGAACTACCTAATTTTCGGAATGAATTTTTTTTTTTTTTTTTTGCTCCAACGATGTTTTTTCAATTCATTAAATCGATATGACTTTGAAAGATTTTTCCGGAAAAATACAGTTTAGGGTGGCAATCAAGGTTTGTCTTACAGTGGCATATCGATAAATTATACGATTCTAACTTCTATAATAAAGAATAAAATGCAATGCCAGAATTCCGATTTTGAAGAAAGTTTGACTTTACTCTGAGTGTTTTTTCAGTTTTCTGTGATTTTTATCGATTAAGATACTAACAGGTTTGGTTAAACCTGGTACACTAACTGTACTCGCTATACGTGTATAGATTTATCACTTTTGTTTGAAACTGTTTTCGGAGAACGTTGATTTAGGGGTCGGGGGGGATTCTGCGGGAGCTGAACGCTTCACTCAAAACTTTCGCTTTATTCTAGCGTACATCTACCACGTACACGTTCTAGTGTATATTAATATTGACGCCAACTTTTAGTATCCAAGTCTGACTGATCGTAATAAGCAGGCACAGTGCAATAAGTAGGCACAGTGCAGTAAGAAAAAATGGTGAGAATGTGATTTTTCCTCCGAAAAAATGTTTTATTATAAAAAAGATAAATGAGGTCCGAATATATAGTCAACAATAAGAGTAGCCATTCAATAGCGTAATAATTAGAAACAATAGTGCTTTACAAAAGAGAAAGAAATCTGACAATATATTATTAAGACTTCTTTTTACTACAAATCTTAATTCTCCGGAGTTCTGCCCCAAAACAAGACTCTACAATATAAAATTCTTGGAACTATTGGGACAATGCTCCCAACTCTATGTCTTCAAACCAACAAACTAACCTCAACATTTTTCACTCGATCAAGCTATCAGAAATTCCACAAACATTTTTCTTCTCATTTTAACCCTTCACCAAGTCCGTTGCCTATCATCACTACTCTTTCTCATTGAATCCTTCCAGATGTCTCACAAACGCCAATACGGCATCATGATTTGACGTTCACTACGCTAAGTAACATGAATGGCGGATTTTTTTCTCTCTCTCTCTCTCTCTTTATGCAGTATAAAGATCAGAGTAACGGTTCCCATTACTTTATGCAACCAGCTGCTTTTGTGCATACGGTATTTATTAGCAATGGTTTGATGCTTCATTCTTTACTTATAACCATATTTTTTAGCAACTATTAACCAAAATTTAGTTTTCGACATCACTGTACTCGCTATTTCAGAAATATTTTTGGAATACATAAGAGCTACTGTACATGATAGTACATTGAAACGATACTGATATCTGTCCGGTGAACAGGCCACATTTAATATACAGTTTTAAATCACAGCAATTATCTAAAATAGCGATCACATTAACACTTTAACTTATCTGTATATCACAAGTAAATATTTAACACCAAAAGCTGAAGTAAAAGTATAACCTTGCCTTCTTTTTTTTAATTAACCATTTGTTTTTAATAGAAAAAAGAGATGATAAAATTTCATATTATTTATAATACTTCCCTAAAACAAAGGTAAGTACAGAACTGCCTTGGAAGGAATGTAGAAGGCTGTGCAGATTAGTTCTATTTATAAAACTGGAGAAAGAGTTCCGCCACTGTGGTATTACACTCAGGGTTGTATTCGTGGCAGTTTATTTGTTGTCGTTTTGTACAAGAACGCTGTCTGACTGCGATTTATTCATTGGCTATAAAACCAGGGGAAACAAAAACTGAATTAATAAGTTGTTCGTTTGTATACATAACACCTCTTTAGGGTATGTTAGAAATATGTGGAGGTTATAAATTAACAAGATGATTATAATTTTCATTAAAATACGTGAATTTTATAAAAAAATACAAAGTCAATACTTACTTTATTATTATTCGATGGTACAACGAGATGTTCGTGTGATCTAGTGATCGCTAATTGTTCTCCATCGTGTTCAATTACACGAACTCCTAATTCTATTAAAATTTCTTGCATTTTATCTGGATAATCCCCATGCCCTTTATAAATCGGTAAAGAATCAAAATTATCAAATATATATAATGAATATTGAAAGTTTAATATTATAATATTGAACTTAGGTTATTTATGTTATAATATTGAACTTATAAAGTTTATACAAAATACCGTCTTGTAAAATGGATACTGAGAACCAAACATTTTTCAAATTTTCATCGACGTTTCGGCAAATTTATTGCCTTCTTCTGGGCCTATTATCCTATTGTCTAATTGACAAATCTATTGCGTTCTTCTGGTTCTGACCGAACCTTACAATATCCATTTTACAATATCAAATACAGTATATTCAAATGAAACAATAAATTCAAAAATTAAATTACCGGAAACAATGTGTGATAAATCTACGTTCCGAAGTCTTTTATTGTTAATATCAATCGCCTGAAGACCAGCTACACCGCCTCTTGGCATTGATAACGTTCTGTATAAAAATCTCAACAGCCAATCAGTCCTGCAAAGTTATCAATAATAATAATTATATATTATAAAATTATAATTTTTACTTACTCTAATTCCAAGAGGCAGTATTGCGATCGTGCCAAATTTTCGAAATTGAGTTTTCACCGGAAATAGAAATTTCGAGGTTCGCTGAGTACGAAGAAAAGATTTTTAGCGAATGATCTTTTGTGTGTGTGTGTGTGTACAAAATATCTCAAAAAGGAAATACCGCAGGAAGTTCAATTTGGTATTCCGTTTACATACTACCACCGTATATCCATCAACCTGAGGAGAGACTTTAATGAATCGTTTTTTTTCAGCTTCTCACGATTTTTCCAAAAACGGCTCCAACAATTATCTTTAACTTGTTTCATATACTATCTATAACATAAATTAATTACCTACCACCTATCAGAGTTTTATTTGAATCATTTTCTCGGGAAAAGTGATTGGGGAGGTTCTGGGGGAACAATAGCGTTTCCTCTAAAGTCTAAAGTACTACTTAAATACATTAATGGTTCTGCCACATTTATAATAATATTGATATACATTAAAAGTATTGCTCAAATCAAAATTTGAAGAAATCGGTTAACCAGAAGCTGGATAGGTTTTTGAGTTTTTTTAGAATGATCGATAAAGGTTATATTTTTAGATTTTCTATGCGACTGTAAAGATTTCCCTTAAACTTGGACACTAACTGTACAGATATAAACTTATCAATTTTATTTGAAAGATTTTCCCGAAATAATTTATTCCAAGTGTTGTATGGCGTTGAATTTTAAAAACGTTACATTGGTTAGTATTGGTGCTCTCTTCTTTGGACTACAATGTAATCACCAACTAGCTGGGTAGAGTTTTGGTCCCGCTATCTATCTATGTTGGCACAGATGAGTAAATGTTCAAGTTTAAAGAAAGTTTTATACAAATTGTATTACAGCAATAAGGCAAAGTCGGACAGGTGTTTCACATCACACTTTCTACTTCCTCTAATGCTATAAGAGATCTAATTTATTTGAGATTTGCTGAGCATGAGTAAGAAAAATAATGTTTTTAGGAAATAGTAAATGTTTGTTTATGGGTTCAAAATATCACAGAAATGAAAACATTCTGTTTAATCCTAAAAAGAAACATGTCCTTTTATCAAGCAACCAGATTGCATTGCAACTTTATATTACAGAAACCGCGTGCCATATGTTTCAGACAGCTTTTCTGATAGATAGAGAATTATGCGAAAAATTTAGCGGGGAAATCGCTGCCACCAGCGATACGAATTTCACTAACTAGCTTCAAATGTGCTATTATATTAGCTTTAATGTTAGCTGATCGCCTAACAAGTTTTTTTATTTGACGCTTGAAAATTTGATTTTAACTATATAAGAAAGTAGTCAAATGTTTTTTTACCCAAGTCAAAAAATAGAAAATAAATGAAAAAACAAACAACGTAAATGGATAAGCAGTGACTTACTTGCAATAAGCATTGGTAATTTTCCCGGCAACTACTTTGCATATTCTCTCCCATTTTTCCACATTGCCCGTGCACGGCGCACCAATCAAGTAAGCATCCTGTATTACTCCTGTACAATTGTCTCGCTCAGACATTTCCTAATTTTTAAATGAACTAACTTACATTAATGTGGCTACTAAATGGAAGGAAACATAAAAATGTATATCAAAACTCACTCTAAGGCAGTAAAAGATAACTCTTGCACCCAAAGAATAACCAATCAATGTTACCGGACGTCGACCATGTTCTCGGTTTATTAAAACCTCCGCTAGATGTTTTCCAACCTGTACATAGATATCATTAAATTGTTGTAAATTTTATTTTCTTAATTTTTTTTTTTTTACTAGAGTTGATAAATGTAATAATTATTCTTCTAAATTAAGTGGTTAAAGTTGTACTTTTTAATTTCTAGAGAGAAAAAGTGATTTTTCTTTTTTTTAATTTCTAGAGGTTAAAAGTAAACACACTGATGCCACCCTTTCAGTTAAGCAAATTTCAGGGTTTGGATGAAATTTCTAAAATTAATTAAAAAGATTAAAGAAGATAAAGGTTATTAATTTAACATAATTCATCAACGGTCAACAAATTTTTTTATACTTTGATTATTATTGGATTATGCTGTATTTTACAGGAAATCTCTTTTGCTATCGTTTCATTTTTTAAGTTAGCTACTTTAGGTGTTAGTATTTTTATAAAAGAATCAATAATAACAACAATAACTGAATTACGAATTACTAAAACGACGATAGCAGCAGAGTAAGTTATTTGAAAAGCCAAGTTTATTATACAGCAATTTAAAAAACTTTTCGGCTCTTCTCAATATATCTTCCTTGCAAAAATTTTATATATTTTTTATATTGTACCCTATTGTTACATCTTTTATCCCCGAAGGAATAAGAACTACCAAGTCAAATCCCCTGGGGCTCAAGGGGATGTGAAGCGTCTGATATAGCCTCTCCACCTCAACCTCACTCTCACCTTCCCGGGGTGGGCCCTGTTAAGCTGAGCAACCCGGTCCTAGGTGGGGTATAAAATCCCTGCGGAGGTACGGGTCAGTAAACTAACGAGAGATGGGGGTCTCGGACCTTTAGCCAGATGGTGCAAGCCGGCAGCAGGACTTGCATCTAGGAAGTGGTGGCGGAAGAGCTTGAAACAGGGGCCAACGGCAGCCTTCTAAGGCATAGTTAGTTTGCCAACTGCGAAAGGGTGGGGAGCGCTCTAAAGTCGTAGTGAAGACAACTCCCTAGGGGGGGCACCCCGAAATCAACGCCACCGGTCCTCCTGGAATGAGGGTTTAGCGTGGGGCCAATCCCACTACCTTAGAAAAATACCATGGTTACGAAACCCAAAAGCAATAAAAAGCCGGATGGATCTAATGGCAACAACCCTGGCGAGAATAGGACTAAATTTGAGGATTTGACCATGGCTACGTGGAATGTTAGGACCATGTTACAGCCGGGGAAGATGAAGGAAGTGGCGGATGAATTAAGGAAGTACAGAATAGATGTGACAGCGCTCCAAGAAATCAGATGGTCAGCCCAAGGGCGTTTGGATCTCATCTATAGTGGTGACATGTCAAGGAAAGGAAACCTAGGAACAGGCTTTATAATTAATAAACCAACGAGGAATGCTATATTGAGCTATGAAACTGTTAGTGGCAGTATATGTAAATTGAGGCTCAAAGGAAGGTTCAGAAAGTTAACACTGCTGTCTGTTCATGCGCCGACTGAGGAGAAGAATGATGAAGAGAAGGACGCGTTTTATGATGCTTTAGGCAGGGCTTGTGATAGCATTCCTGGATACGATGCTGTTATCATATTCGGTGACCTAAATGCCCAAATAGGAAAGGAGAGCTACTTAAGAGAAGTAGCGGGGATATTCACCCTACATGATAAGTCAAACGAAAATGGGCATCGGCTAGCGCAATTTGCAGCATCGAGACAATATATAATAAAGAGTACTTCCTTCCAGCACAAAAACATACATTTAGGCACCTGGAAAGCACCTTCAGGCGGAACAGTAAATTAGATCGACCACGTACTTGCTTCAGCGAGAAATGCATCCTGTATAATTGATGTTAGAGCTTGTAGAGGACCGAATTGTGATTCAGACCACTTCTTAGTGAAAGCAGTATTCATGCATAGGTTGAGTAGAGTGCAAAAAGGTAATAGACTGAGAAGAAATAGATGTAATCTGGAAAAATTCGGAAAAGAACAAGTGAAAGAGCGTTTTCAGGATGCAGCAACTGTTAAATTGCAAGAAAATGAAGAAAGAAATGATATAGAGGAAGAGTGGAGTTGTCTGAAAGATATTACACGAAACTGCCCAAGAAATACTAGGTGAGAGGATTATAAGAAGAAATGATGACTGGTTTGAAGAGGAATGCACAAGAGCCATTGATGAAAAGAACACGGATAGGAAAAGAATGCTACAGACAGACACTAGAGGCAATAGGGTAAAATATCAGGAAAGCAGGAGGAAAGCGAATAAGTTGTGTAGGAGGAAGAAGAGTGAGTGGATGAAAAAGAAAGTGGAAGCTGTGGAGGAATTAAAAGAGGGCAGAGAGGAAAGAAAATTTTACCAGGCAGTCAAGACGATGAGGAAAGGATTTCAACGAGGATGAATGAATACCGTGATAAAAATGGCGCGATGCTCGGAGAAGAAATAAAGGTGATGAATAGATGGGCAGAACATTTTGAAGATATTCTTAATGAGAACTGTCCTGCTGAAGAAGAAGCGCAGTGGGAAACGGGAAATAGAAGGAATACGGTGGATCACCCTGACTGCGAACCTCCCTCCTTTGAGGATTTTGAGGATGCTTTGACCGCTCTAAAAAACAATCGAGCTCCGGGAGAAGATAATATCCCCTGCGAGGGGGTCAAGGGGTTTCCTCCAGATTGGTGGGGATACCCCAGGGTGAATAGCAGGCTTCACCTCCTATTCATCAGGACCGTCCGAACGCAGCATTTAGTATTACTGCATCCTTCAAGAGGTGACCCTGTTTATTACAGAATTCGGCGGACCTAGACCTGGACGTCGATAAAAGTCCCCGACGGAATAGGTGTACCCGTCGGTCATCCGAGGCGGTGTCCCTGGGGGCAGCCTCGGAGATACACCTCCCCCCAAAACAGGGTGTTATGCGTACCGTGCCCATGGAGGTTTGCAGCCGGGGGGTAATACAGGCTGTATTATAACGGTGCCTCTCTGAAACCGGGCCACATCAGGGAGTAATAAATGGCCTTGCTGTGTCATGCGGGGCTCTGGCACAGTCGACTCAAGAATTCCCCAGCTCCTCGTGGGACCAGATATGGAAGTACCCCTAATAAAAGGAAAGAAGAGGAAGAAGAAGAGCCGGAAGATTGGGCGGGCAGGCGCCGCCGTACCATCCCGTGCAGTCCAGAGCACAAAGGAGCTCGCTCCTAGTGAAGTGGATGTGCGGGTGGTACCTAGCACGAGTGGGATGAGCATTGCTCGTCAGGCTGGACATGCACAAGTGGAGAAGCGGGCAGTAGCCGCTGTTGCGCATGCTGAGTATCGGACCCCTCAGGAGCAAGCTCCCAGGGGTAACGAAGGAACCGCTGGACTTGGTACTGCCAGGGCGAGCTGTGCTCGTCAGGCGGACCAGTCTCAGACGGACAAGAAGGACGAGGAAGGGAGCAAGAGGGCTCCAGTTCTTCCTCCTGGTGCAGGTAAGACGGCGGAGGCACCGGGAGGGAGAAAGATCCTCAAGTGGAAGAAGAGGACGCCGCCGCTGCCGCCTCCGGGACAACCGGGAGCGATGGATGACCCCCTGAGAAGAGGTCTCAGTGGGGCAGGCGTCAGATGGTACCTCCGCGCGCTCTCTGAGGGCATGAACCCTCAGGAGGCGAGGGCGGAGGCAGAGAAACATAGGGCGCAAGAGAGGGGCAATAGCCCACCTCAACATGCCCAAGGTAAGCGGGAGAGGCACATTACACCTCCCGAGAAGAAGGATGTCAAGAGAAGGAGGGTGACTTCCTCCGATTCAGCTGCACTTGCCGGGCCCTCCTCGGCTGGGCGCCCTATCCCTCGCCAGTCTGGCCCCAGCTATGCTGGTGCAGTGCGGGTGGTAAGGGTGGGCGTGATGCCGAGGGGTTTTCCGGAGAGGGTGCTCAGTGCTGAGGAGCTGTCAGCACTAGAAGAAGCGCTAGTAGAGGAAATATCCCTCGGATGGGAGCATAAGCTCCATTTCGAGGGAATTCATTTCCGTCCAGGCATGCTTTGGCTGGACTGTACAAACCAACAGACTGCAGACTGGGTGCATCAAAAGGCATCGACTTTGAGCACCTGGACGGGGGTAGAGCTGATGGCATGCTCGGGAGAAGATATCCCGAGGATGCACACTATTACGACGTTCTTCCCGCGTAGTGAAGGCAAGGGCATAGAGAAGATATTATCTATCGTCACTGCCCAGAACGAAGGACTGAACACGATGGCGTGGAAAGTCTTTAGCTGTAAGGAGGAGAACTCGGGCCTCGTACTGACTGCCGGCATTGGCGGCCAATCGTACGAGGCACTGAGGAGGGAGGGGTACCAGATTAGGTACCGTTTTGGTGAACTCCCTGTTAGAGGACTTAGGAAGTCCGAGGATGAGGCGGGCATGAAAGAGCATCAAGCTCCTTCGCCCTCCACCCTAGATGAAGTAACACCGCGGGATTGCTCCCCGGAGAAGGCCCAACGAAGGGAGAGCCTGGGAGATGTGGATCTCTCATCTCTCAGGGTGAGCCTCTCGAAGGAAGAGGAGGAGAAGGAGGAGCAGATGCTCCTGGAAGAGGAGGGGGATCCTCCTCTCAGCCCTCCATGAACAGTCAGGCTGTGGGACTGAGCACCGGGGTAGCCCAGGTGAACTTACACCACGCTAAGGGGGCATCAGCCAACATATCAAGGTTGTTCACCAAGCGGCTACTAGGACTGGTGCTGATTCAAGAACCCTGGACAGTCGGGGGACAGATCTGCGGGCTGTCAGGTAAGGATAGCAAGGTAATTTGGGATGCAAAAAGCGATAAACCTAGGGCCTGCATCCTGATCAGGAATAATATTAATTATACTTGTCTTTCAGAATTTACGACGCGGGACTTAGTGCCTATTTTGGCCCATCTGCAATATGGAGGCAATCACCGCGCCGTCGTAGTGGCATCCAGCTACTTCGCTGGGGACAGGGCTGATGTACCGCCAGCGGAGGTGCAGGAGCTGGTGGCGTACTGTCAAGAGCGAAGCTGCCACTCCTCATCGGATGTGATGCCAACGCCCACAACAGGGTATGGGGCAGCAGCAATAACAACAGGAGAGGTGAGTACCTCTTAGAATTTATCCTTCAGTATAATCTAGATATTTTTAATGTGGGGGCAGCGCCCACCTTTGTAACTAGAGTTAGGAGGGAAGTTCTTGATCTTACGATAGGTAGTCAGAGTATCGGGCAATTCGTTCGGAACTGGAAGGTCTCGAACGAGCCCTCCCTTTCAGACCATAGGATCATTATGTTTGATCTAGAGGGGCTCGGTGACGGGGAGACTGTTTGGAGGAACCCCAGACGAACAAATTGGGATGAGTTTAAAACCAATTTAGGGTGTGCTCTTGGCCGCATAGGCGCTGTGAAGGCTCCACAGTGCCGGCTGGAGCTGGAATATTATTTGGATGAGGTTAATGGGGCGATTATAGGCGCCTTTGAGGATAGCTGCCCCACTAGCAGGTTACATTGTAGTAGGGATGCTCCTTGGTGGAGCACGGACTTGGCAAAGCTGAGGTCTCGAGTGCGAAGGCTCTATAATAGAGCAAAACGCACGGGAGACTGGCAGAGCTACACCGTGGAGCTGACAACCTACAACAAGGAGATAAGGAAAGCCAAGAGAAACAGCTTCAGGAAATTCTGTGGTGAGATTGACTCCCTGCCGGTGGCGGCCAGATTGCATAAAGCAGTGGCCAAACATGGCATGGGAGCTCATATGTCGCTCAGGAATCCTGATGGCAGCTATACGCAAGATGGAGAGCAAAGGGCTCGCCTCCTGCTGGATACTCACTTCCCGGGGAGTTTACCGTGGGAGGAAGTATTGGAAGTAATGGAACCGGGCAGGCCCGGCAGGGTGGATTGGGAAGTAGCCAAGGCCATCTGTACCCCTTCGAGGCTGGAATGGGCAATTGGCTCGTTCTTGCCATACAAGTCACCGGGGGTGGATGGAGTCTTTCCCGCCCTTATGCAGAAGGGCATAGGGGAGATCCTACCACACCTGGTTCGAATAACTAGAAGCAGTTTGGCACTCGGGTACATACCGAGACCATGGAGAAGGGCAAGGGTGGTGTTCATCCCGAAAGCAGGGAATAAGGACTCCACCCTGCCCAAATCCTTTAGGCCTATCTGCCTTACGTCCTTTTTTCTTAAGGCAATGGAGAAGGCCTTGGATAGTTATATAAGAACGGAGATTCTGGAGAGGGTGCCTTTGTACCCGCGACAGCATGCATACCGAGCGGGAAGATCAACGGATACCGCTCTGTATGAGCTGACGAGTGCTATCCAGAAATCTCTAGATGTCAAGGAGACGGCCATCTGTGTCTTTCTTGACATAGCAGGGGCCTTTGACAACACCACCCATGAGGCCGTCAGTAGGGCACTAATTAAAAGGGGGGTTGACGGCACCATGGTGAGGTGGGTGAATGAGATGTTGTCCACACGAACAGTGGAGACGATGGTGGGCCAAGAAACCATTAGGGTCAGTACGACCAGGGGTTGTCCTCAAGGGGGTGTTTTGTCACCCCTAATATGGAGTTTGGTAGTAGACGAACTCCTCTGCAAACTGGCGGATCTCGACATCTCCTGTCAGGGGTATGCCGATGATATCGTCATAATTGCCAGGGGTAAGTTCGAGGATACCCTCTGTGAAATACTACAGAGGGGTCTTGACATCACTAATAGATGGTGCCTTTCTGTGGGGTTGGGTATTAACCCAGCGAAAACCACGGTAGTTCCTTTTACAAGGCGCAGGGCTCTTCCACATCTGAAAAGTATCCAGTTAGCTGGAGTTGATCTAGAGTGGAAGAAGGAGGTCAAATATCTTGGGGTAACTCTGGATAGTAAGCTTCTGTGGAATAGGCATGTTGAAATAACTGCCAGTAAAGCTACTCGCGCTCTCATGGTGTGCAGGAGGGTGGCGGCCAAGTCCTGGGGATGCCCTCCTCGAATTCTTATTTGGATGTACACTATGATGGTGAGACCTATTATCACCTATGGCGCAGTAGCGTGGTACAGCAGAGCAAAGCTCGAGAAGGTCAAGAAGACTCTTGACAAAGTACAGCGCCTTGCGTGCCTATGCACGACGGGAGCTATGAGGACGTGCCCTACAGCCGGGATTGAGGTTATTCTCAATCTCACACCGCTCCACCTAGTGGTGGAGCGAGCGGCGAAGGGAGCCCTCCTCAGAATCTCTAGGGAGGGCATGGGGGGATGTGGGCTGGGCGGTGGGGGGCGAATGCCCCCTTCTGCAGGCTCCCTCCCCTGGGACTTTCCTAGAGATAGCATGACTAAGAAATATAGCTTCGTTAGGAACTTTTCTACGAAGCTAAGTACGAAAGGAGAGTGGAGCGATGGATCCGCCCTGGACAGTATTAGCAAGCATGCCATTAAGTGGTACACAGATGGGTCTAAGACCCTCGAAGGAACCGGGGCAGGGGTGTTTGGGCCTAGAATCAAACACTCAGAACCCATGGGTAAGTTTCCTAGCATCTTCCAGGCGGAAATCTACGCTATTGGAAGGTGCGCTCAGTTGAACCTTGATCGGGGATATCGGAATCAGGAGATTGTTATCCTATCCGACAGTCAGGCGGCCATTAAAGCACTGAGCTCTTACGTACTCAGTTCTAAAATGGTATGGGATTACCTAGGCAAACTTAATGAACTAGGCAGGGGCAATAAAGTTACCCTGCATTGGGTGCCGGGACATGTCGGCGTGGATGGTAATGAGACAGCTGACGCCCTGGCAAAGGAAGGCGCTGTATCTCCTCTTATTGGACCAGAGCCCTTTTGTGGAGTCAGTGACCAAGTATTTCTAGAAGAAATCAAGAAGGAGGAGGTGGCTAAAAGAGCTCGGTCTCTGGAACATCATCCCGGGACTGAGGCAGGCCAAGGTCTGTCTGGGCGGTTATAACCAGGAAAGATCGAAAGCCTTCATCAGTCTGAGTAAGAATAGGATCCGTATTCTTACGGGATTCCTTACGGGGCATTGCAGACTCAGGGGGCACCTGAGAAAGCTTGGCCTAGTAGGTGACGGCATATGCAGATTCTGTGGAGAGGCGGAGGAAACTCCGATACACCTCCTCACGGACTGTGATGCCGTCATTCAAAGAAGATTTAGTAGTCTGGGCTGTTACCAGATAGGGGAGGAAGAAATACCTACCCTAGAACCTTCCAGGATCCTGAGATTTCTCAGGGAGTTAAACCTGGAGAGGGTGCTATAGATGAGCTAGCTCATCTTAGGCACCAGGGGGGGTACAATAGATCAAGAATGGTCGCGGTACAGAACCCTGAGGAAAAAAAAAAAAAAATCCCCTGCGAGATCTTTAAATTCGGTAGAGATCTACTACACCAGAGGTTTTATAATTTAATATATAATATCTGGACGAAAGAAAAAGTACCCTCTAGTTGGTGCTCAGGAATAATTTTGCCTATCTTTAAAAAGGGTGATAAGACGCAGTGTCAGAACTACAGAGGAATTACACTCCTGAGTGTAGCATATAAAATCCTGTCAAAGCTACTAGTGGAAAGGTTTAAGATCTATTCCGAAAGGATCCTCACGGAATACCAGTGTGGCTTCCGTCCTAACCGAGGGACTACGGATCAGATTTTTGTTGTAAAACAGATACTAGAGAAATGCTATGAGCGTAAGACAGATGTCCATCTGCTTTTTGTGGACTATAAACAGGCCTTTGATCGTATCAACAGGAATCAGCTTTTTCAGGCGCTTGAGAGTGGTGGTATTCCCTATAAATTAATTAATCTTATCAGGATGACTATGACTCAGACGCAAGCGAGTGTTCTAGTGGGCAATCAAATCGGTCGCAAAATAAAGTTTAATGCTGGAGTAAGACAAGGAGATGCATTATCAGCCGTACTTTTCAACTTGGTCTTTCATAAGGCGGTAGCAAGCATTGTTTCGGGAGGTAACCTCGCAAGTCGTACAAGGCAGATTGCGGGGTATGCTGATGATATCGTTTTGTTAGCTAGAAGCGAAACTGCGCTAAAACAATTACTGATTGAATTAGATAATGAAAGTAAAAAAGTTGGCCTAGTAATTAATGAGGATAAAACCAAGTATACGGTAGTATCTGCGTCCACAACTAGAAGAAGGCCACGTGATTTGGTAGTGAGCAATTACCGCTTAGAAGCTGTTGATCGATTCACCTACCTTGGAGTAGAACTGAACTGCGAAAACAAGGGAAGTGATGAGATCAGAAGTAGAATAATGGCAGGTAACAGAGCCTATTTTGGCCTTCATAAGATGTTTAGGTCAAACCTTCTTGGCAGGCAAACTAAACTAAAAATATACAAGTCTCTTATAAGACCGGTGGTGTGCTATGGAGCAGAAACCTGGACACTGAAAGTTCAAGACCAGCTAGCCCTTTAGGGTCTTTGAGAGAAAGGTTTTAAGACGTATTTTTGGCCCAGTATGTCAGAAGGCACCTGGAGGATAAGGAAAAACAGAGAGCTTGATGAACTAATAGGGCATGAGGATATAGTAAGGTTTGCTAAATCAAGAAGGATAAGTTGGCTTGGGCAGATTGAGAGGTTGCCGGAGGAACGAATGCCAAGAAAAATTGTAAAGGACATTTTTTAGGGAAAGAGAAGAAGAGGACGCCCCAGAACGAGATGGATGCAAGATGTGGAACGGGACCTGACCATCATGGGAGTGTCTGCGTGGAGGATGAAGGCGCTGGATCGAGATGACTGGCGGAGTGTTGTGAGGGAGGCCAAGATTCACAATGGACTGTAGCGCCGAAAAAGAAAGAAGAAGAAGTCAAATCCCCTGCAACCATGATGATTATTGTGGCTCCCATTTGTGTCGTTTATAGAATTGATTTTTCAAATGTGAAATTGGATTAGGTGGAAGTGAAGTTTGAATTGTGTAAGAGGTGATTTTGCTGGAGATTGCTTGTGTCGGATGCTCTTGCAGGCATGTCACGTTTTTGAACAAGTTTCAAGGGGATTTTCTCATTTTAAATGCATCTTTTTCTTCAATAAGGGAATTTGTTATTCTTTTATATTATACTCACTATTACTTGATCAGTGTAAAAGTGTTAAACAGACAATCAAATGTAAAATATTTATCATTACAAATTTCGCAACAAAATAATAAAAGCAACAGAAAAATAAGCTACCTGAGCAGATCTTCTACAGCAAACTCCCCATGGGTTGTCAATTACTGAAGCCAATCCTAGTAACCCTGCTGGCCACGCTACTGCATTTACTATACCTGCAATACACCTGATAAACTGGTAAATTTCTGAAATATATTTATCCAAAAAATAAGTAAGAACTGGTTGATGACAATAAAAGCGTCTTTACACTTGTGCCAAGGGAATAAAAAAAGTAAGTAAAGTAATGCCTACTTATTCAGGCGGGCTTAACGTCCAGCTACCAAATTAAGGTGTCGTGGACGGGGGCAGAAAGCACCTACTTTACTAATAACATTTTTCAACAAATATAAAATTTAGCAGTTATACGCTGGACTCGAACTGGGGTCCTCCCACTTACAAGTCCATGCTCATAACCACTACACCAACACCCGCCCCCGCCAAGGGAATCTCTCATCTCATAAATGTGAAATAGTGGTTCGGAATTTACATTTGCAATTTAGTATTTCATTTGCCTCAGTATATCGCCACTTTAGTTTTGAGGATTGCATTCAGCAAAATACAATTACATTTCAAAAGTAAGTATGGATAAATTTTAATTTGTAAATTACATAAACAAACCAGACAATATGGTGAATTTCAACGCTTCTTGGGTGGCCATTGATAGGGCTATTGTCATTATATATTCCATAGCTCTGCCCAATTCCAACAGATAGGTAGATTCATATCGCAGATAGTATTGCTCTCTGGATGAGCAAAGAGTTTTCCAAGGTCTGGTAAAATTATCCTCACTGGGGGGGAAAGAAAGAAAAATCCAGCGATCATTTTTCAACTCTTATAATATGATTCTAAAATGTTATGTATATATGTCCAAAACCATATAAAATCACAAGATTTGACTCTTATTGCAATGAAACTAAGCTATTATTAGCATCTATTTTCTCGCCATGGGACCTAACCACATACTGTAATCAAATAGAATTTTTTTTCCAGAAAAATTTTGTCCAAATAAAAGTGACAATAAAAGTCCAAATGTATTTAGTCAGTATGTTAAGTTAAGGAAACTAGCAAAAAAGGAGGACAAAAAAGAAGCAGAGTTGCACATTCCAGTGACGGATTTCGACTGAAACCTTCCATACTGGAGAGACTGAAAGAGCTTTCTTCGTTGAATAATTCTAGTCTGGGTGCCAGGTCATATGGAAATTTTTGGGAATGAGGAGATAGATTTGCCAAATTAAGCGCCTCTCTCCCTTTCATTCGTCCCGAGCCTGCTGTTGATGTGTCTTTAGGCACATGTCTGCCAAGCTTCCAGTCATAGATAGTTTCACAGCATTCATTCTAATGGATAAGCACAATGGGTTGTCGGCAGCCTAAGATGCTCACTGGGGGACTGGACAGGGCTAAAAAGAGATGTCGCTGTGTCTTTCACAGACTTCTCTCAGGCATCTGGTTGGATGCCTTACTGGGCATTGTGGTTTAAAAACACCTCTACGTAATGGGGCTTATGGCAGACCCCTTTTGTACAGTATGTGAGACAGGGGAAAAAACACCTATCCATCTTATGACAGATTGCTTGGGTTGTGAGGAAATTAGGTTGAGGACCTTTGGTCGGAACAGCATGTCTGTGGAAGAGCTAACGCTTATTACTCTTTAAGGTTATGGTCCGATTAGTTCGTACTGCAGTGAATCTCAGATGGGTTAGACCCGGTTTATTGTTATTTTTCTTTAGGGTAGCTATATGGGCCCAGTGGGGCTTTGGATAGCATAGGGTTTGGTCCCTATAAACATATACTTATAATATTTATATACTATATTCTTATACTTCACTTTATTATATTCATATACTTATACTATATTCCATGTTGGATTCCATGGCATTATCTAACGGAATATCAAAAGTTCTTATGATTTTTCATTTTCGCGATAAGAATCTCAAAAGTAAGCATATAGAAAATTTTATATGTTCGCAAAATACTTCCTCATAATCAAATAAAAGGCCACATCTAAAATTACTTCCGGTTAAAAAATAATTCATTAGCGAAGACTAACCTCTCATCTTTAATCCAACCGGACAATGCTATAGAAATATCTAACTGTGGTGTGGTAACCATTGTCATACCATCACGGCCGTTTTCAGTATATGGACAAAGTTGTCCAAAAGCGAATTCTTCTATCTCACCAACACGTTTGTTCATTTTATATCCTGTAGGGGGGGGGGAAAAATCTTCGAGTATTATTACATACAATTATAAAGAACTTAGTAGTTTTTCTACTTCAAGCAAATGATTACCAGCGAGACCGGCTCCGGCCGCACCAAAGAAGGTCCCGACCACGGCGGCGCCAGCTCCATATCCGAGTGCGGAGAACAGTGCTGAGCCACCCACCATAGACGCCAGTCCAGAGCCGATCAAGGGCGCAGCCAATCCTCCTGTCACTCCTGAAATATTATTGTCATTTTACATTTTGTAGTTCTTTGCACAATGTGGTGTGGTGAAACACACTTCTGGCCTACACAAAATACTTGGAATCTGAGATCACAGATTCGCAGAACATCTAAAAAGATAAGTAAACATATTCGATCTAATGAATATTACCGAACGCTCGAATGTCTACTGGGTACATCAAACGAAATTCGGAAGGAACTCGTTCGGTTTATGTTTAGAGTGTACCGCAGAGAGAAAACATTCTGTTGGTTTATTTTGAGATAAGTGATTGAGAGTAATTAACTCTCTCTACAACTTATCGATGAGTACAGACAACAAGAATGCTTGTGGAATCCTTGTGATAATGATTATAAAAGTAAAACAAAAAACTGGACGCCTGGAATAAAATAAATGACGTAATGAAATGTGACAGAAACGAAATTAAAAAGAAAATGCATTATTCGTTACCAAGTTCGTTAACTCGTGAACAACAAAAACAATGTACTATCAAAACTGGCTCTGCTGCAGATTTTTGAACCTATTCGATTACAGCAGCCTTTCAAAGTCAGTAGACTTCATTCTACAGAAATTATCAAAAACTTCATATTTCATTTTAGCTGTTAAATTATTTTTTCAAGTCTAACCCTCAATATCGACTTGTATTCTAAAAAAAAGAAGCCTTGGTAGCCCATTTTTGCTTCACTGATAATAATGTAAGATCTTGGTAATAATCGTCAAGTCCTAACCTGATGGCATTTTTAATAATCACTAAAATATACCTGCGAAAATAAGGGAATGGTTACTAAAGTATTTTTTCGTCGAATGTGGGCAGCAAAGCAAATTTTTACCGAAATTGGGCGAATTCATTCGTTCGCTTAGTCTGTAATTAACTTAAAATAAATTTTTCTAGGAAAAAAAGGAAATTAAAGTGATGATAGGTTTATTACATCTTTGCATCTTTGTAATTATTAGCATTTAAAATTTAAAGAAAGTCTGAGCGTTTCTGAGAAAATTTTAGCCCTGCAGTTTATTGTCTAAAGTCAATTCCAATTTCCTGGTGATATTTTATTGTAATGAAGTGCCTATTAGAGGTAAAGCTTAACACGTTGTATCCCCCAAGAACTAACTAAAAAAACAATTTTTCTGGAAGAATGTTTCAAATAAAGATGATTAGGCATTTATGTGTGTATATTGTATACGAAGTTGAAAGAAAATCGCAGGAACCGTATTTTTAGAACATCTCAAAAAACCTAGAAGCCTTACCCTGGAAAGTCTTACTTACAATTAACTGATCAAAATTAGAATTATAGCAAAGCAATTAATGAAAAATATTTGGAAACTATATGCCACGCGAACTGGCTCCTTCAGGGGAGAATGCTTGAACCATAAAAAAAAAAAATGAATTTTTCTAGAAAAATGAAAAATATGTAGCCAACTATGCAAAGTTTATGAAAAATCGTTGGTGTCATTTCTAGAAAATCGCGTAAAACTGGAAAATATATTGTGTAAAGTTACACTTCCGACAGGCAATGGATTATTGATGGTACCTAAAATATCAGAAATTTTGTATTTATTTCTTATTTGTATTCATTTATATTGTATTTTATTGTATTAATATTATTGTATTGTATTTATTTATGGTACCTAAAGTATGAAGTTTGAAAATTTTCGATACAATATAGCAATATTCGACTCTAGCATTCAGTGACAACAGTAAATAACAAATCGATTTGTATAAGAGATATAAAAATCGAATTATTAATAATCATGCTCTCTTACCAATCAGCGCACCACCTCCAATAGTAGCAAGTCCAATCATAGCGTATCGTTTTGCTTTAACCAACCTTGCTCTAGATTTCATCGCCTTCTTCTCGGCTCTGTAAACAATATTCAACCAAATACATCAATCTCTTATATCATATAATATTATACTTCCGATTATAAACTGATAATAAATTTCTTTTTTGTCTTAAAACATTCGCTGACAGCCACTGCATACGAAGTGCTTTCGCTTAACTTATCAAGTCATGTAGGGTACAAAAGGTGTAATAATAATAATAAAATTGCATTTGTATTATTAATGCAATTATAGTATCGTAGAATCATGCATTATTTAGCTACCTTACCAACGGTGCTATAAACAAACTTAAGAAAGTAGTCAGTGTCCAAAGCAGCCACCAAAAACCATCAACAAAAAAATCATACAAATACTGTTGAGGAAAGCGGATATAAGCAAATTCCCATTATGGAAATATTTGTTTGTGAATAGTTACTTTCGTGATTTTTTAAATTTCATTGATGTGCAATGCAATACAAGTAGTAGCATTATTGGTAGCTAAATAATTCACACTATTAGGGTGAATAGTTTTTTTTTACTTTCTCTTACTCCCTGATTCATCAAGAGGAAGTATTGCCATCGTATCAACTTTACGAAACTGAGTTTTGAGGTCTCCGAGTAAGAAGAAAATATTTTAGTGAATGGTCTGTGAGGGTGTAAAAAATCTTCTGACTCCAAAGTTTCGAGCAAAATATATCAACCTGAAAATGCGACTTTACTAATTTGTTTTTTTTCCAATCTTTACTTTCAAATAACTTCTATATACTAACACTTGGGGGGGAGGGGGCTTGGAGTACAGGAACTTTCTAGCTTTCCTCTAAAGTACCACTTTACTGCAATGTATATAATACATTTACATTTATACAATGTTTACTACGTTTACATATTAATAAACAGAAGTATTGGTTGAAGTACTTTTATGTGTAACATTTTCAGAAAAAAATCATTTCAAGTATTCTGCGAAATTATTGGCGTTAAATTCAAATGTTAAATAGGGTTGGTCAATGTTATTGGCACTCGCTTCTGGACCATAATATAATCTCGTCCACAACCTACTACTATTACTCCTAATGGGCCACTGATCTATTCGCCACCATCATTATGATACGACAAATGAGTAAAATTTCAAGTCTAAAGATAATTTTAAATATAATTCTATTTTTTATTTTTACAATGCAGTAAAAATTATTGAGCTTTATGTTTCATTTTTATGGAGATATTTTGTAATAAATTTACATTTATCAATCTTTAAAAATAGATTTTTTTTCCGTAAACAGAGTTTTCCAAAACATGTTTACACTTTTGCAATACTTCCTCTAGGAATCATTAAGAAAAGGTATTATAATTAAGTCAGCTGGTTAAAATTGCGTATAAAATAACTTACTCTGAAAGTACCCTATGATCTCTAGTCAAACAGTGGATAACTGTGATCTCGTATAGTTCTACCTCTTCAAATTTCGCTCCAATTACAGTGGCAATTTGTCTAATTAAAACTCTCCATCTGGCGTCATATTCACCTATTTTACAACATTTTTTTAAAGATAATAAAACATCATATGAACTAAACTGGATGAAAGCCGTATGTGCAACGAAATTAGCATTATTTCTTTATTTATTAAATTTTATTTTAAAGTGAGGAATCTACAATCCAGATATACTGGGACAGACTTTAACAGCCTTATAAGCCCTTATATGTCCAAATATAATAACCACTCCCAATCAAACAGTTATAATATAAAATAGATAAATACAAAGATCTTGGTTTTAATTGAATAAATACACAATGTTATTTATCAGTTCTCTAGAGAATCGAGAAAGAAATGATACAAGAAATCTGTGATGTAATATTATATTTCAATTCCTTCACTTCCTGTTGTTCACATACAACGACCGTGGGCAGCTGCCAAGAGGGGGTTAATACACTTGCAGGCCCGCCACACGTGCCCACTTAGATCAATCTTGTTAGCACTAATGAAACGTCCCAGAGGACTGGAAGCCAACGCTGATCCCTTATGTTTCATGATAATACGCCCGCGCTGTAAACCTAAGAAATCATCTCCACGTCTGAGCCAATATATACCAGAAGAAAGGAAATCCCAACAAGTTTAAGCTTTAGTTTCTCTTGTTGTAGAGTGTTATAAAGTGGATCCTGTTGAAGAGACATACTGTGGGTTTCCTCCAAGAGGTAGGGAGAAATGCCCACTAATCATGGCAATGATCCTCTTTAGCTCACTTCTGTCCCTAATAAGGTATAAAATGCGTGAGCTTTACCCATAACATCAAATTAATAACAACAAATAAGCCACAAATATTTAGTTGTGCTTAATGCTACAAAGTTAGGTGTACAGTGCATGACATTAAAATGTTAGTTTTAGACATCGGCAGCTTCCCCCCCACAAAATATCTACAATCAATTTTTCCGGAAATAAAATCTTCATATACGATGATAAAAGAAAATTCTTTTAAAGCTGTTTTGAAAAAATTGCAAAAACTGGAGAAAAAATAAGCGAAAGTAAAAAAAAATAGTAAAAATAGTTCTTGTTTGAAATTGACGAAATGCTGTTTCAGGGGCACTATTTTAGTCAAACGTACCAACTGCTAGAAACATTTTTTCATATTTAAAAAAAATTAAAATATGTTATTTCTAATGAAAACTCAATTTCTAGAATTTGACACGATGGTTTCCATTGGAGAATGTAAAAATACAATTAATTCTTTTTAGTGGAAGGCCTAACGTTGAAATTGTAGAATTGATGTTTCCAGAAAAAAACAGAAATAGTAAAAGTAAAGAAGAAATAGTTAACATTTTAAACACTAGTTTACGTTCCAAATTATGGGATCTAAACCTGAAAATTTCGTACGTTTCGAACCACACTTAAACCAGTTCGTACTTTAGTCGGTAAATCGATTTGTGTGATGATTTTATCAGTTCGGGGGCTGAAAATAAATAATTTCAAATGAGTGGTTAGTTTTGGTGTTACTGATTCTCTCCGAAATCATAAACAGATCGATAATTTATAATGATACAAAATATTCTAAATTCTACAAAAAAAAAAAAAAAGAAGAAAATCTAGTGTGAAACACTCACAAGACTTTCTCTTACTGCAATAATTCCAATTCTAATTAACGGTCTGAGCTGAATGTCAACAAATTAACTTTCCTGGATAAATATTCCGAATAAAAAGTGACAGAACTTAAAGAGTCTTTCCGGAGAACATCGCGAAAAATTGAAGAAGAAAAAAGACATTTTGACAGGTAGCCTTACTTCACAGATTTCGCAACAAACATTCGTATTGGATTTCAAGATTTCGTTGATAATATGAAAACAAACAAGTTAAATTTAAAATTCCTGTGATTTTTCGTGTTTGAGCTATTCTGTGTTGAAAACCACAAATGCACACGGACACTTCTTAGAGCGCATTCGCTGAAAACATTTTTTGTCATTCTCAGGTAACCTTAAAAAATGTAATTTCGAAAATAATATTTGTAAAAAAAAAAAATCTTTAAAAGCCAAAAGCAAGATATTCGACTTAAAATGACAAAAACATGCCTGCATTTTTGTTTACTTAAAGCTGCCTTTTCACATTTAAACTTTAAATAAATTTAAACATATTTCCAGCTTGAAATGGCAATGAATAACAAAAAACGAGGCAACACACATTTAACTCATTAACTGCAATTTTTTGTGACATAAAAAAGAAAGTCAATAAAAACAAAATTATTAATTATTATCTTACCAATGCACAATCCTTTGAAGAATGAAAGCGAGCACATGCAAAGATTGTATTTATATCAATTTTGAAGGTATAAATTAATAGTTGAGGTTATGTTTCACAATTCATAATAATAATTTCTTTACAATCAATGACATTTATTTTTCAAGAGATTAAACAAATAAAAAAATTAAAATCAAATAAAGAAAATAGTAATGTTTAGTAAACCTTCTTGAACAGCTAATGCGATAAGATCTTGTAGAAGATAAGTCAAATTTCCTTCTAATGCATCTTCTGTTTTCAAAATATCTGTGAAAGATTCCACAGTGTTCTCCATCTCTCCAGACAAAAGTAGCTGCATGATAGGTTCCACCTGTAAATATATATATATAATTATGTTCAGAATCGTTAAAAGGTGTTTGCATCTCTGCATTCAGGCCGTGTTGGAGGCAGTGACTTCTTGTGTTGTCCACCTCCAAATTGATACTAGAATGTTCTAGAAGACTAAAAATGGCTACCATCATTCTAAAATATTCTTCTAATCTGGCTGCAACATCATATGGGAATCTTAGGGAATGACGAGTGGTTAGGTTGGCCAAATTAGGCACCACTCTCTCCTTCATTGGTTTATGTTGACATACCTTTGGGCATATGTCTGTCAAGCTTTCTGGCATGTACAGTTCGATGTGTTGTCGGCACCTGGAGATCAGGACTAACAGTGAGATGGTGATGTGTCTTTCACGGATCACTATCACGCTTCTAAGTTTTGGATCCCTTACTGGACATTGTGGTTTTTAAGCAGAGATCTAAATGTAATTTTCAGTCCCCTATTGGTGATTTTGTGTGGCTATGGAAAAATCCATCTTATGATAGATTGCTGGAGTTGTGAGGAGATTAGATTCCACACCTTTGGCAAGAAAATCATCTCTCTGGAACAGCTCAGAGATACTTACTTCCCCTTAGACGTACTACTGTCCGATTGGTTCTGATTGTTGAAAACTTTAGGTAAATTAAACTCTGGTTTAGATTTTTCTTCTAAACCCTGCTTGTTGTTCTTTTTCTTAGGGTAGCTAAGTGGGCCCACAAGCTACTGCTTTGGATAGCATAGGGTTATAAAAAAAAATTGTTTTTATCTTCTTTTTTGATCGCAGTAATATTTTAATTTTGTATAATTAATATAACAAAACGATCCAGTCTTTTTACTTTCCCTAGTTTGTTATAAAAAAAAAAAGTAATGCAATCTTGTAAAATTCTTGCTTTCCCGGAAATACACATGTCTCCAAAAAAGTGGGTGTTAGAAATTGGTGAGTGTGTGTGAACAGCAGACGCTCAAATACAAAAGATCGCAGTAAGTTCAAACTTGAAATTCCAATTAGGTTTCACCGACGATGGATTTTTCAGTTGTTTTAGTGTGGTTTTTTAGAAAACGGCTCCAATAACACACAACATTTAAAGTAAGTAAGTAGTTTGGAGTGATTTTGGGGAAGGAATGATGTTAACTTCCTGTAAAGTGGCCCATTTCACACTATTGTAGACAGTACTATCAACACTAGTTTGAAGAAAAAGCGGCTGACGGCAATTGCGAATTTATTAATTTATCTTACTGAGTAGGAGGAAGTATTGCAATTGTTTCAATTTTCTATATTGAGTTTTCACCGGAAAAACATGTTTTGACTACGAAAAAATTGTTTTTAGCCAATGATCTACATATATATATGTGTGTGAGAACAAAATTTCTCAAAAATAAAAAATCGCAGTAAGCTGAAACTTGGTATTCCGATAAGGCACAACAACGCATCTGATATGCAAGGTTTCGGGCGATCAACCAATCGGGAATTTATTTTGGAAGTGATTGCACAATACTTTGAACACAGAGATACTAATCTAAACATATGAATACCCCTACCACTTACATTTGAAAAATTTCCCGAGAATATTAACTTTTTGAGGAGTTCTGGGGGGGAACAGTAACGTTAAGCTTTTCTCTAACGTACCACTTCAGTACATGTATGGTTATGATACCTATATAATATTAATTATATTAAAAGCATTACTAGAATTCAAAATTCGATGAAAATCGGTTAACCGGAAATGCCATTTTACAAATAGATGTTTTTCTAAATTTTTCTGAAAAAAAGTTTGTAGTGGCTCTGCGAAATCTGAGACGTTAAATACCAAATGCTGTGTTTTTCAATACTATTGGCGCTATGTAAAATGTAATCATTCTTGATCTGCCTTCGGTTTTTAGGCACGTGTCCCCTCACTGAGTGCACACTGACTGTATAGTGCAAGTGGCTCATTTCAGACTATTGTACAGTTCTATCAACTCTTCTACAGTTTGAAGAAAATCAGTTGACCGGAAATGCGAATTTCCTAATTTATGTTTAGTTTTGAGCGGGATTCTCCACAAGGAACATGAGCAAGTTTCTTTAAATACAGATTACTTAATTATATATACAAAGTCCTATCATCTTTGCTTGAAACTTTTTTCCAATACAATAGATTATATGACTCCTGTGTTCGTCATAGTGGTCATAACCTATTAGTGGTTCATAAACGAAGTTCCTGCATGTATTCTTTATTTGCTACATAAAAATTCAGACCCACCAAACCATTCGTTATAAACAACTTTTTTTTTCGTATTCAAAAGAATTTTAAAAAAAAGTACAATCACGTATTTCCGGTGAAAACTCAATTTCAAAAAATTTTGTAGTTTAAAATTCATTATCAATTAATTACCAGATGATATCAGTGGTTTATTTTTTTATCGTAAATTTGGAGAGATAAAAACAATGTAATTGGCTTACCAGAAAAATGACTCATCAAGATCATCAATTATTTGATTGTTTTATTGACATTCCGGATTTTATTAAAAACAATGTAAACATTAAATCCTGTTATAAATATTTTTTAAAATAAAAACAAACATAAACAATACGAACCGTGTTCGGCAGTTCCATATGTTTTATAATACATTTTAAACATTTCTGGCAGAACTGTTTGTCCCATTCTGTATCAAAAAGTGCGTGCAATGAAACTGCACATAGACCAACATAGGAATACTTTCCAGCATCTGTCAATTCTTTGGTCAGATCCAGTAAATCTATAAGTTAAAAATAACTTTGTAAGTGACCAGAGTGTAGAAAGAAAAAGTAATTAATTCTTGATTAACAGAAACCAATTGAAAATACAAAAAGGAAAAAGTTAATGTAAGTTGTTGTAAACAATTATAACCCTATTTATTATATAACATTCAGAAACAATTGAAAACAATAAAAAGTACAATACCATTTTCTTCGATTCCTTGTTCAGAACCTTCAAAATCTCTGGCATTTAACGTTTCACTGCTCATCTCATTTCCAGTAATAAAAAAATACAAAAATTTATTATTTCTTGTTTAATTTGTCACAGGACGGAAATTTTGAATAATTGACTGCGTTAATTTTAAACAGACACACTTCTCTACGATAAGCATTACCTAACGTTCAGTAAAAAATAAAAAAATATATTTAACAATTTATAATTATCACAACAGCTGGAAGGAAAGCAAAATAAAGAAAACCTCCCACCCACTTGATGCATTATAACTATTTGTATAACAACACTATAACCTTTCATTTAGGGAGGGGGAATTTACATTACTATTTACTTATACCTTAAATTTATAATAAGATAATAACAACTACCATTGATATCTAAATACGTTTTTAATTTATCTATTATTATTTGTCATTGAACTTGAAAATCTACAATGAACTTGCCCACTTGTATATAGCGCCATCTTCACAAAAACACATGAACTACTTAGTTCATAATTTCATCGGTAGTGGGACATTTTTCCCATTTTCTAATAGCGCTTTGAATTCATTGGCACCTTTAGAGTTAGTTACAAGGTGGCGTATCCCAAAATTGCCCGAAACTCAACTCATTACTTAAAAAAATTTCAAACAAAATTGATCTATTTATATATAGTAGTTCATACCAAGTTTAAAGTACCTAGTCCGCTGATATCGTCTTCATGAAAATCAATAAACGTTTAGAAAATTCGCAGTTCCGGTCAATTGATTTTCTTCAAACTTGGAATTTTAGAATCTCATTTAATTCTTGCCAATATTTGTCTAGAATTAGACAGCCCAATTTTATTTTTGGGTGGTTCTGGTTTTGGAGGATCGGGCTTTACTCTTTCCATGAAATTTACAGTTCTACTATCTCTAATATTATCGCTTTTGAACAAATTTTTGAAAAAACTCGCTTATTCGGCAGAACGAATTTACACAATAATAGATTTTTTGAGTTTTACAGAGTTTTCATGAACATGGTTCCGAAGATTTTCTGCAAGCTTGAAATGTTAACTGTTCACATAAAACTTTTTATTTGAAACAAATTTCAGAAAAATTGATATTAGGGGAAACTTGATGCGAGTATTATTGGATGTGATCAAGGCGCTGTCTTCTTATATATAATCACATTCAACGTAGGGCTAATAACCGAAATTTACCACCATAAACACAATCACTTATATCTCTCTCTCTCTCTCTCTCTCTCTCTCTTAGGCCTAAAGAGGAAGTATTGCGACCATGCCAGATTTTCAAAATTGAGTTTTCACCGGAAATACTTCTTTTGGAACCCCTTATATTCACTTGATTACGAAAAAAAGGTTTATAGCGAATGAATATATATTATATATGTATATAATGTATATGTATTATAGAATATATATATTATACATACATTATAGTATATATACAGACTATTCGCGGATTGGTAATAAGGTGCCCAATCAGCTAACCCAAAAATTAAAAAGAAACTTCGTTTTGAAGTATCGTCTTCTCTTTTGCGGCACAACGAATCATTTCTCGGTCGGATTGTAATATACGACGAAAAGTAGATTTTATACGACAACCGGCGACGACTGGCTAAGTTCCAAAGCACTTCCTAAAGCCGAACTTCTACCTTAATAAGGTCCAAAGTCCTGTTTTGGTGGTCTGGTGCTAGTCTAATCCACTATAGCTACCTATAGAATCCCAGAGAAAACATTACATATGAGAAGTATGCTCAGCAAATCGATGAGATGCACTGAAAACTGCAATGCCTGCGACCAACTTTAATCAATAGAAAGAGTCTAATCCTTCTCCGAGATAAATGCTGGCCGTACTAAGTTATATAAGCGTACTAAGTTTTGCCTCATCCCTCAATATATGTGGGAAAGGTAAAAAGTTTTCGGCCTAGTTGTGAAAATGAGTTTTTTTTAATTTTAAAAATGCATTTATTTCTCAATATGTTCTCCCTTTAGTTGAATGCACTTTTCCTACGTTTCTCCAATAACTGGATTCCGTCCCTGAAGTGCGATTCTGGAAGGTCTTCAAAATATCCATTTCCCGCTGTTATCACCTCTTCATTTGACCCATAACGTTTTCCAGCCTCAAATTTCTTAAGGTTTGGGAATAGATGAAAGTCAGAGGGAGCCAAATCTGGCGAATAGGCAGGATGTTTCAACAAATCATACTTCAAATCTCTCAATGTTTTCATTGCCATAGCGCCTTATTAGGCGGGTGCATTGTCCTGGTGAAAGATGACTTTTTTCTTTTGCAAACCAGCCTTTTCTCTCTAATTTTTTTATGTAGCTGCTCAAGATGTGCGTAGTATTCCCCATTAATTTATTTAACCCTTTGGCTTTTTTAATCCCAAAAAACACTAGCTAGTCTAATCCAAGCTTTTTGGCTAATCTAGTCCAATCTTTCCTGCTTGTCCAATCTTTCCTGTCGGTGCAATTGCCTGCTTTTTTGGTGTAGAGCTACCGACTTTTAACACTGCTTTGGCTGTTGTTTGGTTCAGATGTAAATGGTGAACCCACGTTTCATCCATCCTAACAAACTGGCGCAGAAGCTCGGTTGGATTCTTCTTAAAACGACACAAACATTGCTGAGAAACTCGATTGCTCGTTTGTTTGTGATCAGCATTTAACAAATGCGGCATCCGTCTTGCACAAAACTTTCTCATACTGAGTTCTTCGTATAAATTGTGCAGTACCCTTTCTTCTGAATTGCGTACAACCTTAGCTATCACAAACACCTTTAATCGCCCGGAACCATATTGTGTATCTTCTCGATATTTTCTTTGGTAGTTGCAGTTTTTGGAAGTCCTTGACGTATCATCTTCAATCGATATACGGCCACATTTAAACTCAGCTGCCCATTTTTTATTGTTGATAACGAAGGTACATACTCCTTATACACTTTAACCAAGTTTGGATGAATTTCTGTTGGCTATAGACCATCAAAAACGAACAATTTTATGAAGGAACGGTATTCAAGTTTATTCATTTTGTCAAAAACACATAACGCCGTTATTTTAAGCAGCCCTATAAAATAAACTATTTGTCTGATCAAATACACTTTTGGTATTTACTTTTGCAACAGTGTGCCAACATAACAAAATAGTAATTTTATTTGTAGCAGTGCCATCTACGGGTTAGGCCGAGTACTTTCACCTTGCCCTAGTACACCATATATCTCGAATACTATTTCTTCAAGTATCTCGAAAACTGTTTGCACAGATAAAAGCTTTCACAACCAGCAGGTTGCAGAAAGTGCTTTCCGAGAGTTCGCAGTTCGCAGACCCGAAATCACGGATTTTTCCAGGATTTACCAAAATATTTTTCCTTACCAAAATTTATTGATTCCCATTTTGATGATATAAAGCCTGATAGGCTAATAAGACAATTATTTTTGCACCAACCTTATATAAAATATATAAGGCCTTAGTAATTGTTATTCGGCTTCGAAGCTGGGTGATTACTAAAGTCACCGAGCCACGAAGTAGCACTATTCGAAAGGAAGAATTAAGACGGATATACATACGTACATGTTCAAGGAAATGGAATTGGAGAAGAAGACATAATCGAGAGATATATGAAAACTTTGTGGATATTCCAGAGCAGTGAGGTATATCCAGGTAACCAGGTACAGAAGGATCCAGGGTAGGCTGGGTCACCACGGTGGTGGAGAAAAGTCATGATCAGGATGAGGGGGGTCAGTTTGTTTCGGAAGCCCGGCCCGGGCTTAGGACTATGTATATTAAGTGTAATTGGAGAAAGTCATGTAAGACCCCCAGATTTATTTACTTTCTTTTACTCTTAGAAAGAGGTAGTGCAAAATTACAAATTGAGTTTTCACCTGAAATCAATTTTTGGGTGATTCCCTCTGTGTTGAATACGTAAAAAACATTTTTAGTAATGGTACATGCGTGTGTGTGTGTGTGTGTGTGTATGAACAAAATATCTAAAAAACGAAAAATTGCAGAAGGCTCCAAACAGGGTGGTGTTCCGTTTTAGTACTACCAGCGCGGTTGACACCAAGTCCGGACAAAATCCAGCAACGGAACTGCGACTCTTTACTGAATAGTTTTTCTCGAAAATAGCTCCAGCGCTTTTCTTTACACAACTTATCATACTATCGACACTCATAAATATCCATCACTTCCCTGGAAAATTTTCTGGGGTGACGGGGAATAGAAGTGGTGAGCTTTCCTCTAATGAATCATTTCACAATGATACGACTTTATAAAATAGTTTTTCGAGTTTGTTTTTAAAGTTTTCTCGTAAATGATTTTTGACCTCGCTAACTATACAGATTATAAATAAACCTATGTTTATTTAGGTAGTCCTGTGGAATAAATGGCGTTTAATTTCAAATGTTATGTGAGGTCGGTAAAAAGTTGTTGGCGCTGTCTACCTACCTGAGTAGGTGCCTCGTGTTCCATTTAATGTTTAGAAATGAGTAAAATTTAATGTGTAAAGAAAATTTGTCATATTATTAATTTATTAATAATAGCTTTTTTGTTTGGAATTATAATTTACTGAAATTTATCATAAAACTTGCATTGGTTGGAAGAAATGCATTCTGCAATTTATTATCTTTCAGGATAAAAATATAAGTTTCGTATAGTTAACTGACGTTTAATATTTTATAATACTGAGGAGTATCGTTTGTGGGTCTCACAAATCTTGTTAATTGTTGTTTTTTCTATATCTGCACCAATAACCAAATATTAATACAAATTATTATATACATTCTCTCAATGATTGACAGGGCTGGCATTATTTGATTGATAGCTATCCAATTGAAGGGATTACCAGGACTTTTAACTATTCCCTAACCCCAATGTTCAGATGATAATCTTCTTCATCAGAGGGATTGTATCACCCAGAGAGAGATTATAACTCCATATCATCATCCATTCGTTGATTCTCTATTCTGAAAATATAAAAACATAGATATATACCTGATGTATCTCTTAGTTGGCTGATCGGCCGGGGGTATCATAAGAAAACACTAAAAAATTTTTTTAAGTGTTTTTTTATTAATGGCCCGACGTTTCGACAAACATTGTTTGTCTTCTTCAGGGGCTATCTTGTAAATACAGAATTTGTGTGCTCTATTACATGTTCAATTATGAAGTTCAGTCATAATTGAACATGTAGTAGAGCACACAAATTCTGTATTTACAAGATAGCCCCTGAAGAAGACAAACAATGTTTGTCGAAACGTCGGGCCATTAATAAAAAAACACTTAAAAAAATTTTTTAGTGTTTTCTTATGATACCCCCGGCCGATCAGCCAACTAAGAGATACATCAGATCATTTCTAACGGCCAACAACTTCTACAATTGGACATAGATATATAGTTTTATTACATTAATAATTTTTGTTGCAAATTTAATCTACGTAAAAAAAATCTGGTGTGATACACTGACACAACTTTCTCTTACCCCATTTTTCAAAATAGTGTGTTATTATGGAAGAAACAGCAAAAACTGAAAAAACTGTTGAGTAAACGCGCTCTTCCGGTTTACTAATTTTCTCAAACCTCGGAATTTTGGTCATCTGTTAATTAATTTTGTTTGGATGGTAGAATTGTATAATCAACTATGATAGCACTTTAGAGAAAAACATAACCCCACTCCTCCCACAAAAGTGCCCGTACATGAATTTTTCCAGAGAAATGTTTTAAATAAAAGTTTAAACTACTTTGTATGTGTGATTGATATTAAAATTTTAAAGAAAATCGTGCGAGACATTTTTGAGAAAATCGCAAGAAATATAAAAAAAACCATTAAATGAAATGGTACTTCCGGTTGAGGAATTTGACCGCTGACTGCTGTCGGATCCCATGGTGATACCTAAACGAGTTATCAAGTTTGAACTTTCTACGATTTTTCGTTTTTAAGCTAGGCTGTTCACATACAATAATAGTAATTTTTGCTGATCACACACACACACACACACCACAGACTAATTTCTAAAAACTGTATTTTCGTGTTCAGAGGACCACAAATAATGTATTTCCGATATAAATTCAATTTCTGAATCAGTCCTAGTAGTACTGTTCATTATAATAATTGTGAGTTCCATTAATTTTGGGTTTTGTTCAAAAAGCGGACGCCAACAGTTTATTGTTGTAATTCCAGCATCGTTGGCGGCACATATATGAATCTATGTGCCCTTTGATGTCTCACATTGTACCTAGTTTCTTCGTTTTGTAAGGGCCCACAGTCCTTAGTGTATGCCCCAGTTACTGGATCTCGAATAACACTCCGACTGATTTGCAGTCAATTACAAGAAATTATAGCGGAAGTAAGATATAAATGAGCAGGGGAAATTATAGACTGAACATTAGGGGGTCTTCTAGTAACTAAGTAACTTCTAGTAACTTCTAGTTCAGTTAAGGAAGCATGGAATATAATAAATAGTGAGTGGGGCAGAAAACGGGCCTATACTGAAATACAAATATCCCCAAATGAGTTCAATAAGTTTTTCGTTGATACAGGTAATGCCACCACATCACGGTTTTCTATAATGAAGATTATTAGTAGGAACACTGAAATTGCTAGTACAAATACGGAATCCTTTTTTCTAAACCCAGTAACAGAAGGAGAAGTTCTGAACGCTATTAACTCCCTTTCAAATAAAAATGCCTTAGATATCTATAATTTAAATTCTAAAATTATAAAATACATAGGACATACTTTAGCAAGTCATCTTGTGAATATTATAAATTTAATATTCTTAACCGGATGTTTCCCAGAAAAACTAAAAGTGAATAGAGTAATCCCTGTTTATAAAAAAAGCGGTAACAAAAAGGATTGTTCAAATTATAGACCAATTTCTATCATTCCAATTTTTGCAAAAATAATTGAAAAATTAGTTGAAAAAAGATTAAGACGTTACTTGCATAAATATAATTTAATAAACAATAAGCATTTTGGCTTTAGGAAAGGCACCTCTACTATAGATTGCATTCTTGAATTACTCTCAAACCATGTTTACCCGGCATTTGAATATAAACGGAGTGTTATTGCCAAGTTTCTTGATTTTTCAAAGGCGTTTGACACTATCTCTCATGATTTGCTCATTGCTAAATTATCAGTATATGGCATACGAGGAGTTGCGTTGCAATTATTCAAATCTTACCTTACTGGTAGGTGTCAGATTGTTGACGTTAATGGCCATAAGTCCAAGACAATGAGTATAGCAAGTGGAGTTCCACAGGGTTCGATTTTAGGACCTATCCTTTTCGTTCTTTATGTCAATGATTTACCTTGCATCAAAAACGTAGAGGTATTACAATACGCAGATGACACAGCATTGGTCACTACTGGTGAGACCCCATGGAATGCAATAAACATGCTGAATTAGCGATAAACCGGTTGGCTAAATACAGTGCGGAAAATCATTTAATAATGAACGCGTCAAAAACACAGGAATTAATCTTCTCACTAAAAGAAGAAAAGGTACGCACGGTGCACTATCTAGGTATAATACTAGATATTAAATTAAATTATGGTGCCTTAATTGAGGAAAAATGTGAGAAATTAAGTAGACTGTGTTATTTGATGAGACGACTGACTGACGTACTGGGCATTGAAGGATTGAAGACGGCCTACTATGCGCGTTCCATTCAGTCATGACTTATGGCATAATGTTGTGGGGAAGCGCGCCACTAGCGCGCTTTAAGTATCAGAAGAAGGTAGTTAGAATAATATGCAAGGTTAGAAAGGATACAAGTTGTCGCGAACTATTTCCGCGATTAGGCTTTCTTACACTATCCAGCTGCTATATCCTTAAATGTGCCATATTTGTACTAGAACACCCAAATAAGTTCCGGCGTATAGGGGAACTACATAACATTACGACAAGGCAAAACAACTTATTGGAGGTGCGTGCACATCGGACTTCAAAAGTTGGAAAAAGCCCACTATATATGGCCGCTAAAATCTATAATTGTTTGCCCGAGTCTTTGCTTCAGGTGAGCCTATCAAAAAATAAATTTAAAAAGAAACTTAAAAAATATTTACTAAATAAAAATTATTACTCCATAAACGAGTACCTCTGTAATTGATTGAAACTTTTTCTTTTTTTGACACTGTTCTGTACCTTTGGTGCTGTACGAATAAAGTATCTACCTATCTATCTATCTAACTGATTAATACACTTGTTCACAATTACGGTTGCAATTCTGCAATAACAGTTTTCATTAATAAGGATGCAATTACCTGTGATTATCTCATTGCCTCTCAAAACAAGGGAAGGTTATTCATGTATGCTGATGATTTCATTTTCCTTGTATACTGGATAGGACAGGAGGAAAAAAGATTCATAGGTTGGGGATTGCAAAGGAAATTGTATGAAATAAGAGATATAATCATCATGAAGGGAATAATATACTTTACCCAGCTGCCATATATTTGTGGATTGCTAGAAATTAAATTCACTTTAGAATTTTTACTTAAAATCTCGAATTCTTTATATGTTAAAATACTCGAGTGTAAGATATTTAATTTGCAGAACTCTAGGCTGTATCTAAATCACTTACTTTGTTATACATTAACATGAGCGTGCGAAATAGAAGTGAGAATTGTTGATTCAATTCTAAGGCGTTAGATTCATTGGTCAGTCGTGTGAAGTAGTTAGTTAGTTTTAGTTATTTGAATGTATAATTTTGACGTCTTTATTGAATCTTATATTAGTCTTTTATTGACCGTCAGTTGTTTCTCAATATTATGTGCTAGATCAGTCTTGACTTGCTCTAAGATTTCGTCGTATCTAGTTTTATCGTTAGCGTCAATGTTACCTGTAAGCCAAGATATCGCAGTACCCAGTCCGTTTATAAGTCCTCGTTTAGCTCGGTGTGTGTTAGAATGTAGGTGGCCTAGTTTCGTTTTCGTACCGATAGGTAGGTAGGTAAGTCTTTATTGAATATATTTACACTTTTTACATTAGTTGTATCAATTATTATTAAATTTCTATGTTATTACTATTATTAAATTAATATTAATAATTGACTGTATTCTAAATATGTAAAGACATAATCAATGGCCGAAGCCGTCTGAGGAGTCTAATTGTATATTTAATATTTAAACTTTATAAAGATTATAGAAACAAAACAAAGAAATACAGAGAATACTATTTAAACAAAAATGAAATCTTTGAGAAATAATAAAAATATCTAAATAAATTTTTTTTTTTTTTCCTCCATTATTATTATTATTTTTAAATTATCATTATTACTATTTCTTGTAAAACAATTTCTATCATTACATTACTTTAAAAACGAAACATTAATAATGCAATATTCTAGTTCTAAGGTCCAATGCATTTCTACAGTAGTTAGCCAACAACTTCCAGTTACTCCCATTTAATAGATCCAATATATAAATTTTATCAATATTTTCGTTTTTAAAAAACTGCAGCCTTATTTCTCTATATTTGCTACATACAACAAGGAAATGGTATAAATCTTCAATTTCATTTGAATGGCAAACTTGACATGTAGAATATTCATTTTCATCTTTATATACCTGAAACGGGGCGTAGCCGAGATGCAATAGCTCACCTCTAACTTTAAATATAATTCTTACACTTGATAACGGTAAGCTATTGTATAAATAATTAGTACCCAACATATACCTACTAGAGCTATTAGAATCCTCTAAAAACTTCATTTTATAATGCTCTGCTAATGTCTCCCTAACCAAAGGTAATTTATCCACCCACATGTGAATATTTTGAACGTTTAACGTATCTCCCAAATTGAATTTCAAAATATAATTATTTATTGCACGAACCCAAGACACGTCTCGTTTAATAATTTCCATCGCAATAATCCTTGGCAGTCTGGAATTTGGCATGTTCAACACCTTAATTATGTACTGATGGTGAAGTTTCATTGTAAAGAGTAATGTCGGCCCTATTCCCGTCTCTGTATGTATGAATGCGACGCGTGCATTGTTTGGCAATCTAAATAATTTTTTAATAAAATATCTATATAATTTTTCCACATCTTCTTGCCATTCTCCCCCCCATACTTGGGCACCATAACACAATCGACCGACAAGCACTATAAAATATTCTCAGCTTCGCCTCGAACAATACCAAATTACTCTCCATCAATTGCTTCCAAACTGAATTTAAAGCGGACTTTGACTTTTTCAGCTTTTCTTTATGATTCTCAAGAAATGATAATTTGGGTGTAAGTATAATACCTAAATAATTAAATTGGTTCACAACCTCAATTTCCTGCTTGTCGTAAAACCACTTTTCCTTTTTTGATTTTCTCCCTCCGTTACAAAAAATCATAATTTTGGACTTCTCTAAATTTAATCTTAGGTTCCACGTATTCACATATTTAACGAGACTGAGAATCATACGCTGCAATATTTGAGGTTCCGAGGGTAAAATAACAATATCGTCGGCGTATGCTAATATTTTCACCCTTCTATCGCCTATATGTACCCCGCCACCTTCTAAATGTTCTTCAATGTCGTTTATGAATAAAGAGAACAGTAAAGGGCTCAATAAGCAACCCTGTTTTATACCCATCTTCGTGTCAAAAAACCCCGTTAATCCTTGTTTACACCAAACTGCACTCTTAGTTTCACTCATCAAATTTTTTATAGAATTCAATATTTTTGTCGAAATTCCCAACTGTGTGAGTTTGTAAACTAAAGCATGCCTGTCCACCGTGTCAAATGCGCAGGAAAAATCAATAAAAAAAGCATATATCTTATTTCTTTTTGTACTTAATTTAATTTTCACCAAGTTTACAAGATTAAAAATATTGTCTATACTTGAGAAATTCTTTCTAAACCCGCTCTGAAATTCACTTAAAATGTTGTCGGACCATACACTTAACCGTTCTAGGAGCAATCCCGTGTATAATTTCCCAATTGAATTATTAAAAGAAATTCCTCTGTAATTACTGACTATATCTTTGTTCCCTTTTTTGAAAAGGGGAAAAATAATGGAATCTCTAAAGCTATTCGGGATTAATGAAGTATCAAAAAATCTTATTAAAAATATTCAATAGCAAATTCAAAAAGGTGTCTGATGCATTCTTAAAAAATTCTGATGTAATTCTGTCCGTGCCCGGCGCTTTATTATTTTTTGTATTCCCAACAACTTTTAGCAGCTCGTCAATAGTAAACGGCCTATCTAAATCATCATTTATAATAAATGGTTCCGCATATTGTACTCTACCCCCAGTTAATGACACATTGAACATGTTTCTAAAATCCAGTCCTTAGACTCTATTACCCTAGAACATACGAAACTTTTTTTTTTTAAGTAAACGTACCGCATCCCAAAAATCTTTACTATTTTTAGAATTGTTAAGTTTATTTATTATATTCTCTCTTTTTCTTTGTACATAACTCTTTAAATTTACTGTTTTTTTCTAAGTATAAAAGCTTATCTTCCTCTCTGTTTGATTTCCTAAAGCGATTAAGATATAAAAAAGTTATGATTCGAGCATCACGGCACTCCTTATCATACTACTGCTGTTTGAAATTAAAATTTGTTTTTGGTTTAGGATTATAACCCGCAGCAGTTTTAATTACATTACATACTAAATCGACATCAGGATTTTCACAAATAATATGGTTAATTATAAAATCTAAATTTTTTTTATAAAATTTTTGCTCTTGTATATTCCAATTTAACTTCGGGCAGAGAGGCAGTAACCGATCACAATTAATTCCCGCACCAAAATTTACTTTAGTTACTATAGGCATATGTTCGGAAAAGCATTGCATATCTACTTTAAAATCATTGATATAGCTAATTGCATCCAGGCTAACGCAACTGTAATCAATAACTGAACACGCATTCGATCTTAAAAATATAAACTCTCCAAATACGTCTCTCTTCGTTCTCCCGTTTAATACTGTTAAATTAAAATCATTTAAGAATTCTAGAAACTTTTTACCCTCAGCATTAATATAACTATCTTTAGAATTTCGGCTATGAATTTGTATTGAATCATGTGAAACAGGCAGTTTTTTGTTGAATTTTTTTGCATATTACTACAATTAAAATCTCTCATTACAATAAATTTCTTATTGCTGTTTTCTACTACAAAATCACATAAATCATTAAAGTCTTCGCCCCACTGATTACAATTAAGGTAGACAGGCAAAACATAGATTAAATCACGACCACACTTAATTTTAATAACGTATCTACCTGTAATTTTACATAATTCAATTTTATCTTTCCTACCGTGCCTAACACCAATAACACTTCCACCTGAAGCTCTTCCTTTTATTTCTTTCCTTGTAGCTGGCTGAGACGAAATGTTGAAGTTTTTAAATAATGCGAAAGGCAGTTCATCATCTTTTTCCTCAATGAAAGTTTCAAGTAGAATAAACACATCAAATTGGCTAACATACTCAACAAATTCAAAATCATTCTGTTTTCCTTTTAGACCGCCAATGTTGTACGCCAAAACAGAAAGGCAATTTGTATTTGATTGCTATGTTTTCATTTTACCTCTCGATGATTCTCTCGCTGGCTCAGACCTAGGCTGAGTTGTATACTGCCCCAATATTGGTTTTAATGGCAAATTTTTACCAATTTTATTTTTCTTTATCATGGACTCATCCACCCGGGGTGCATCACATTGTACCGGTGGCGAATTTGATAATTGGCGTTTTTTATTATAAGCTTGTGTTTATTGTAAGGTGTACAATAAGTTTATCATGTTTAAGAGCAGCAAATTTATCATCTTGTCTGGCTCGAATGAGTTGTGGTTGCAAATTCTTTCGAATTGCAATCACATCTTTTGAGAAATCCGGTGCGATGTATATGTTACTGCCCTTTAGTTTGTTCGCATTCTGTATTACCATCAGTTTCGAACGAAAACTGATAAATCCGACAAGAATAGGGCGACTTCTGTTTTCTATTTTTGTGCCTATACGCCTAACAAAATCTATATCTCTTACTTCAATATTTACAGTCAGTTTTTCTAATAGGAAGTTACAGACAAATTTTTCCAGCTCCCAGTAGTCTGAAAATTCTTCCGAGATCCCAAAAATTACTACATTTCTTTTTCTCAACTCACGATCCAAATAGCTGATTTTTGTTTCAATTGTTTTCACTTTGTTATCTAAACTACCAATACATTCTTTTATTTCAGTGACAGTTTAGAACGACTATCTTCAATATCGTTTTTTATTTCACAATATAATTTGTTTAAATGTTCAATCAATTCTGAACCCATATTTTTATTTTTAATTAAAAGTAATTTTGTTAAAATAAAGTAATTCTGTAAGAAATATTGTATGATGTAGATGTAGCAAACTCACTATCACTATAAGCACGACCTTTAGAATGTTTTGCACTATACTACTACTGTTTAATCAACTCGTACTCACATTTAATTCAGTTTTATTTCTTTTTTATCTCATTGCATTAATTCTACTCGTTAGATTTTTCTAGAACTTCACATACACAGTCACTAAAGCTTGAAAAATATTTTTGCAAATTTTCAGCACAAAAAATGAAGTACAAACCACTTTTTAACAAGTTATTTATAGGACACGATGTTCACTATATCACAGCTCAAACTAGACTCCTTTTCGTACCTATATTTTAGATGTAAATTAATTATATTGATAAAATGTTTGTCTTCCGTCTTGATAATAATGAGATCCAATGATCTTTTTATATTATCTAGTTCTGTCTGTAGAAACGTAATATCAAAGTTGTGCATGTATGTGTACTTCGGTTGATCACAAAGGAATCTTGGATTCGAACTGGAGTAATACCGTATGTTGAACTTAAGTTAATCGTCTTGTACCTGGGCCACTGGGCCCAGCAGCAGAAGTTGAAGGAGTATCTTGTCCTGAAACATGTGGATCCTTGGGTTTAATTACCTTCCTAGGTCGCTTAATGCGGTTGGGGTGAATTTTGAAAGGATGTTTTGAGTTTATTTTAGGATTTGTGGCTAATTTCTTAATTTTATCGTAAATTACTTTGAAATATTTTGGTTTGTTTTTTTGTGAAAGGTGGTTTTTTAGTAGGTCTCGTCTGGGATTTCAATATCTTTTTCACGTCTCGTATTTAGTTTCTCCGTTCGTTTTTGCTTTTCTGCTTCTATTTTGTTTTTGACAAGTCTATGTATTAATTTTAGTTTCTCCAAATAATAGTTTGTTCGTTCTTCGGTTATTAGTGTTTCTGTTAGTTCATTAGTATAAGGATTTTTAGATACTCCGAAGGTAATTTCCAAGAGAGTTAACTATAAGCTAGTATTCAGGGTGTTATTGAAGGCTATGAGAGCTAATTTCATATTGTCATCGGTTTTGTTATTTTTGGTTTCTAATTGTATAGTATTCAAAAGTTCAATCAATGTAGAATGCGCTCTTTCTAGCAGACCTTGCGAATCAGGGTGCCCAGGAGTGATACAGTAGGGTTTGATGTTATATAATTTAAGGAAATTTCTTAATCCCTCATTGTCGAATTCCCGTTCATTGTCCATTTGTATTGTGTTTGGAGTAGGAAATAATGAAAAGTAGTCATCTAGGCAAGATTGTATTTCTAACTGATTGAGGCTTGTTAGTGGATACGCCATGAGCTTTTTGGAAAAGCAGTCTATTATTGTAAGGAATTTGCGTTTGTCATATTGGAAGGTGTCCAGTTGTAATTTCTCAAATGGTCTTTATGAAGTCGGTGTAATTTTATAGTCTGTTTGAACAGGTTTCCTTTCGTATTTTGTTTTCAGGCAAATTGGGCATTTATTTATGTAGTCTGTCGCGTCTCTTAGCATAGAAGGCCAATAATATCTCCTGCGAAGATGGTTGTAGCTTTCATTAATACCACGATGATAGGTTTTGCCAACGTGATAGTTAGAGGTTATATCTTTTTGCTTATCTGGATCTGTGATATCCAAGTTAAGTTTTTTGTACCTTTTTAACTTTATTGTGTTGAAATTATTGATTATTACTTTTTGAAATTATTGAAGATTGATTCATACTCTTCATTTAAAGGACCTTCTTTTGAGCATAGTATTCCATAGGTAGTTTTAGGTTTTAGATATTCAGTACATAATAATTTCATATTTGGAATGTCCGAGGAGTTTTGTATGTAGAGTGTTAGTCTTGTCTTTCCGAAAATTTTAAGAGAAGTAGTTCTTGTTCTGTGTTGAGAATTCTGTCGCCATCCATTATGGTGATTTGTTCGTTGGAACTACCTTGGGAATGGATGGTTACCAGACTTGCGTTTTCGTCATTACTGGTTCCGTTTCCGTATTCCCTAAGAAAGTCGTCTAGTGTTTCTTGTGCTAATTCATCAGAGTGTTCATCGGGTGGTCTGTTATTCTAGAGAGTGCGTCTGCAACGTTATTTGTTTTTCCTTGAATGTATTTAATGTCAAAATCGAACTCTTCTAACAAGAGTTTCCATCGTAATAACTTAGAATTAGGTTCCTTTATGTTATTTGCCACTGTAGAGGTTTATGATCAGTCTGGATTATGAATTTCCTGCCGTAAAGGTAAGGACGGAAGTGCTTGCAGGCCCAAACTATGGCTGGCAGTTTTTTTCAATAGTTGATAGATTTAATTCATGTCTGTTAAGAGTTCTGGATGCATAGGATATGGGTAAGTCTCTACCGTCATTTATTTGCGACAAAACGCTCCAATGGCGTCGTTAGAAGCGTCTGTAGTTAGTAATGAATTGTTTTGTGAAGTCTGGGTGTTGAAGTATTGGATTGTTCTGTAGTAGGAGTTTGAGCAGTTCAAAGGCGTGCTTGTATTTTTTGTTATCTGAGTTTATTTTAGCATTTTTTGTAAGTGCAGAAGTAAGAGGCAGGCGTAGTCTTTTATCATATTTCTATAGTAACAGGTGAGCCCTAGAAATTGTTTAATCTGTTTTGTCGTCTTGGGTATGGGAAAGTTCTTAATCGCTTCCAATTTCAAAGGATTTGGACGGATTCCATCCTCGGAGATGAGGTGACCCAAATATAAAAGCTCTCGTTTGAAAAATTCCGTTTTGTCGAGTTGTATCTTTAAGTTATATTGTCTAAGTTTGTCGAACACTGATTTCAGATGTTTTAGGTGTTCGTCTAAATTATCAGAGAAAATAATTATGTCGTCCATGTATATCAGAACATTAGGCATTCTCGAATAATTGATATTCATGCTCTATGAAAGGTTGGCGGACCGTTCTTTAATCCTGACCCGTTTCTGTAGAAAATACTGTTTTCGGAATCGATTCTTGTTCTATTTCTATCTGGTGAAATCCAGAGGCTAAATCTATGGCCGAAAAATATGTAGCTCTTCCTATTTTCCCAAACAAATCCTCAATGTTGGGTAGAGGGTATTTATCTGCTATGGTCTTCTCGTTTAATTTTCTGTAATCTATTACGACCCGAATTTTTCCTTTTCCAGATGCGTCTGGTTTTTTGGGGACTATCCAAATGGGAGAGTTATATGGAGAGTTAGAGTGTTGTATTTTTTTTTTTTTTTTTAGCGCATCGACTACGATGGTCATTAGCGCTAGAGTGTTGTATTTTTTTATTCTTTAGTAATTTGTCTATTTCTATTTTAACATCTTTTTGAAAAACTTGGGGGTACCTGTAATTTTTCGTATATACTGGTAATTCGTCTGTGGTAGTGATTTTGTGTTTTAAAAGCTTAGTGCTACTTAAGGGCTCATTTTCTCGCAGTATGATTTCTGGTAATTTTTTATTAGTTTTATAATTTTGTCTCTTTCTTCCTCGTTCATATGCTCTGTTCGAATTAGTTGAGGAATGCTTTCTATAATTTCTTCAAAATTTTCGGGACTATTGGTCGCGAATTTATCAATTACCGTGTCTACTTCTTCCACCTCCATCGGCTCAGGGTAAATGACCATGAGCTCGTTGGAATACGCCACGCATGTGCATTCATTGATTTTTATATCGACTAATCCTTCCTCGATTTTTATTTATTATTTTTAACAGATTTAATTAATCCCATTTTTAAGTTGGGAATTGACCTAACTGGTACGGTGATTATATTGAATCCTGGTTTTACTAATTTCTTTACTATCTAATGATAATAACAATCGTTTAGATCCATTCTCGTATTCTTGTCAAAATTTACATTTGCTTTTATTTGGCTTAACGTCTCATGCCCGAGAAGAATATGACATTCTACTCGAGAATATGACATTTGGGTGAGAAATTTACCAGGCACATTTTAATTTTTTGGGCATTCGGAAACACATTTTCCGGGTTGACTAATATGCATTATGAACCTTTGCTTGTATCAGCAGGCATTTTCACGATGAAATCTTCTTTATATTTGGTAATATTTTGGGGAACTAGTGATGGGTTTATGTAGTCTTTTAGGGATCCTGTGTCCATTAGCCATTTCCTTTTTTTAAAATTTACAAAATATGGTAGGGATTTGTTGATGATCTTTAGCTCAAATTGTCTGGGGGATCGTTTGTGGTTGATGGCCTAATTCTAAAAATGATCCAACCGTTCTGTAATTTTGGTAATAGCTTTATTAAGTTGGTTGATTTGGCTCTGAATGTGTTCTGTCTCTGGGGTTTCTCTAATATGTGTTATTTCATGGGGCAATGTGAAGTTCTTAAAATTTGGTCTTGAGGTTTGGGTTTTTATAGAAACAGTATTTTGAGAAAATCAATTCGGTTGATGCTGAGGGTTTTGATGGAAGTTAGGTTGTTGAGGGCTCTGATGAAAGTTAGGTTTGTAACTAAATTGATTTTGTCTCCATTGCATTGGTTGGTTAAAATAGTTATTTCGAGGTCTCTGAGGAAATGATGGATTAATATTAGATTTGTATGGTATTTTAGGGAGTTCATAATTAGGGATCTTAAGATTTGTTGTGGTGGTTGGTTCCGCAGAGCTGGAAAGCATCAGAGACATTTTCCGTGGTTGCCTGCTTCATTTTGTGGTCATCTGATGATTTTGTTTGAATCTGATGACCACAAAATGAAGCAGGCTACCACGGAAAATGTCTCTGATCTTAAGATTTGTTGCTAAATTTTGTTGTTTTCTAAAGTCAGTTTTGTTGATAACGTCGAGACTGGTATTGTATTTTAAGGGTTGTAAAGCTATGTGCAGTCATAAATAAGTTTACTTCTTGCGTCATCTAAGTTTTGTGGTTGTAGTACGTGTAAATGAGAACCTATTGTCCGGTGTATTCCACGTAATAGCTTCTGGCAAGAGTAGCGTCTAGTTGGTCAATTAGCATTTTTAAAATTGGATTTAAAACTCCGTCTAATTTATAACGAGTGATTACATTGGTTCTTTTTTCTTCTAGCCTATTTAAGAATTCTATGGGATGTACCCTAGGGCTAGACTTCATTACTGTTATTTCTGCTATTAAATCGGGAACTGTCCTATTATCTGCAAAATTCTTTTTTAAAACTCTTATTAACTCTAATGTATGTGTTAAGTTATTATTAAGAACTGCGGCTTCTGCGGGTCCATCAAGGTGACTCATTGCAGCTCTGAATAATAACCAATGATTACTATCTCTTTCTTTAATAGTTTCACCACAGTATATCGCATAAATATCTTCTAGGGTAGAAATATAATTATGCAGTTTATAGGGTGTTCCGCCATAGCGGGGTATATATTTAAGGATTTCTACGGAAATGTGTTTGGAAATTAGGGTTTCATTCGGCATTTTGGAAGGATTGAAACATTTGAAATGGATTTAGAAAGAACAAATGTGAGATACCAAAGAATTACTCACAGGAGGATGATCTTCTTTGCTGCTTCCTGTTTCGGAGCAAATGACCACGTTGGTATACCAGTGTTTCCTAATTAACATTGTCGAACGAGTTTTTTCTCGAAGTTCCCAAATTTACACGGGGATATTCGCAAGAGTACAATTTAGAAACTTTTCGAGTCCTTGTTCGGGGGCGCCAGTTATGTTAATTGGAAGCAATGAATAGTTTTAAAAAAATTTATTTTACAGAAAAGTAACGTTCACGGTAACAGCTCGGATACTAAGGGAGGGGTGTTACAAAAATGAGAGGTTTTATACAGTTATTCTGTTGAATCAGCTTTTCTTTCTGAGTAGCGTGAGAAACAGGACTGGAGCTGCTGTAACTAAAGATACAACAAGTGGTGTCCGCTTTCTGTACAAGATCCCCAACTAATCGTTTACATTTACATTAAAAACTCCAGGCAATTAATTCTCAGCAAAACCTGAAAAATGGCAATGCAGAGTTCAGCCGAACACCATTCATTTTCCCTTAAAATCCATTCCTCAGATCAGGAAGAACATTTCAAATAAAAGTGATGTCTGAACAAATAATTCTGTATCTAAATAAAACAGATACCAAATAAACAGTGAAGAGCCTTGCCCACTGCGCAATAGCAATAAAATAGAACGTCTTTCTCACATACTTTTTGGGTGCCCTTTATACAAGTTACCAAGAAGAAAATATATATATAAAATTACTGATATTAATTTATATTGCTCTTAAATCCGCAAAATATTTTTCACTTAAATTTTTCTGTTTATTATATTAGAGATTTTATTAAACTTCGATTCACTTTGTGTAATTAACATAAATATAAGTTATCTCTTTGTAAGATATTTTTCGTAAAGTCTAGTAATTCTTATTTCAGTTGTGTCAGATCACAGTTAAAGTATTTAGTTTAAAATAACAATAACTGCTTTTTCTGTTTCATTTTATTTATCTATATATATATTTTCCCTTCACATAACTTATGTATAATTAAATCTGTTTTTCTATGTAAACAAACAGTATAAAATAAATAAATAATTTAAAAACTGTCCGACAAAATTTAACCATAATTCCCCAAACATAGAATTTTCAATATATACATGGTAAGATTCTGCAGATATATGAGTAGAGTTGGTTGGAGTTAAATAGAGTGGCCAGTACCTGCTGTGCTTCCCACGTTTGCAGCTTTGTTTAACGTATTCCTTCAAATCTACGCACAGCTTGCTTGCCATTATGTTAATTCTTATCAATTAACATATATGTGGCTATCTATATAAAGAGAGAGTTCAAATTTATTTTTAGAACTTTTTTTTAAAGTTCTATTTTAAAATGTGGTTTAGCAGCTGAACTATATATAAAATAGTCTGTCATTAAAATCAAATAGTTTCTTTTTTTATTAAACTAACTGATACTTGAACTTGATGCGTTGGTATGAGGGGCCACACATTTATCTGTTTTATACTTTAAGACATGAACTATGAATAGTACGCTACATAGTGCATATCTATCCAATAAATGTGGACTTGGTGCACCCACAGGATAGTTACACTGCATATACTATCCAAGAGTTGGTTCTACGTGTTCATACCGGAAGATAGTGTTCATTTCGTGTCCAGTTATTTTTATATTTTTCAGTGGTTTGCAAATCGTTTTTTCAAGTGATTTTTTGCTGAAATACCAAAGAAGTTACCCGCTATTAAATTACGTAAGCATATGTATAAATCAAACGTGAGTGTCAGAAATAAGTGAAAAACTTTTAATTACAATTAAAATAGTTTTATAGGTAAATTTGTCCCTGGAGTAGTGGGGGTAGAATACTGGACTTTACAGAGAGAGACAGATTGAGAGAGAGAAGTGCCTACTATCTCTCTTCTGTTTATTTATGTATGTATCTATCTGAACTTTAGTTACTTTACAATATAAACTTTTAAATTGTGCATTGGCTACAGTGTTTATTTTCAATTCAAGTTTCTTCGTATAAAATTGCTAATTTACGGCGTATTATATCTGTCGACAAAATAAATAAATTAATAATTAATTCATATTAAGTGCCAACAATGTCTTACACTTTAGAGGACATTATGATTGAAATAAAAAATCATAATGAGGCAACGAAAGCAATGGCTGCCAACATTGAATTGATTAAATCTGCCGTTGAGAATATGACCAGTGAATTAAATTCCATGAAGGCCAATCAAGAATCCATGAAAATTACTATTTTGGAGCAAGAGAAAGAAATAAAGTATCTTAAAAGAGAACTTAAGAGAAATAATATTATTATACATGGTGTACCGGAAGCGGTCGGAAGTGATGTAATAGATGACGATCCGTTAGTAGATGTTAGAAAATTATTTGAAGATTTAAAGATGAGCATCCCAGATATTGCTATAAACTATTGCCAAAGAATAGGTCGGAAAAAAGGGAAAAGACCAATTAAGTTGTCTTTGACTAGTAATCGTGTGAAAAACGAAATATTAGCTAAAAGAGAGCAATTCAAGCAGTTGAACTTAGCTGTTACCCACGACCGCCTTAAGGATGATAGGGAGCATGGGAAAAAACTTTTCTTATGTTTGATGAAATTTAAAGAAATGGATGTAACCGCTTCAATTTTTAAGAGCAAAATTAGAGCTGGAGGTCATACCTTTAGTCTAGAAGAAGCCGAAGATCTTTTAAAGAAGCACAACAATGACCCGCTTAGCGCTAATCATACTCGAGCTGACCAAGAACTAGGACCGGAAGAAAATGCTAGCAAGAAAAGAAGAGTTGCAATCGAGAAAAAACTGGACCCCTTTCGCTTTCGCTCCCGGAGTGATACCACATAGTAACACTAAGGTTGAGGGAAGATGTATAGAAAATGGATCTGGCTTCTCTGCGGTATTTTTGAATATTCATGGTTATAATAATTTTATTAATTTAAATAGTAACAATATTTCAAATTTACTTATATTGGATTTTATTTGTCTTGCTGAAACATGGTTATCACGTGATACTTCTGCCGATATTCAGAATGAATTTAGAAATTATTTTGTAATAACTAGTAATGCCTTTAAAAATAAATCTCATGGTCGTGCCTCTGGCGGTTTAATTATGTGTATTAGAAATTGTTATAGATACGAAATTGTAGATATATCACCTTTTTGGATTTTTACGGCAATCTATGCAGACTCACAAAATTTTATATTGGGTAATGTCTATTTAAAACCAAATTGTAACATTAAGGAGGCACTAGTTAATTTAAATGAAGCACTTTTAAATATTAACTTGAAATTCCAGGGTTGGGACGTTTTTATAGGTGGTGATTGGAATTGTCGTACAGGATTATTGAGTGAGGGTGTAAAAGAATTATTTGAGGGTACGTTGTTAAATAATTTGCGTTCTTCAAAGGATCTCATTGTTAATAAAAAAGGTGAAGAATTAGTGGAATTCATGGAGCTGAATGGTTTTTATGTGCTCAATGGTAGAACAATTAGTGATAAAGATGGTAACTTTACTTATTGCGGTCCCAATGGTAATAGTGTTATTGATCTTATTTGGTCAAATATGAGTGGCTTATATACGGTTAAAGATTTATATATCTCAGATTTAGCCTTAATATCAGACCACTTTTCTTGTGTTCTATTATTTGGGTCAAGATTGTATCCTGAATCTCCTGGCTCACAAAATTCCGTCAGAATTCAAAAGATAGTCTTTAAGTGGGATAATAATAAAAAGGATCTGTATTCATTTAATCTCAATCATATCAACTCCCTAGTATATAGTAATTCTGCCCCTGACGTGATGTACGTAACATTAGTAAATGAAATTGTTAACTGTTCATTGCAATTAGGTCTGGCTACAAGAAAAACCTTTGGGGGGTGCAGGAAAAATAAACAAGCTTGGTTCGATGGTAACTGTTGGTCGGCAAAAAGAAAAGTGATAAACATGTTAAAAGTAGCAAAAAAGGAAAATTTTAATGCTGAAAGTAAGGCTAATTATATTTTGAGCAAAAAAGAATACAAGACAACATTAAAAAATGCAAAATGTACTTATTATGAGAGTTTGAGTACTGATATTAGTAATGTGCACAATTCAAGTATGTTTTGGCAATCAGTTAGAAAATTAAGACCCAGAACACTGCAATATAATCATATTGATATGTAGTCTTGGAACGAGTATTTTAGAAAACGGTTTCCTGATAATTCAGCCCCCACTAATTTCCTAATGCACGATGTCTTCCACCCCTTCTTTGATGAATCTTTTACATTTTCGGAAGTACTCTTCGCAGTTAATCAATGTAAAACTGAGAAAGCTCCAGGCCCAGATAATATTCCAAATGAATTCCTAAAGGCCTCTACCCATGTGTGGACTTGGCTATATTCAAACTTTATTCAATAAAATTTTAGAATCAGAAGTAATGCCGGCCGTTGGAGTGAGTCTGAGATGTTTCTTTTATTTAAGAAAGGGGACCCGCTACAACCAGATAACTACAGAACAATTTCTCTTATGAATACAATAGCTAAATTATTTACACAAGTGTTAACCAACAGATTAAAAAATTGGCTAGAATTTGGTAACCCTTTAATAGAATCCCAGAATGGTTTTCGAAGAGGTAGATCTTGTATCGATAGCATATTTACGCTCTCCTCCCTAATTAATATTCAAATTAGAAATAACAGACGTAAAGTTTACGCTATATTTGTAAATTTTGAAAAGGCTTTCGATTCACTTGATCACTCCTTATTGTGGTACAAATTATTTAATTTTGGAATAAGTAGAAAGTGGATTAAAATTCTCGAAGGCTTCTATAATAATGCGTCTACCAGAGGGATGGTTGGTAACAAGTACACTGAATATTTTTCGGTTTGCAAAGGTGTCCTGCAACGTGACACAATCTCGCCTCTCCTTTTCGCCATTTTCATTAATGATCTAGAACAGTTTTTAATCAGAAATGGATGTAATGAGGTTAGTATCAGCCATAATAAGGGTGTAATAAGCTTATTGTACGCAGATGACCTTGTCCTGCTATCCAATGGTACTAGGGAAACACAGAAATTATTAAATTTGTTAGAAATATATTGCCAAGAAAATTTGTTAAAGATCAACATAAAGAAGACGAAAATTGTGGTATTTGGTAAGGGCAATCGGAGAAAAGAAAACAGCATATTTCTTTATAAAAACAATAAAATAGAATTGGTAAAGTCTTATACATATTTAGGGATTCTGTTTTCTAATAGCGGTGTTTTTCATCTTGCATCTAACGCTATGGTAGCCAGAGCTACATCTGCTATTGGAGCAACTAAACAGATTTTAGTAAAGGCTAAATCTTCTTCTTTAAACTCAAAAATTAAACTTTTTGAGAGTATCGTTAGATCTATATTACTGTATGGTAGTGAAGTATGGGCATTGAGGTACCTCGAGAAATTGGAATTAGTTCAAGTTAAATATTTTAAACAAATTTTTACATGGCAAAATAGTACTCCAGGTTATTTGGTAAGAGCTGAACTAGGTTTAATTCAAATTCAATATTATGTTTTCAAACTGGTTTTAAATTGGTGGCACAAAATTTCTAACATGTGTAGCAATAGATTGCCGAAAATCTGTTACGAAAGGTTATTGGTTTTAGATAAACTGGACGAGTATAGAACTTTGATAAAATATAACTGGGTCTCTCAATTGAAGGATATGGTCGTAGACTTAGGTTATGAGTGGTTATGGCAAGAGCAATCCGCTGAAAAAATTTGGAAGTATAAAAATGAACTTCTGGCTAGTTATAAAGTTAATAAAAACTGATTTAGATCGAATTAGTGCTTCCTCTTATAATCAATATTATAAATACATTGTGAACAACTTACAAGAAGATTCTTATTTAAATTTCAATGTTCCGTTTAATATTATAAAAGTTATTAGCCAAATTAGGGTTGCATCGCAATTTAGATTATATATATGTCATAAAAATAAAAAATATGTAATTGATACACAACAATTTTGCATTTTTTGTAATTTTAACAATATAGTAGAAACATGGGAACATATATTTTTTGTTTGTCCCCTGTATAATCAGTTGAGAATCAAATATTTAGGTTTTCTGGAATATTTTAATATGATCGAAATATGTTCAAGTATTAATTCAAAGCAAAATTTCATAAATATCTACAAATTCACAGTTAAGGCGTTAGAATTAAGAGAATCCGTCTTTACTAGCCGATGAACAAAGACAATTAAGTTGAGGCATGATATGGATTTAGTTCTTTATTTATAAATAAAAAATAAGATAAAATGAAATAACTATTATAATAAAATACAGAATTATTCAGTTCCTTTTTAAAAGAAGTTAATGTATTATATTTTTTGCAGTTTATAACATCTTTTTTTGTATAAGATTTCATTAATTATATATAATACTTTTAGTTGGAAATAAAGGCCAACTCCTCTGTACGTACATACTTATGTATTATAAC